>VBSM01002217.1:12658231-12703552 GCA_008086735.1 Cheirogaleus medius
TTTTTTTTTCTTAACTGTTCAAAAAGCTTATGGCTTCTTGAAATTGCCAGGGGTATAAAGCTCTTAGGAACACGTTTAACAGACATAAGCGTTCGGAGTAGGTGAGACTGGCTGGCTGCCCGCTCCAGCAGTCGCCCTGCGCTCTGTGACTTAGGCTGTGTTCGGATAAAGGGCAGACCGGGGAGCGCGGTGCTCCAAGGCCCCTGGGCCTCCCCTTCTACGTGGCATCCTAATCTTACTCAAAGGATGAACCCAGAGACGCGATGACTGTTAATGCCATACCCAGACAAAACATGACAACATTAAGATACAATTTCATTACAAGTGATACGCAACGGACCCGCGGAGGACACGCGGAAGGTTTGCTCCAGCTGAGGAGACGAGCAGAGAGGCCCACAGGCCCAGCTCAGCGCCCTCAAATCATTAAGGTCTGGGGATGATGTGATCAATAGGCTACTGCACATGACCCACAGACGGTGTTAAGATTTCTGGAGGTTTTTATTTAACCTCTTCACTGCCATTTCTTTACCTCCGCCACCATTTCTTTTTAATATTAACATAAAGCTGTGTGTTTTGTCAAAATGAAACTATGAGCCTCTTAAATAAAAAGATGGCTTGCTCCATTCATATTTTCGCTGGCTATGTCTTCTTAACAGAAATCTATTAATATCTTGACATCTTAAGTATTCTTATTGACAGAAAACAAATTTTTCATGGAATTCAGCCCGATTGTCACCTCTTTATATACCAAAGTCCCTTCTTGGCAATGCTGGAGGAAAGCAAAGCCACTCCTCTTAAAGACAGGACTAAAATGACCCCCTCTCCAACTGTGAATAAGCCTCGCAGTGAAGTGAAGCGACTCACTCCAGGCTGAATCCAGGCCGAAGGCACTTGGAGGCAAAGATAATGTCACTTCTTGATTTTCTGAGTTAACCCTATAACATGGAAATCCAAACCAGAAGATAATTTCAAAAGTTTTGTATTTAGGTATCATATAGTAATTGTTTTTGCTTCTCCAAACAGTTTACATGTCTAATTGCATTTAATTAATTTAATTTATTCTCCAAAGTTGCATCATAAAATCAGTACTTCAATTTAATCCAGAAAAAGACTTCTTTGGATACTGAAAGGCAGCTGCAGATAATACACAAGGAACTCAAGAACTGATCCCAGAAAATGTCTGATCCATCTTTTAAGACAATAATGAAAATGCCATACCATCATTTTACCCTTCTGCTCCTCCTGAGGCTTTTTATTTTTGTTTCTGCTTTGATTTCTATATTCGGTTTAACATTCAGTGGTCCACTCAGATTTTTTTCAAACATACCTCTAACCTCAAGGATCATTCTGTATAGTAATATAAGAAAAAATCCCAAAGAATGTAAGTCCAAATAAATATTCACCCATGAAAATTCTTTAGCATAATTATCACTTCCTGGTAGTGAAAACTTATTCTGCACCCCAGAAATTCATTGATAACTGTGATGATTTGCAACAAGAGTTTATTGTCTATTTGACAGATTCACTTATCAGGAAATCCATTAGGGTTTAGGTTGATGAGGACATGTTGCAAAGGAACAACTAAGTTCTTGGCCACTTCCCCAGTCCCAAATAACAGAAACAAGAATTCCCGAGCATGAAAGCCCAGGTCTCGTGAAATATTTCTTCCTTGTGGCACAGATAAGCATAGTTGATGGAGATCCCTAAGTCATATCAGTGACAGTAACTTGGCTCTCTGAGCTTCTCCAGTGTCTGACGGAAAGACATTCCTGAGGACATGATTCACACCTCCTCTTTTCCTTCCTGCTCTCCTAGGAAGGAAAGTCACTGTGCTATTCATTTCTCACTGAACAGTAACAATGTGTACAACCCCACCTCACCATTTCAGGACTTCTAGAGAAGGCTGCAGGCACTCGATGTCAAATCATCTGAGAATACTCTGATTGATTTCACTCTCAGTACCCTGCCATGGGTTAAGGATTTAATAACGTTAAAAATAATTGAAGACTTCGGGAAGTACCATGGCTAGTTTATTTGAAAATTCACTTCCCTGCCAGCTTTCTCTCATTCTGTTGACAGACTATAGAAACTTTCTTTCATCTCTTTCCTCTTTTTGCAGCTCGACCTCGTCCCTAAAGGAGTATGCTCTTTCTAGAAGATAGATTATGCACTACACACAACATGAAAACTTTACACAGTTTTCCTGTTGTCATCTGAAAGGCCTTTCTACCTGGAAGAAATAACTTATCTCACCTTTCATGCTCACATTGGTTTTACTTAGAATTCCTTATGAGGACCAGCATACTTAAACTTCATGGAGGATATAAGCTGAAACTCTGATTCCTCTTAATTTTTCTTTTTCCCCAGTGAGATTTGTGACAGCTTTCCCCATTGCTGTTATCCATTATACAAATTTAACTGCACTTTGAGGATATGTGATTTCAGAAACATTATCTAATTTTTTACCTAAAGAGAAGAAAAAAGCTGAAAGTAAAAGGGCAAGGTAAAGGCTTGCGTTTAGAAAAGGAAGACTGGTAACCACGGAAAATACTAGGGGGTCATTCCATTTAATGTATGTGCTTCGAACTGAAAACAAACCAAATAAGTTAAATAAATATCTGATAGCTTCCACAGACAGCCCGTATGTTTATAAAAAATGCATACTGCATAAATTTGTCACAAATCATCTTAATTATGTTAATCTAATAGCTTTTGATTTTAATCATCATCCAGAAAACTTTTTAAAGTACTTAGTTGGTATAGAGAGCTCTGGTTAGACTTTAAACGAGAGCTTGTTTGCCCTCCTGGAGCTTATAAAAACATATTGTCTCAAATCCAGAAAAGTGTCTCAGAACATCACTTATAAAAAGTCTTGCAAAACACCATTCATAAATACAATATGTCAGATAATCAAATAAAGAAGTACATTCAACTTTTTAAAAATTCACCTTAAAATCCAATATTCCAATAATTTGATTCAAGCTACATTAATTCATAATGTGCACTAGCTAAAACTTGCTGCAGGTTCCAAATTTGAATATTAAAATATTATAGGGAAAATATTTAAGAAAAGTTTTATCTAAAACTAAGCTGCTTTTTGAAAAACACAGATCCAGGGACCAGCAGGCAAGAGTAATTCAATTTAGAATCTTTCACACACAGAGGAGACAGCTTCTCTTCTATGCACTGACACACTCACCACTGAAACACTTCCCAGAAGTGCTGCTGGAATCAAATAACTGCAACACACATTCATGGGGAAGTATCTGAAAAAGGTTATGGTGAGAAACCTTAGAGCCTATACATCAAACTCTATTGCAATGACATCCTTTGAAGTTTAGAACTCAGCACCACGGCTATTTTGGCTCTCCACAGTACAAGGAAGGACAGCATGCTCCTCTCTGGCTAAAAGGTCAAAGGCCAGCATTATCACAATAAGAAGATGCAAATGGTGAATGGCCCAGTGGAAACTGGCTGTCCTTTGGAATGTGGTAATTTTTGCAAGATCTTTTCACTTAAGTCACAAATAAGGTGAGGTTTAGGGAACAGCCAATCTCCTGTCACAGAAATGTTGTGGTATAAACTTTATGTGCCTTTTTATCTCTGTAAAACAAACACAACTTTTTATCAATTGCACAGTTTAAAATTCAGGACACTCATCGTTTTACAAAAGTCCTTAATGGAGATAGAAATTGCCCCTAAAATCAATCCATGAAAACATCTGCTAAACCTGCAGTTCCTATTCAAGCTCCACTTCCACGTCCCACCTTCCCAACTCAGTCAGCAGGAATCTCAGAGACCTCTGCACAGATATCTTTGAAAGTTTTTATTTGTTTTTAACTTGGTCATTAGCTCTATGTTAGATCTTATCCACCTGGCTTCTGGCTCCCTCTCCAGAGTAACTGTGGGCTTGCCTCTCCCACCCTCACCTTTTAAATACCTTCTCAGCTCCTCCTGGTTGCCAAACACTCACAATGTTCATGGGGATTTTTGCATTTCATTTCTCAGAGAAACCTTTCTTCACTTCCACGCTAGGTGAGGTCTCCCTGGTATGTGCTCCCAGAGTACCCTGCTGTAGCTTCTCGTTGTCCAGTGGAAACATTCATGCCACTTTTCCATGTTTATTGTTCAAGCTCATCTTCCCTGCCAAAGTGTAAGCTCCATGAGGCACTGGGCCTACCTAGCTTTCTCACCAGAGCTTCCAGAGTGTGCTGGACAGACTAAGTTTAGTTAGTGTAGGTGTGGTGGGAGGGTATGAATTTGAGGTTTAAGCACAACCAGGTTATATCGTACTAGCTAATTATGAGCAAATTAGTGTGTTTTGCCTGCTGAGCAGACACTAAGCTAACGGTGGACACAAACTAACAACCACTCTCTCATCAGGGATTCTTAGAATAGCAGAATATTTAAGTCTGGCAAAGAAAGACATGATACCTGTTCTCATTTATACTTCCATTGATAGTTTATTTTTCTTTGTTGGTCTTCACCTTTAACTGTATAATAAGCTTTAAAGCTCAAATGAAAGAGTAGTTTAGTAAACAATATATGAATTAAAGAACAATAGTATTAGTATAACTACAACTCACATTTAGAAATAATTCATGAGCAGTAACTAGTTTGCATGCTTTATCTATGTCATCTATATACACAAATGACATTTCTTTCTTAATTGTTTACTATAGATGGGGGATGGTAGGAAATGGTATGAAAAGAGAGTATTTGCAATGGATATAAACTAATAAAGGAGATAGTTTAGATCATACTACTTGCTGTATTTTATTATTGGTAATGATTACAAATATTTAAACAATGCATTAAGTTTTAAAATAATTATTTTCTTTAAGTATCCAAAAGGGAATTTGAAGAGGTAAATAATTTCCCATCCCTATTCAAAGTATATTAAATATTGGTTGACCAGTATCTTTGAAGTATTAATCAATTATCTCCTAAACAGGAGCTCTGATCTGAGGGAATGCTATCTGGATTTACACATCTATTAAGAAGGCACTATAAATACTGTGTAAGAATTATTGCTGTTTTTCAAGAGATGTGTTTCCAGTAGTGACTAAGATAGAAAATGCTTCAGACAAATTAGTTTGACATAGAATATTCAGTACCGGTCACAGAAATTCATTAATAAGGAAGGAAATAAAAATAAGTAGAATTTAGTAAGGCTAATAAGGATTCTTACCATATATATGAAGATGTAGATATGTATGTATAAATCTACAGAACTATGTTTAGTGAATTAAAAATGTGTCTCCAGTGCCTAATCAGAAAACAGTGTGGCATAAAGTTACCTTTTCCTCTACTCTGTGTGTCCTGTTTTGACAGACTCGCCTCATTGAGGCATTGTGGGAGAATGCAAGTTATTTCTACAGCATTCATGAGGTTTCCAGGGGGACATCCCTCACAAAGAAAGGCAGAACTGTCATTGGTAAAAAAATCAAGGAAAGGAATAACCCACAATTTTTAAATTTAATTACTGATAAATTCTCTTTGTATATAGTATGTCTTGTCCTAAGTGGCTCTTACTGGGATACACTGAATTAGGGGATACAATATTGTCTTTTTATCTGCAGAATTTATAAGCAGAATTGTCATTCCCCTTTCATGGGGAATCCAGATGTCCTGCCCTCAAGAGACACTCTGACTCATTTCATCTCAAATCTGAGAATTCTCATATTGGTAATTCTATAGAAAGAGTATAAGGTAAGTCAATAAGATATATATACTAAAAAGACGACTAAGCCCTATAGAAATTAAACAAAAATAGAATTTTCCAAAGGGAGATTTTAAAAAAAAGAGATATTGCTGTAGACCTGAGAATTTCATTGTTACAAATTGAATTTTTGACCCTAATTATTTACTCCTCCCTATGGCCATACCTTTCACCATGTAAGTTTGAAATTTCTTTTAAAAAGGGTCACATGTATTTCCCTGCCCCTTTGGATGTAGCCCAAAACTTGCTTTGGTTGATGAGATGTAGGCAGAAGGGTTTGCTAGCTCTATGCCAACATCTTAAGTGGCACTGTGGTTTCTGCCGGCCCTGCTGCTCTTCAGCCATCGCCATGAGAAGAACAGGGGAGACACATGGATGGAGTGGAAACAAGCCTAAGCCACAGGGGCAGCCAAGCACAGCCAGACCTGCCACCAGAAGCAAAGCCGCTCTGCTGCGCCCACCCTATGTGGGCCACCCCCCAGCTTTTCCAGGTGCATGGAGTAAATAAATGTTTATGTGTCAGTGCCACTGAGATTTTGTGGTCGTTACGTGGCATTACTGTGACAATAGCTACACTTACAAATTATAGTGGGCAAAAGTAGTATTCTTCTCTTCTAGAAATCTGAAAAGAATATTTCCCCCTTCCTGAGGTTAATTCTTCATTCATTTACTATGAAAGTCAGCGAATTCACACCGGATTCTTTGAGAGAGCATTTACATTCAATGAGTTCATTTGAGGCTGGCCACTGACTGACTTTTTTCCTCACTATCATGCTAACCACTATATTGATTTTTAAATGCTCACCCTTACCTCCAACCTGTTGGGGATACCAATGACTGTATGGCCTCATCTATAAAGTTGTGGAATAAAATTAGATCACTGGTCCTTGAATTATTCTTTAGGCCCTGTGGTTCCAAGGAGAGATGTTTGAAGCATGGTGGGACACAGGAGGGAAGCTAAACAATTGGAGTGCTGAACTCTCGCTTTGATCTGTTTTAGATATCCAGACTTCATTTGGAAAATCAGTTCCATTGTTCAAAAGTCAATGCCTTTGAAGGTCTTCTCACACTGACAGCACTATGATTACAGTTTTGTTCTGACCACCCCTTCTCTTTATCTCTGTTACCATGACCCTCATTTAACACATCATCCCCTAAACTCCTGTAATAACTTCCTGACTCCCTGCTTTATGTTGTAAATTGTGTCATTCTACTGCCCTGCTTAAAATTAGAGTAAAATCAGCTTTAGTGGGGCCTCAAGGCTCTGCCTCTTTCTGCAGTCTCATTTCCTGCCCCACTTGCCCACATTTCATACCAGCTTAAAACACACCCAGCTCTTTCCCACTTCAGTCTCCTCCCATGGTGTTCCCTCTGTTTGAATGCTCTTCCTCTATTCTTTTCACACTTCAACCTCAGCTTATAAGTCTCTGAGAGGCTTATAATTACCCAGACTACAGAAGGCCCACCTGTCCCCCATCATTCTCTATGATAGCACATTGTTCTTTCCTTTCTTTGCACAAGTTGTAAACCATTACAGAAACATTTTTTGGTTGTTTATATTATCTCACTTTCTATTAAATATAAGTTCCAGGTGGCCAGAGGACAAGTTATCTGGTTTAGTTTTATATTCCCAGCACCCAAAGCAGCGTCTAGCACATAATATATGCTCAATTATGTGAATGAATGAATCACCTTTGCTTTTATCAATATGTTTTTCTACCACCTTTCTATACCATATAGCATAACATGTGATCCCAGTGTCTGATAGGCTTATATCTGCTCTCTTATTTATCTTCCTTAGTCCATGTATGATGTTTCTTATACTCTTGTACATCAGAATGTTCTTTTTCTACTTGCTTCATTCCTCTTCCCTTTTCTTATTCTTTTTGTATGCCAGTGATCATTATCTGGTAGGTTATGGAAGATTATTACTAAGCTGACCCCAAATCTTATATTTAGATTCTATTTATTATAAAATTAACAGTAGCAGTTATTCAGTATATGAGAGCTGATATCTGTAGAAGTAAATGCTCTATGCAATTCGACTGAGGTGACTGAGGAGTTTAAGGAATACCCAAATTCCAAGCAAGGTGACCAAGAAATGGTTTCAGGAAAAATAATGACAAAAGTTACATCCTAGCTAATTTCATTGTCCTTTGTCAGAAGAAA
This sequence comes from Cheirogaleus medius, assembly GCA_008086735.1. Lineage (NCBI taxonomy): Eukaryota > Metazoa > Chordata > Mammalia > Primates > Cheirogaleidae > Cheirogaleus > Cheirogaleus medius. The sequence goes on from VBSM01002217.1 coordinate 12,666,123, forward strand.
AGAATAAACATAAGTGCATGGTTTGTATATATTCTAGAAAACAGGGAAACAATGAACGAGAATGTAGAGTGCTTTTCCAGTGGTAACCGAAGGGAGAAACAACAGATCTGAGGAATGGTAATTTTATGATCCCTAGAGAAATAAAGTCTGTGGTGGTGGTGGTGGAGCAATATGTTGATCATAAGCTCTCACTACAGTTTAAATGAACTACCCAATAGGATGTTCTAAGAGTAGGCATGAGGCTACTGATTACTGAAAAAAGAATTCTCTCTGGAAATGAAAAAGTTGACATTTTGGCTTAGGCAGCAGTCTCTGGTGAGTTAGTTTAGTGTGAAGCAACTTACAAAAATTCAACCTATTCTGGGTTTACTGTAAACATTTAGTTTCTTGATCTGCAAAGCAAAGATCCATACCCTAAACCATAGTTCTGAAAGAAAATGCCCTGGACTGAACAGGCATAGCCTTCCTTGGACACCACTTCTATCTTGCCTGGCTTTCTTTCCCTTTCATCTGAACCACACTAAATTTATTAATATTTGCCATATCTATTATTATCTACCTGTTGATAATTACATAATGTACTTCTGTGAGCACATGATAACACAAAATGGAATTAAGAAACACAAGCATTTATTTTTGGTCACTGAGGCAAGCAGACATTCCTTAGAGCTAAGACACAATTCCGTAGCCTCAGCATACATTTTTGTGAATGTGGCCCTAGGGTTCTCCTTTTTCCCAAAATTGTAAGTTTCAATAATGTCTTGACAAGTTGTTTGGGGGATCATCAGCTGCCTGTAGTACACAGCATGTGGGATAATTAGTGAAGAAAGGTATTAGGGAAAATATAAAAAATATTCAGACCTGGAACTGAAATCTCCCCCACAGTCGGATGCTTCATCTCCATGACGAGGCCATTGTGCAATACCTTAAAATGCAAAAACAGAGAGAAAAATAGTTTACAAAATAAAACTGTCTTTAATCTCAAAGTGTAAGAGCAGTTACCTATTCAGTCAACATTCAAGAAAGATACTGCAAAGCACAGATATTTAAATTTTTCATTTGAAAGTAAATATTTGAAGTAAAAATAATGTTTCATCTTATGACATACCTAGTGAAGCCAAAAAAGACTGGGAGACTCAAGGACTAGAAATCTACATTTCTATAAAATCTTCCCACTCTTAGAAATGTTATTTGCTCCTAAATATAGCAGGTGATGTCCCCTCTTTCATCTATGTGTGCTTCCCTAATATTAAAGCTCAGTATTTCCTACATTGCCTCATGGCAGGACTTGGCCGAGGTCAACTGCAGAAGGGCAGGGTAGGAGGAACCAGACCTGGAACAGAAGAGCTGGCTCGGGTGGCGCGTGTGCTCCTGACAGGTGGAAGTGCGGGGAGCCAGTCCAGGGGAAGGGTGGATCAGAGTACCCAGAAGGCCTAGCGACTGTTGGAGGTGGAAGAATTCAGGGCTGCTGTGACAAGCACATAACCAGAGCCACGTGACAGGGAACCCAGAAGAGGCTCAGGCCAGAGGATCAAGCAGGGAAGTTGAAACCAGGGATGTTTTCAATGGCAGTTAGATCTTAATCATGAGACTAGAATTTAGAAACAGGACTCCACTATCCCAGAGTGAGAAAGCCAGAGACTCCATCCTAGAGTGCTGATTACATTCTCATACAGTGGGACCAAGATAGGTATCTGGTGTCTCATCAAGAACATAAGGTAGACCAGGCTTGGGATTAAGATCTAAAGCCAGTTAGCAGTACAGGGACATCCTACCAGTGCTTGACAAAAGAAATGTGACTTGCTACTGAATCACTTGATTACTGAAATAAAGCTACTTAAATACCTGGCAAGTGGAAGTTGGAATTTTACCCAGGGGGATGGGCAGGAAAATAAAATCTGCAATGCCCTCCAACTATGGGTAGAGGATGAGATGAGGGCATGGAAAACCAGATTCTGGAACATAAAAGTTGAATTACTAGAGGCAAAATGTTCTGTGATACACAAATAAAAATGCTAAAAATTTTGGGGGGGTGTTGTTTTGTTTCATTTTGTTTTGTTGTTTTTTCACCAATGAGAGCTACCTGAGCTTACCATCTCAAAGAATCCAGTGTCTATTACTGGATCCTCAGTAAGACATATATGGGCACCTCCCATATAAATTGTATTTCGCCTGCATTATGTACCAAGTAGAAAGCCTCTCTCTTCCTGCTCTGTACATGTATCTAAAGGACCAAGTATTTCAGTGGCATAGTAAACTTACAGACTACAATTTCATGCCAACATCCCAAAGAACAGCAGTTGCAATGGTTCTACAGCATTTTGAAGTTACAGCAAAATTTGTATATCTACATTCTTGCCATAATTTATTGACAGAGCAAAAGAGCATGGGATAAAGAAACTAATAAAAACATTTTCTTACTTGGAAAACTCAGGGAAAGAGCTCAAATTCCTTGGGTTTTATCCATTTCTAGTGAGCTTTTTGGTCCCATTTTGGAATAAATCATCAATAAGACAACTTCATGGTGACTTTTTAAGTATAAAGCTACAATTCTGCTCTGGCTGAATATTCTGGCTTCCACTGTTTTCTCTGGGAATGGTCCACTTTTGGGGTGATGCTCTTTAAACAACTATGTCTACCTCCCTCATGGAGAGTGATGCCACGCTATAAGAGATCATTTTTAGAAATGCCTCGCCTTTCTTTTGGGATCACCAGGTTTGTACCCAAGAGCTGGCCAGAGAAAATTCTTGCCAATGTTAGAACTGTGCTATAATTTAATTCTGGTGTGGTTCGTTCTCAGCACCCGCCCAGCACAGCTTCCTCCTATGTGGGGGTGGGGGCTAAATGCCAACAGGAGGTGCTAAATCTCAGTTCTACTGAGGACAGGAACAAAAATACCGAGCTAAATTTCACTTGAAACAATTATCTGCACACTGAATCATTCTTCTCTCCTCGTATCTCTGTTGCCCTCCTGACTACCTCTCTGTAAAACACTGCAGTGCTACTCATGAAAGACAAAAGTGAGTGTTCTCAGCTAAATATAACTTAACTGATAGTGTTGAAATTAATTAACGCTGCATTTTAATCATGTAGCAAACGTTAAGTGTCAAACGTGAAAGGGTAGTTGGTAAAGGTCAAGGGACATATGTCAAAGTTTTGTGAAGCAAAAGCTAGCAGTTGATTGAAATGTTCCACGGAAGCAGCTTCCTTCACCCCTACGCCGATTGCTGTCTATATAGGATATTTCCAATATAACACATTAACCTTATCAATTCCTTTGCATTAGAAACTGTTCAGTTTTAAGCAAAAATATACATTCTTCTTCTGTTTGGCAAAGGAAGTTAGCTGCAGTTTCTCATTTGCTGTAGCAGGTGTACAATTATGAGGAAAACGGGCTGCTCTGAGCCCCCCTCTTCAGAAAGAACTAATTCCCCTGCTTGGTTGCCACCCACACTTATATGGAAAGTCTGAAGTTAGTAAGATTCCATAGGTTTTCTTTGTGATTCAGGTCAGATTATCCCAGAGAACAATTTGGGCTTGGCGGTGCTATCCCTGGAAATACTGCCTAGTGATTTGGAATCTTGGAAAACTCTCCAGCCTTGTTTGTGGGACAAATCCTGCTCTGCTTAGTAACATACTGGAGGGTTTCAGAACCCAGGAAGTCTGTCTGAATTCTGACGTAAATCTCTCCTGCTTCACTTCAGGTATATTGTCTCATCCAAACTTAATTGGAAATGGAGATACTACTGCTTACCACCACTTGTATAGCATTAGTTTGGGAATGATTACTGAAAATTCCCTTTTCCTTTTGTTATCTGGCCTCAACACCCCAATCTCTATGACTTTCACCTAGAAATTCAATTTAAAAACGTTTCACTTTCTGATGACCAGTAATAAACCAGGTACCCAATCTTCAGGGAGCTTTAACTACAATTTTCCTTAAAGAGAATTTCATGCCTTGTTCTCAGTCTGACCATTTAGAGAATTCTTTGTTGCATATTGAGTTATTTCAAAATAAAGTAGGGATCTTCTCTGGAACTCTGTAGTGAATTTTGTCCATTTGGCAATATATTTGGGTTTTACTGTTTTCTACTTTTTTTTTTTTTTTTACTTATTTTATCTTTCTTAGGTCTGTCTTTCATGGTATGGTAGCTCTTCTAAATTCCATTTCTTCTCCTTGAAATTTCAAAAGCCTATTCTTGACAAGAATAGAATTGTAGACAGTGCACCAACCTCTTTAGCAAAGTATCAGGCCTATTTAAAATAAGGTCTCTCTTCCTCAAGCGTTTTACAGATTGACAGCCTAATGACAGAGTCAAACGGTAATGTATTAATGATGGGGGGAAAGAGTAAAATGTATACCTTAAAGTAATGTGGGAAATAAAAGTTTAAGTGAAAATAAGAAAGTCTTTTTATAAAGTCCTATGGCAGGAACGGCAGAAGAAAAAGTCTGTAATATAGCACTAGCAAGACAAAACAGTATTTTAATACAAACAATACAAATTGAGACCTTCTATATAGACAGTGAAAATCTTTATGGAAAGCTAGAGAGCCATATTCAAATGAAAAGGGATGAAATGACAAACACAAATGATACGTGTAAAGACTACATTGTCTCGGTGATACCATTAATGGCATTACGATGATGCATGAAAGAGAACTGACCTATCCATTCACTGTGAATAGGGATGTGACCTTTTAATTCAATTCAACAACACCATAGAGCACTCATATGCTCGGCACAGTGAAGGAGCTGGCAGTAAGAAGATGCATGGACTTGCAGTAAAAGTGTCTGTAATGAGGAGAGAGGTTAGATAATAAGAGAACTGAGCCAATTTTATAACACGGGATAAGCTCCAAAATGAAGGAGCAACATCCAATGAGGAGCAAGTAGTTAACTCCCTGTCTTGAAAGAAAATTAAAGGACCTATGTCAAGGAGGTCAGTAAAGACCAGAGAACAAAGATGATATTGAAATTAAATGTTAAGGTTAAAAATAACAATGATAAATGTAATAATAGCAGCTGTTGCTTAGCAAAACTCCGTGAGAGCCAGGCACTGTGTTAGGAACTAAACGGTTGTTTCATTTAATCCTCTCATTAACCAGACTAGATAGGAATTATTATCGTCTTCATTTCTACTCATAAGATGACAGAAGCCTAAAGAGGTTGAGTAATTGCCCAAGATTTCTCAATTAATAAGTGGCCTATCTTAGATTATAATTTAGGTGTGTCGGACCCTCAGAGCTAAGCCAGGTTCCTGGCAGATGGAGACAGTCAAAGAAAAAGTGGACAAGCATCATTTGATTTATCAATAAAATAACTAGCTGATGTGGTCAATTCTGTAAAACAAATTAGTTAATTCAGTGGGGAAAGAAAATCAGCCAAACGGATTGCATGGCACCATGCGGTCCAATTAGGCTCCTTTGTAGGTAGCCAAGGATACTCTGGCACCGCAGACACAAAGGCTGTGGAAAGAGGAAGGATTTGGGCCCAGCCTTGCTCAGGTTTTGAAGGGGACAGACCCAGCAGGTGATCTTGGGCAAGGCACTTATGTAGCCTGAGGCTTAGAATCCTCATCAGGGAAAAGGGGATAATGGTATCCTTTCCTAAGGAATTTTTGAAGACTAGTGAGACGGTGAGTGTAAAACATAGGCCCTGGTACAGAGTGTGCTCACGAGAGATGGAGACTGTTTTCACTGCTGTTAAAAGACTGAGTTCACACTTTGGTTCCACCAAGTACCAGCTGTGTGGCTTTGGGGTATATTCATTCGTGCAATAAACACAAATGTATTGACAGTAATGACTGATAATCCCTAATAAGTGTTAAATACGTATTAATGTGCCAGGCATTGTTAAATGTTGCGGAAACACTGGGTCGCAGAAAAAGCAAGGTCTCCCCTTCAAGAAGCTTACAGCTCTGTAAGGGAAACTTTCAAATTAAGTGGTAACTACTGGTCTGTTATTGTTACATAATAATATCTGTTTTGTCCCCTGCTATATGCCCAGTGCCATGAACATTATCTGGCACTATCTGGTAGATGCTCAATAAATATTTAATGAACTTTTTAAATTAAATTGAATTAACTGAGTAAGTAGCAGGTGGCTCCTTCTAGTTTTATTATTTTATAGAAGTAGGGGGAAAGTGCTCTTTGTTTTAAGCTGTTAATAAATCCCTAGAGGTCTCTAGACACAAAGCTTTTTTACTGAATTTTCAAAATATATTCATTTTTAAGAGGTTAACTATCAAATTCAGGTGTTGCCTTGCAATTCCCTCAGTTTCCTAAAGCAGTTTGCAACTGATCTTGAATCTGCCATAGATATTGCAAACATTTAAAGACATTCCAAAGACCTGCTGAGAAGCTCTGTGAGGACCAGGGTCATTACCAGTGAAGAAAAGCCAAATAGGAGAACCTACAGATTCAGCAGGAGCAATGGGCACATGCACTTACACGTGTAAAGGGAATCTGCCTAATTGAAAAAAATAATCATGGAATTTATAACATTTATTTCAATGAAATCAGGCATATGTATTCTCTGACTCTCTTTTTCTCTTAACATTATTTCTCAGATTCATCCTTTTTGAAACCAATCATGGCCATTAATGTAACCCATCTCTTCATGCAAAAATTTCAGACATCTGCCTAGGCAAAGAATTCATGAAGAGGACCCCCAAAGCAATCACAGCAACAACAAAAATAAATAAATAAGATCCAATCAAATTAGAAAGTTTCTGCACAGCCAACGAAACTATCACAAGAGCAAACAGACAACCTACAGAATGAAAAAAATATTTGCAGGCTACACATCTAATAAAGGGCTGATAACTAGAATCTATATAGAATTCAGGAAAATCAGCAAGAAAAAAATCAAACAACCCCATTAAAAAGTGGGCAAAGGACATGAACAGAAACTTTTCAAAAGAAGACAGACTAATGGCCAACAAACATGAAAAAATGCTCAACATCTCTAATCATCAGGGAAATGCAAATCAAAACCACAATGAGATATCACTTAACTCCACTGAGAACGCCTTTTATCAAAAAGTCCCAAAACAACAAATGTTGGCGTGGATGTGGAGAGACAGGAACATGCACACACTGCTGGTGGGACTGCAAACTAGTACAACCTCTATGGAAATTATTATGGAGATACCTCAAAGAACTCAAAGTAGATTTACCATTTGATCCAGAAATTCCACTACTAGGGTATTTACCCAAAGAGAAAAAAAGACATTCTATAAAAAAGACATCTGTCCTCGGATGTTCATAGCAGCACAATTCACAATTGCAAAGATACGGAAGCAACCCAAGTGTCCATCAATACATGAGTAGATTAATAAAATATGGTATATGTATACCATGGAATCTTACTGAGACATAAAAAAATGATGAACTCATACCCCTTGTACTATCCTGGATGGAGCTGGAGGCCATTCTTCTAAGTGAAGTATCTCAAGAATGGAAAAACAAGCACCACATGTACTCACCATTAAATTGGTATTAATTGACCAACACTTAGGTGCACAATCGAAGTAACATTCATAGGACGCCAGGCAAGTGGCATGGGGGAGGAAGAGATGGGTGAATTCACACCTAATGGGTACAGTGTGTGATGTCTGGGCACTGGGCACACTTGTAGCTCTGGCTCAGGCGGTGCAAAGGCAATATATGTAACCAAAGTGTTTGTACCCCCATAATACTCTGAAATTAAAAAAAATAAATAAAGTACTACTAGAAACATGTCAAACAATATATTTAGTATTCAGGACTTCCTGAATATGAGGAATTATAGCTTCAAAATTTTGGGAAATTGGTAACCATGTACGAATAGTGCCTGTACCTATTCTCTCTAGCTTCTCCTGGTACTCCAATTAGATACATATTAAACATATACTAGCTATATGTTAGATGTGATAACTCTATATGTTTCTGCATCTCTTATATTAATATTTGTGCGCTCTCTCTCTCTCTCTCTCTATCTATCTCTCTCTCTCTGTCTCTCTGGGTTGAATCCCAATTAATTTATTTAGATCTATGTACCAGATCATGAATTCTCTTTTCCACTGTAATCTACTATTCATTTTGTCTGCTGGGTACTTGTGCTTTATCCAGAGATGATTTGCATTTTCTTTTTCCAGGTGCTCAGGGGCACCACCAAAATGGGACCACATTAAATTAAATTTTCTGCTTGGTGATTTTGGGGCCCCCAAATGGAATTAACTATTGCCCTATATGCAGGACAGTAGGTTTGTGGCCAGGGACATGTTATGGGAGATTTTCTCTTTATATACTTCCTGCAGGAGCCAAAGTCAAAACAGGCCAAAATCTCTACTGTTTTTTCTTTGTTTTTCACTTTCAGTGCAGATTTTAAAATTTGTTTTCTTTTTTGTTTCATTTTGGTTTTCGCCTAGTTCACCTGCTAATGCTGACTTTTGGATGTCCAAACTTTATTCTGAAATTTCTATTCCATCTCCTGTCTACTGTGGGCTCTAGGATTTTTGTTCTGTCCCTATTTCTTATGGCCCATAAAGTCCAAGTTCTAAGCCAAAGAGTATCAGCAAATGCTGGTTCTGCCGCATGCATGTTTTCCTACTCTTTTTGTTCAAGGAGGATTTCTCTGGCCATGTCGTCCTCCATATTGTCAGAAACAGAGGTTGTCCGGATATCACTGTATCCTCTTTAAGCCACATTGTTTGGACTTAATTTGGTGCTCCAACCTTTCCCAAGAGTAATTAGCCCAGAAAACAAGAAAAATAAAAACTATTAAATAAAAGAGGAAATACATTAGAATCTAGTGGAATATAAAGGTGATTTATGAACTTTAAAGTCAGGATATTAGAATTCCAGGCTTATATCTTTAATTTGATCCTTCTTGGCATTGGAAACTTTAATTACTAATAAATTATCACAGAAACAGCCGAAACAGACTTTGCTGAAAGTTAAGAAAGCATTCTTTCCCCTCCAGCACCGGGTCCTGTGAAGCGCTATGAAAGGAACCATTCCAAGAGGTGGCCAGCAGGGTGACTGTGTGTGCTGTCTTCACTTAGCAAGAACCAAATAACTCCCTCGTTCTTAGGAATTTTCTAATCGCCCAGTGGGAAAACCGTGAGTTTTGATTAATCCTAAGAATAGGTCAGGAGGTTGTAAATGTGTCATCTTTCTGACTGGACTTAGTCCTCTCTTCCCTAGAGAGTCTGAAGATTCCAGGCATGGATTTGGAAGTCCAGTCTAAGAGGCAGAAGCTTTCTACCTTATTTAACAAAATAGTTCTTGATCTTCTTCAGAAGCCATTGAAGTAAACATTTTCCTTATTAATGTTCATTTGTTGATGAAGAAGTCATCACGTAAATGTGGATCACTGCCAACCATTCTATCTTTTCAGGGACTGAAGTAACAAAAGAGTGTGAGGAGAAAAAATTCAGTTGGACAAAAACACAGCATAACAAAAAAATACGTGTGTGGACTCCGAGTGGGCAGAGCTTTCTAAATGACATGTCAGAGTTAGACAGTCTAAGCAGCGTGAATGTGGACAAAGAACAGGCTGAGTGTGAGAGGACAGTACTTGGCACCGGCCCACTATCTAGCGGGCAATTTGCACACATTGGCTCTTTCCATCCATACTGAGACCCAGTGAAATGGTGCTATCATCTCTATTTTACATATAAAGACGCAGGTTAAGGGAGGTAAAATGACTTGAGTAATAAGTAGAAGGGAAACATCTGACAGCAGAGCCTATGATTTTCCACCACACTATGCTGTCTCTTAAGTGTTCAGTACAACTTTCCACTGTAATAGATTCCAGTTCCTGATCTGGGTAAAATATGGACAAGGAGAAAGAGTAGTTGGGGACATAGAATATTCCAAGTGATTGCCATTAGCAATTTGTCATTTCTTCTGTTGATGCAAGTGCTAAGGAAGGTCAAGGTATAGTAAGATGCAAGTAATATTTTATGAAGGCCACCTTCTTTGTCTCCTCGATGGTAGTGTGTTGTAAATTCTATAGAAATTAAATCTCCTTTGGGATTTAATTGCAACAAGCCATCTCCTTATTTGGCATAGCAAAGCTTTCCTTTAGTATGTCCACAGAAATATGAAGGACAGCAGGATGTAACAAAGCATTAACATCTGCTTCCTTAACAATTTCTTCTTTAACGAAGTCATGCATGCCAAATACGTTCGACTCGTTATCACTCTTGATACAGTCTGATACAAGTTAAACCAGGAAAGGTTTTCAGCATCAGGAAACCACAGAGGAAATGATGTCGTGGCACACAAGATATCTGAACAGCCACAAAGCAGAACAGCAGTTGATAAATGTGATGATTACTCAGCCCTCTCCCATGAGGAAGCAATATCATTTGTTTGCTTTATGTCAGCCATTCTAGAGAACCATAACCACCCAGGAGGCAATCAAGTGGCAGTCCTGTGGCCACAGAAAAATCATGGACACCACACACTACATCCTCCTTGCACCTGATTCATCATTCAAAAAATGTGCTCAGGTTCAAGACAGGAAAGAACCATTGTGATAATTAACATGTTTCTAAGACTTAAAAGCACTAAGGTGATGGTTCTAAAATTCAATAAATTCTGTGTTTTCAATTTGCATTTTTATTTGATTTTCATGGGAATTTGTGTTGGTGGGGAAATACTTTACTTGTTGCAGGCAGATGCATGTTTGCTCTAGGGCAGGTGATAAGAAGAACTATTTTAGGATGGAGCCTGTGTGACCAGGCAGGGGGAGATATTATTGATAAGCATGAGCAGGGTCAATGATAACTTTGTGGGCAAGTGACCCTTTGGATATGCCAAGAGATTTTATCAGTGAGAAAGGGCTGAGTCATGTATATATAATTTTGGCTTGAATTAGTTGGGGTGTGAGGCAGAGGGGTAGGGATGTTAATACATAGCAACTAAAACTGAGAGACATGAACCCAGTCAAAATTAAGCCTGAGCCTCTCACTCACACATATTTGTTTTCTCAGCTGACTTGGCTTATAATTCAATCACATGTCATCAACCTACCTTACAGACACATTTTTCAGCCTAGATATTCATGGCACTATCACATCTCAATGGAGCAGGCAGCAAAGTGGTTCTTGCCTCTGCCTTGCTTGAGTACCATGGGAAACATGCCTTCTGAATTCTGCCTGTGTAATGTGTCTCTCTGTTTACATCCATGCTCGCTCTGTCTTTTGGATTGACTCTTGACACTGCCACTCTGGTTTGAACATTTTGCTTCTGCTCACAATGAAGACTTTCCTTAATGTTGAGCCCTGTGATCAAATACCCTTTGTATTTGGCCTAGTCTTTAAATCAATCTGTATACTATCTGTAATAGGTTGACTAATGGCCGTCCAAAGATATCAAGTTCTAATTCCTGATATTTGTAAATGATACTTTATTTGGAAAAAGAGCCTTTGTAGATAAAATTAAATTAAGAATTTTAAAATGGTAAGATTACACTGGACTATTAGGGTGGGCCCTAAACGCCATCACAAGTGTCCTTATAAGAGAGGCAAGAGAATATAACAGACACACAGAAGAGGAGGCAGCAGTGTGACCAGCCAGGCAGAGAATGGAATGATGTTGCCACAAGCCAAGGAATGCCTACAGCCACCAGAAGCCAGAAGAGGCAAGGAGAAATTTCCACCTAACGCCTTCTGAGAGATCCTATCAACATCTTAATTTTGGATTTCTGGCCTCACGGACTGTGAGAGAATAAATATGTGTTGTTTTAAACAATCCAGTCTGTAGTAATTTGTTACAGCAGCCCTAAGATACACTGACTCCCCGCCCTGGAGTTCCACCTAGATAGATCATGAGGAGCCAGAATATTCAATTTAATTCATGCACCCCTATGTAAACAAATAGCCCCTCCCCCCAAATAATAATCAAACAAAAACCTTTCCCAATGTTATAATCCAAATGAGATCAGAGTTGCTACATAATGGAGACAGGACTATTTCGAAGAGCAAACAATCATGATGAAATCAGCTGCATGGTATTTTATTGTGATTTGTTCAGAAATATTATTGTTTTAATCTTATTTTTGTACCCTTTTTAACTAGCTTTTCTGCTCTCAATAACCTGGAAGATACTTAAAACCAAAACTGTTTTCACAGTAAATTTAACTTTTTTCTACACTAGTAATTTGTTTATACAAATTACCTGAACTCAAGCACAGGTTGTTGCTTCATGGGGATGTGGGCCATGTGATTGCAGATGCATATTATCCTCACTATTTTGGTTCATTTGTAAGACCCAGTTATTTTCTGATGACTATTTAATGTTGACTTTCACAAGTTTTTTCTTCAAGTCTAAAGGCATAATTTGTGAGTGTTCTGTATTTTCCTGTAGTAGAGTATTTTCCTTATGTAGAGTACTCAGAAACTAAAATAAGGAGATGACGAACATTTGAAAGGTATTTCAAAAGATACCGGTCTTATCTGAAAGTGTTGACTAGTAGGAGGAACATTTACCAATTTTCGTTCTGCCACTAATCAGATGAGAGGGCCTGGGAAAAATACATATATTTTTTTATTTCAGGGTATTAGGAGGGTACAAACATTTTGGTTACATTTTATGTCTTTGCCTCACCCAAGCAAGGGTTAGAGGCATGCCCTTCCTCTCTACAATGCTCACTATGTCCTTTAGTTGTGAGTTTACCACCCCTCAACCCCCTAATACCTGGAGAATATTACTACCGTGTAAGCACCATAGTGCTAATCAGTCAGTGCCAATTTAATGGCGAGTACAAGTGGAGCCTATTCTTCCGATCTTGTGATACATCACTTCGGATAATGGGCTCAAGCTCAATCCAGGAAAATATTAGAGGCACTAGATCACTGTCGTTTCTTGTAATTGAGTAATATTCCATTGTATACATATACCAAATTTTAATAATCCACTCATGAATTGACAAGCACTTGGGTTGTTTCCACATCCTTGCAATAGTGAACTGTGCTTTGGGCAAAATATTTTTAACCTCTCTAGACTTTGATTTCTGCACTGTTAAAAACTGGGCTAATATGATCTACCTGTAGCCTTGTTAAGAAAATCATACAAGTTAAAATGTTTTCACCTGAACACCCTAAGAGATTCTCAAGGTCAATAGTGTCCCCCAAAGTCACTGTCACCCTAGCTCAAGCCTGTTTGTCCCGAGTTCCCTGCCAGCCAGTGCTACTCTCTTTCACTCAGTTTCCCATGTCTTACACCCGGGGCGTCTCCTTGACTTTTCCCTCTTTCTAACAGCTTGCCACCCTTGCTCCTCAGCCAAGTTCAATTCCTTACCAAGTCCTATCACTTGTCCATTCATTGCAGCAATATTCACAATAGCCAAGACATGGAATTGGCCTAAGTGTCTGTCAATGGATGAATGGATAAAAAAAGCAATATGTCTATACACAATGGAATACTCTTCAACCTTAAAGGAGAAGGAGATCCTGTCATTTGCGACAACATGGATGAACCTGGAAGATATTATACTAAGTGAAATAAGCCATGCACAGAAGACAAATACCACCTGATCACACCTACATCTGGAATCTAAAAAGAGTTGAATTCATAGAAGTAAAGAGTAGAATGGTGGTTGCCGCGGGGTAAAGGGGTGAAGGTGTTGTTGGGAGACGTCAATCAAAGGGTATAAAATTTCAGTTAGGTAGGAGGAATAAGTTCAAGAGATCTATCGTACAACATAGTGACTATAGTTAATAACAACATCTTACATTTTGAAAAATGTTCAAAGAGTAGATTTTAAGCATTCTCACCACAAAAAATGATAGGTTTGTGAGGTAATGTATATATTAATATTAATTAGTTCAATTGAGCCATCCCATAATGTATACAAATTTCAAAATATCACATTGTACAATATAAATACATACAATTTTTGTCGATTAAAAAATAAGAACAATCCATCTGAGTGGACTCTCTGATGCTCAAATCTGACCATGTCGTTCTCCTGCTTGGTGCCCCTCTGTGACAGCAGTGGGTCCACCCAGGCGGTCCAAAAGCATCATTTATGCTTTTACTGGCTTGCACAATGTTTTGTAATCATTTTCGATCTTTATTGACATGATTGAAAATTTGGATATTTCACATATAAACCTGGATTTATGAATTTTCATGAAAAAGGAAAGAGTCTGGAATCCCTGGATCCAACTTACAAGAGCTGAGAGGCAGCTCTTCCCTTCAGCTGTGGCATGTGCCTCTGCATTCCATTCCACAGGGCCCACCACTGCCTACTGCTGGTCACCCAGCCTGATCCACTCGTGGACGTCGTCTGCCTGGCACCTGTAGGTATTTGAACTGTGACCTTTGGTCTGCAGGATAAAGTCCACACTTTTTAGCATTGACAAAAATCCTTCATGTGCTTGCCCTGGACTCTTTTTCCCCATTTCATTTCACTCAAATGTAGTGTCAAACACTTGTAGAAGATTCCTGAACTCTTTCAAACCTCCTTGACTTTTAAGACATTCCCTCCCCCGACCCCACATAGCCAATGTTATCTTCTTTGTAAATATGCATCCTGCAAAACTCTATTTAAATTAAATGGCATTACTTTTGTGAAGTTTTATTTGGTCAGCCCAGAGCCATATCAGTGCTTCCTCTCCTAATCCTGCACACATTAAAGCATTCATCATGTTGGTTTCTAATCATCTGTGGACATACAGTGCCTGATTAAAAAAAAAAAAAAGCCAGTTATATCCTTAGCTTCTAGCACAGTACCTGGAATACATAGGTGTTAAGTGTTGGGTAAAAAAAATAAATACATTGAAGTGCTTATCCACTATTTGGCACATAGCAAGTGCTAATAAATTTGATTTGATGTGCAGTAAATATAATTTCTTAACCACAGAGGTAAAAGATCTCTACTTAGACTAGAGGTTAGTATGAATAAACTCCACTTTGGATGCCATTAAAAGAGAATGAAATAGCATCATAGTGTAGTGGCTAAGAGTGTAGGCTCTGGAGTCAGACTTTCTAGGTTAAAATTCTAGTTCACTACTTGCCAACTGCTTACTTTGGCAAGTATCTTTCCCAACTTGGTTTAAAAATCTGTAAATGGGAAATTTGCCTGTTTCAAAGGTTATTGAGATGATTATATGGATATTTATAAAATCCTGAACAGCATTTGCCACACAGCATTAAATAAATTTAGCTGGGATTATTGTTACTATTGTTATTATTTTGTTGTGTAAAGCCATCTTCATCAAGAAGTCTCCCTTGGGTAGCAACCCCACAGATTGGACCTATAGAACAGCACTCAACTGAGACAGCTATATTCCGAGATGTTGCATTTTACTTACATAAGGTAAAAAATATATAGTTGTAAAGTCCTATTTTCCTATAGGTGGGTATTTTAGGAAACTCCTTTTTTCCTTTAATCCCAATTTAGTGCTATACGAAATTACTTAACTGAAGAAAAGCTATCTTAAACAAAGTCAAACAAGATAGTATATACTTAAAACAATAGTAAAATACCATCTATTTATAACATTTGTTAACATGTATATTCTTAAATAAGAACAAAATTTTCAAGGGTAAAAAGAGACACATAATTTCTACCTTAAAGGTAAAGGCATACATTCACATATCTATTTGAAAAGGGTTTAGTCAATGTATATGCAAAGAAATTTAAAATGTATCCTTTGACCAAGTAATCCTAATTCTGTGACTCTGTTTTAAAGAAATAATTTTAACAAAGGAAAAAGCCTTATGCATAAAAGTGTTCATTTCAGTATGTTTGTACCATTGTCTAATTGATAATAACCTAAATGTCCAAAAATAGGATAAAAAATAATAATACAAATATATAACAGAACATTGAGAAAATAGTAAAATTGTGTTCACAAATTTATTTAACATAAGAGAGCTACTAAATAAAAATATAGAATACCAATTCATATGAATAAGATAATTCTAAATAGTAAAGTGAAAAAAAGAAAGGAAATATATACCTCCCTTGTTTTGTACATAGGCATTTAGAACCACAGTGTTCCTAGGGCAGGCAAATCTCTTTCTGCCTATAGTAACTAAACATTTCAACTCTATGACCCATGCATCTAGAACTAGGCAAAAAGGTTACATCACATTGATAGCTACACTGTCAAAGATCAAAGTTTGAAAAGCTCAGCTCTAATCTGAACTGGATGGCTAATTTGGAAGAAACTATACCTAAATGGAAGGATATGGTTATTTCTTTCTAGCCTCAGCACAAATATCAGACATGAAGGACACAAAAAAAGTGGGTTTTTGCCAATAAATAAAGGTGTGTGATGGAAAAGAACTATAAAGGACTTGGGACTCACCTAAACGAAAATTGCTTACAAGAGAGGAGAATGGTCCAGTGAGCTAGAATCCACTGCTGAAGATAAAGAACGATGCTTGGCAAACAGTTTCCAAAATGCCGCAGCTTTATATCAACTAAGACTAGGGAACCAACAACTGTGAGTTAGAAATGCAAAAGTGAATTTATGTCTCTTGCATAAGCTAAAAAATAACTTCCAGGGGACAATAATAATAGATTTTCTACTAAAGAAATCATGACACCTTTGTACAATGCATGGAAAACTATACTGTGGAAGGCAAAAAAAGAAATCTCACAGGTCAAGAAATCCTTGCATGGAGAAAAAGTTACTGCCTTAGCTAACAGCGAGCAAAAGAATCACTAGCAATAACACGATACCACCTCTAGTAATATATTATTCATTATTTGACAGTCCACGGGGGCCTCACCTGTTTCTCCAAACACAATATAATAGCGTAGCCTTTTCAATCACTCACAGTACTGTCTCGAGAGCCTTGAGTAAGTACCCCATTCATCTTTCACCTGCCATGTAAGTGTTGTGCCTTGTTTATATATCATTCTTTGTTTTCTTAGTGCACGGTCCTTTGGCAATGGGTACTAACCCCACCCCTGATGAACAAGCTTGTTCCTCACATAAAAATTCCTATTCCTGACTGTGCAGTCAGTCACAGTGTGTATCCTCATGGGGGTGGTGAGAAAACCCATTGCTGATGTCCTCTAAAAAAAATCTGGTAACTCAGCTGTGGAACCTCTGGTTTTCTTTCACCCTACTCCAAATGTAATATCTCTCCATGAGTTATTACACTGGAGTATACGGCGCTGACCTTTATAAATGTCTAAGAAAGTGCTGAGCGCCTGAGGTATGCAGATTAGCATACAATAGGTAATACAGTTGACCCGTGAGCAACACGGGCATGTCCACTTAAGTGCAGATTTTCTGCTACCTCTGCCACCTCTGAGGCAGCAAGACCAACCCTCCTCTTCCTCCTCCTCCTCAGCCTACTCATGATGAAGGAGCTGAGGATGACAACATTCATGATGATCCATTTAATGAGTAGTAAATATATTTTCTCTTCCTTATGATTCTCTTAATAACATTTTTTTTCCTCTGGCTTACTTTATTGTAAGAATACAGTATATAATACATATAACATACAAAATATGTGTTAATCAACTGCTCATGTTATCAGTAATGCTTCCAGTTAACAGTAGGCTACTAGTACTTAAGTTTGGGGGAGTCAAAAGTTACATACAGATTTTTGACTGTGCAGGGGCCAAGTGGTAGTCAGCATCTATAATCCTGTGCCAAGGATTTTGTATAGATCATTTCCTTTCATTGTCCATTAGTCCCAATTTACTAACAAAGAAACTGAGGTAAGAGACACTGTCTAATTTGCCAAGGTCACCCAGCCAGTTTAAGTGGCAGAGCTGGGATCTGACTTGGGGCTACCTGGTGCCAGGGCCAAAGCTGTCCACTCCCATCTGTATTGTCTTCTAATTATTGCCTTCCTGATTGCAAAGTTCTCTATTACTTCACCAAGAGCTGACTGTTGTCCCTCTCAATAAAGTTCTATACTCTTTCACTCTTTCTGGAGGATACCTTGACTTAAAAAATGTATCCTTGTAAATCAAGGCTGTAAGAGGGTTTGAGGCAGTAGAAATACGAAAAATTTGATTTCTACATGAAAAGAGTCTGGGACTTTCATCAATAACACAGTGATTCTGTGAACTAGAGACTTGCATTAAGTCTGCCGAAAAACAGGGTTTTCAGGTAGGTATGAACAATTTATATAAGGTTTTAAGAGATTACCATGAGGAGGGATCTTATGAGCCAAACATTGGGACAAAATGTCAGAATGTTCCGGTGAATTTCAATAGTTAAAAGAGAGAAAAGCAAAGAGGAAAAAAAGCATGGAAGGCTTGGTAGTAAAGAAAACTAGAGGTCCCTACTGCTCAATGACCCCTAACGTGTCATGCTGGCCACTACACAACAGGTAGGGTCTTTTCTAAAAGGAAAAACTTTCACAAAGAAAAGCGAGGAAGCAGGAACTCAAAAGATTAAAAATGGGCGAGGGTTCTAAGCCAATCTCTCTCTACTATATGGAAAATGCATTGTATCATTTGGATATTGGGATTCTATAAAGATAGTTTCAGATAACACATAGCTGTAAAAGTATACTCTAAAGAAAGGTCTCACATGTTTCATTCATTCATTCAAAATCAAGAATCTTCTGCATCACTGCTTCTCAAACTCCAGTGGGCATAAGAATCTCCTAGACAACTGGTTTAGATTTGCATTTCTGAGACTGCATTTCTAAGGAGCTCCCAGGTGATGCTGATGCTGTGGGAACACACCTTGAGTAGCAAGAATCTATGTAACATAATAACTGCATGAGAAGACTACCAGATGCACAGTCCCGAGAAGAGAAAGCAAGGCCAACTGCAACGAGAAGTGGAGAGCAGGATCTGGAAGGAGCTCCACAACAGCTCCTGTCTCAGAAAGCCCTGCTCTAGTCCAGCATTTCCATTCGCAACTACCCTGAGTACTTCTAGAGCTTTAACATGGTGATGAAAATGGGCCACTGGCAAGTGCAAAGGCTTCCTATACAGTGGTCCAGAATGGATGTTTAAAAGGATTTTCCTTTTTGTTTTCCCAAACCAAATAGAAATGTTTGTTAATGTCTTATCTGTTTCTAATTTGTCTTTTTAAAATAATAAAAGATATAGAGTTGATTCCAATAGAAATTCAGCTTTCATGCATGAGATAAATATACACATAACTTGTTTCTATAGAGTTATATGTAAGTATATATTTATAAAACATATATAAAATGCATATTCAAATTGCATTGTACTGACTTCAGAGCAGAGATCAGTAACCAACTGGCTGCACTTGGATCTCAGATTCCAGGACATCACATTCAGCTCCAGATCCTCTTAACAGGAGAGACAAACGGCCACGAATGCCAGACAGACACAAATAGGGTCAGATGTGACAATGGCCATCTGCAATGTCCTCCCACTTGCTAGTGCTCCATGTGAAGAATTCCCCTTGTATATTTTATATTTTCAGATTAAGAGAACAATGTAGGCAATCACACGCTCATTTTTTGCCTTAATTTAGACTTAAGTCTACTGCCCAAATGCTCTCATTCCAGGCCTTGGCCCTTGGCATCAATATCTTTTCATTTTCTTCACATAGTGTCTGGTCTTCTTTTTTCTTATCTTAATTTTATTGCTCTGTTTCAGTGTTTATTATAAACTGCCTTGAATCCTTTTGAGAAGTAGACAGGAAATACATAAATGTTGATCTATTTGTTGATTCAACCAACAGTTTCTGAGTGCCTGGTAGGTGGTAGGCATCGGCATAGAGGTGAATAGGATGCCGTGTCATGCAGATGCAAACAGTAGGCAGACAATTGTGGTACACAGTGGTTAAGGTGCAATATCCTCAACATATGTCTGAATTAATGTGAGGTAGTATGGGAAATGAGTAACCCTAGCAATTCCTGGAAAGTCGTTAGTTTAGGGCATTTTTTGTAAACGAAAAGTTAGTCTTAAAATCAGAGATTTCCAGTGGTTTAGTGATTTAATTGAAAGTCAGAATCACAAGTAGGGGTATATTACAGCTGAGGTCCCCAATCCCCGGGCCGCCCTGTACAAGTCCGTGGCCTGTTAGGAAAACAGGGCCGCGTGTAGCCACCGGAGCTCCTCACTCCCGACACACACCCACCCCCGACCCCCTGCCCTTGTCTGTGGAAAAATTTTCCTCCATGAAACCAGTCCCTGGTGCCAAGAAGGCTGGGGACTGCTGCATTACAGGGAATGAGAAACTGTTCCTGTTTAAACAAAATAAACCTCATTCTCTCTTAGAGTACGGTGACTTCAAGGGGACAGAACATTCCAGAGGGTAAGCAGTCATGTGCTCAATGATAAGTTGAGGAAACAGTGCATTAGTGCATTTTGTACCTTTCTGCACATACAAGCAAGAAGAAGGAAAGAGAAAGCCACAGCCCCTGTGCCTGCTGGGGAGAACCGGAGAGAAAAACTGCTAAGCACCGCCAGTGGTGGGCACCCTCCCCTTCTTTCAAATTTGCATCAGCTGCTGAGGGAGCTGAAAGTTAGGTTACTTTCAAATGTCACAGAGAAATGGCAGGGCCAAGATACCAGCTCATTTACTTCCTGCTAAAATTGGAGATATTGTACCCAGGGCTAGCTGAATGCCTAAGGTTCAGCCTCATGGAAACATACCTGCTGTGCTTATGAAGTGGTTTGGCCCCCAGTTTTCAAAGTGCTTCAGAAGCGTGGTGGCATTTAGTTAGCTTAAAGTTCCAATAGTCCGATAAAAAGTGTTCATCAAAAACTCTGCCAGTTTGCTTTCTCCATTTGGACCCCACGCTAGCTGATCTCAGAAGCAAATCTCTTACACGGCACTATTGGTAGATTCATTTCAGATGGCAAACATTACTTGAGAATGCAGATGTTGTTTATGATTTATAGGGTTTATAAATAATGTTATCAGATTGAAGGATATAGCCTCAATGTGTCACACGAACATTTTATTGATTAAAAAAAAAAGAGAGAGAGAGAAAGAGAGAGAGAGAGAATACTTCACCTCAAAAGAACAATTTGAGAAGATGTGGTAGGGAAAAAGAAGTAGCAACATGGTAATTCATCTTAGAGAAGAACTATATAGGTATTGAACACTATACAGAAATGTATTCCCAAAAATATGTACAACCATTATATGTCAATAAAAAAAATAATAAACGAAAAGAAAAGAAATCTACTGTAGATAAACCATGTGGTTTTA
Source organism: Cheirogaleus medius (assembly GCA_008086735.1). Classification (NCBI taxonomy): domain Eukaryota; kingdom Metazoa; phylum Chordata; class Mammalia; order Primates; family Cheirogaleidae; genus Cheirogaleus; species Cheirogaleus medius. Next base: position 12,687,248 of record VBSM01002217.1, read on the forward strand.
GAATGCTCATTCCATTTTCTGTCTGGGCCAATGTGATTCCAAAACAACCAGTGGAGAAGTGAAAAAGTTTATTTTCATGCAACTGGCTTGACTGCTTTTTGGAATTGACTATATTTGGTCTAAAACTGACTGTTTTCTCACTGAATGAGCCAACATTCCCAAGGAGCATTTAAATGAACTATATCATCACAGCATGGGAATGGCTGAGCACTGCACCAAGGTCTATTTTCACTTGATTATATGTGTATTTATTATGTAAAAATAGAGCAAAAATATGACTCTGCCAAGAGACTCCCCTACATTATAGTATAAGCGTAGCTAGGATTTCTTTAAATTGAGGAGCTGCATGCTTGTTTTGTTTTCACAGCTGTCAGCCTTTTTTATGTATAATTTTTCCCCCAATTGGTTGTTATTCATTGTACTTATTATTTAGGAGAATTTACTGGTAGCAAAATGTGCTTGCTGGCAACCCCCAAAAAGGAAGTCCTCGACTCTGTCAATTTGTGGTGGATGGAATCATTCAAATCTGTAAAAAAAAAAAAAAAAAAAATGACTGGGAAAATGGCCTAAACACAGGCCAGCTTTCCTCATATTTAAACGGATAGGGTTTCTTCCCTTAGTTGAAGGCTCTATAAGACCTTCTTTCATCTGGGACCAGAATATATGTATGCAATACTAAAATCCCTCATGAAAGGACATTCTTGAAATGCTTCCAACTCTAGAAGTCTCATTGGGAATCATATTTTCAACTTCAAGCTATGTAAAACAAAATTTCAAAACCTTCCCTCCTTTCACAGATTGTACACACATGCATAAACAGGGATAGAAGTAACTTTATCCTCACTGTAGCAACTGCAAACTAAAAGATATACTCCTCAGAGGCAAAGAATGTCCAGGTTATAGGAACAGAATGAAGCTACTTAAGAAAATGGTCAATTATGGAATGTTCCGTGCATAAGTATGTCCATTAATTAAGAAATGAACTAAAATTACTAATGGATTTCATAATGGCCACCAACCAGCTGCCAGTTGGCTGTAGCTTGGTGACAGATGGTAGTGACTGATCTGGACTAGATTTGACCTAGAGATAGTCCATCATTTATTAAATTGCAGTCCCAAATAAAATTCCATGCATTGCAGCATTTCACCATTATGTCTCACAGTGAGATGCTCTGATAGCATTCCTTGTCTGCCACCCCTGTTGCAGACAGCAAACTATTCAAGGGCTTAAACATAACACACAGTAAAGAAAATCCATAATACATCTCAGGAGATGAACAAAATACAACGTGAACGAATGTCATTGGAATGAGGCATAGTATAAAATGGGAGCTCTGTTTCACACTCATCTTCTTTGTTACCTCCCAGCACTGAGATTCATCCCCTCTTTTTAAATCAAGGGGTACTCATTTAAACAGCAATGAACAGATAGTGACTGGTGGGTTCTGCTTTAATCCATCAGCACATCCTCAAAGTGAAGAGAGCTGCCACAGACCGGCTCCAGAACCTGCCTACTTTAGGCTCTTGCATGAACGAGTCACTGGAGTGGACACATCAAAAGTCCCAATTACTGTCACCAGACTCTGTTTCCTCATTGTTTGAGTATTTGGAACCCTTAGCTGTGCTTTGGAAGATTAGGCTCGTAAAGACCAGGAAAAAAATTCCTACTGTTATAAATCCAGGTAGAACCTAGAAAAAAAATAGTTTAGGGTTTTAAAATCTTATACATAACAAGCTGTAGATCTTTCTTCATGTTGTCAAAATGCCACGTACCTTTTTGTCCCATTTCAGAGATGACAGGTAAGAGATGCATGTTATTACAAAATAGACACACTCAAAAAGCAAAATCATGACACAGGTAAGTGGTATTTGGCCATCTTAAGGTTATTATTTACTTATTTCAAAGAGACAGAATATGGTTTTTAGCAAACTTCATATTTAACACATTATACTAATCTTATTTTTTTAAACTTCTGTTCAAGCTGGAAGAAGCCGAGGTAATACTGTAGTCACTATTTCTCATGCATGTCCACTGAGAGGCCACAAATAGTGGAGAGGAGTAAACAGAGATTCCTCAGAGATTTTGGGGAAAAGTCTACAGAGGCCTAACTGTGAATAGAATGTCTTTGTATTCTGATACTTCATCCTAAAACTGTGTTCAAGGTTTTCATTTGATCCATAGCATATCTATTTTTCTACGGATTAAAAAAAACCCAATGTTTAAAGTTGCTCTGTTATATAAAATTTATCCAAGGAAATGTGGTATATTTATCCCATTGCTTTCTGAACCCCTGCCATGTCCTTGTGTACCTCTAGATAGTTGTATGCCAAGTTTGACAAATACAGATCTAACCAAATTCCTCAGTTGATAGATAAGAACACTCAGGCCCAGAGAGTTTGTGACTTCATCAAGGCCACGTAACTCTAAAATCACATGAAACTGCGGTCTGGCAACCTGAGGACTAGAATCTAAGTTTGACTGTCACACCAGAATCGTGTGTGCTCTAGGTACTTACTAAGCAATGTGTCATCTGAGCTTGCTGTGTTCTTGCTCTAGTCTTTGCACCTCTTGATTTCAGCCAGCTTTATCACCCCTTCATATTATCTTGTCCATCAGAGCCTCACGTTTACCCCAATTCGCCCTCTGTGTGAACCCACTTTGGAACCCCATTCAACTTCTGAGTTTTCTGTCATGGACTTTGACAGCCTTTTGTCTGACCCAGTTTTCAGCTTTGATCTTCTTGAGTTGGTGACTTGCAGACGTCCCACACATTTCAAGGCCCCCTGGCTCTCCAGGGCAGGCTCCCACTGGGTATACTGCCAAGACTCCAATGTGGGAAGAACAAGCTGAACTGAAAGTTCCTGAGCATCAGAGTCGGGAGTGAAGAAGCCGACATGATGCAGACACCAGGTACCACACAGCTAGAACAGCAGCAGAGTTAAGGCATAATAATAAATTAGAGATGAAGCAAAGAGCCTGGAACACAACGGGAAATTGATTGGGATATAGAGGACTGGGGAACAGGAAAGAGAAAAAAAGGGCCAGACTGTTTCAGAAAGAATAGCATGTGCAAAGGCCCATATGCCAGAAAGTATGGTACAGTCAATGCCCCGAAGGATAGAAAATGGTCCACAGGGAAAGATAACCCAGGGTGGTTGGCAGGTGCCAGATCACATATGGCTTTGTAAGCTACGTCAGGGGCATTGGAATTCATCCTAGGAACAATGAAGAGATGCTACAAAATTTAAACATACAGCATGATGAAATTTGCATTTTAGGAATGTTGCATAGGAAATCTCCAAAGCCTTGATTGCTTAAGGAACTACATTCAACTACTTTTTCAAAGTGATCTACTTTCATATCTGTTGTTTTAAATTTTATATTATATACTCTTTGGAAGGAAAGACTATAAATACACATTTTATCACCTCTGATATTATAAGAATTTGTTCTCGGGGTTTGTGGCAATAGTGCAGACACTGGTTTGGGCACAAGTATGTGGAATCCATTTCAATAAGTCTTATTTAAGACTGTGGTCCCCAACCCTCAGGTCATGGACTGGTGCCAATCTGTGGCCTGTTAGGAACCAGGCTGCACAGCAGGAGGTGAATGGTCAGCAAGCAAATGAAGGTTCATTTGTATTTACAGCCGCTCCCCATTGCTCACATCACCACATAAGCTCCGCCTCCTGTCAGATCAGTGGCAGCATTAGATTCTCATAGGAGTGTGAACCGTACTGTAAACTGCGCATGCAAGAGATGTAGGTTGCCCATTCCTTATAAATCTAATGCCTGACAACCTCCGGTGGAGCTGAGGCAGTGATGCTAGTACTGGAGAGCAGCTGCAAATACAGATTATCATTAACAGAGCGGTTTGACTACACAATAAATGTAATGCGCTTGAATCATCCCCAAACCGTCCTCCTGGTCCTTGGAAAAATTGTGCCAAAAAGGTTGGGGACCGCTGAGTTAAGACATTCAAAGTTTCTTCATTGAAAAAAAAAATGCCACTGCAGAATCACTTTAAAATGTTTATATCTATACCTAAATCTCCAAACTGCTGATAGCAATTTTAAATGGAAGGTCAAAAGCTGGTTTTCTCTCTTTTTATTGGACTATTATTAACCAGTCAGAAAGCCTAACAGTTCATTTATCAGACAAAAAAATTTATAAATGCTTGACAGATGAAAGCTATAGCCAAAATGTTATGACTTTATTTGAATTACATTATATAGACAAAGCATGCCAATCCATCAGCCTCAAGTTACTGCCCTGTTACCTATGGTAACAGTAAGATATTTTCCTCATTACTTAATAATACCAAATCTCAAATAAGGATCACAACATGAAAAACAGATGTTAAAATGTGACACTCAAGGTCAGCTTACACTGCATACTTGTTCATTTTTAAGTGCCTGGTTACTTCTCCAAAATTGTTTCTGAAATTTTTGACAAGGTTTTGTTGGATTTGGTTGCAGGGATTAGAATCTTCACACACAGGTGAGACACAAAAAGGAAACCGACTTGTTATTAATCAAAGTAGCAATAAAATGAAAGAAACTAGTTTTTATACTATAATGTTCATTACTTTGCATGAAATATGATTTTACACAAATAACCAAAATCAAGGGCATAGTTCCTATTTTTATTTCAAACATTCTCACTTATATTCTTCCCTTACTGTGTGTCAAGTAATCTTTTAAGTCTTAACAGGATATCTTTTGTTTTAAATAGACAATAACTTTTCATTATTGTGCTATTATAGATAAAATTTTTTTAAAAACTAAAATATTTAAATAAAGAAGAAGAAAATAAAATTCACATTAAGTGCCACACTCAGTAACTACTTCTAATATAAAGTTAGTTCCAGCTTTTTTTCTCAGTATATTCACATTTACGTATCTATAACTATGTCTATAGATATTTTCTTGGAACCAAAACACGAAGTGAAGATCTTTCCATGCAATTACTCTTCATTCACAGTATTATTTTTATACTGAAGATAGTGCCCTGACATGGATATGTTATCATTTATTTAACTAATCACTGATATCTGCACATTTAAATCATTTCCAATGTTTTGGTTTTATAAATATTATGGCAATGAACAAATATGTAGCTTAATCTTTCTACACATTCTTGATCACTTCCTCAGCCTAAATTCCAAGAAGTAAAATTTCTGGGTCAAAAGGATGCATGTTTTAAAAATTGTGGTACATAACTTCTAAATTGCATCCAGAAAGATTGTAACAAATTACATTCCCGCTAGAGGTGAGTAGAAAGACATTTTTCTATCATATTTTTTTCCTATTTTTTATATAGTTTGCTACTATACTTTATTGATTACAAGAGGCACATTTTTCTTACACATTTAATGTATCTGAAATCAAGTCACATTTTATAATTGATGGCATATTTAGTTTAACTTAGTGGTATTTTTTTCTTTCTTATTGATACTTATAAAACAGTGTCACATCATACAATTGATATCTTAAATTCTATAAAATATAGTATTTGCCTTTATATTTTGTGGTTGTATTTAATAGATACACAGAAGTTTTTAGTTTTTATATAGTCAAATGATGTCTTCATTGGCTGTCATGGTCATGATTTCTCTAATTTTATGTAGTAAATAACTATGCTTTCTCCTATTATATTTTATATTATTATAAATTAATTATATAATATTATATATTTCTCCTATTATTATATTTTACATTTAAATATTTAATAAAAGTAATCTCAAAAAATTACTTTTTTCACAAATGATTAGCCAATTACCCTAATAACACTTACTGAATAATTCTTTTGTGTTCACAGATCATATTTAAAGCTTATTCCGTTTAAACATTACTCATTCCTATTATTTCAGTGTCTTAAACAAAACATTTAATAGCTATCCATTGATCGATTAATTAAATTTGTAGAAACAAAAGTAGACTTTGGCATGAGTTAAGGTTTTGATGTCAAAGTTTAGAGTCTCTGAAGAGATTATAGTTTTAGGACTTAAATGCCAATCAACCATTTGGGTTTCCTGATTTGTCACTGCTCAGTTACATTATATATACTAGGACCCAGCAAACCAAAAGCTAGTGTTCCTCATTGCTGATGGCCATTCTTCTGGCTCCCTGGAATCAAGAAGTAGGGAGAACTGTGCTGGAAAGTCTCCCTACTTCAATACTCAGCAAAATTCCACAGGGTGCAGCAATATGTTAAAGTCAGGGACATGACCCCCACCCAGCTCATCAATTGAGCTCTCACGTTTATCTTTTATAATGCCAGAGTCCAGACAATGCACCCAACTAACAACCCTTAATAGCGGCTCCTCTGTGCCAAATACTAATGGCCAGCAGATGAATAGAAAAATGTTTCTGACCTCAGAACACCAGGCAGCGAGAAAGAAAGATAAGACAATAACAAGTGCTACAAAATCCAAACCTTATTTTACTGATGTACACTGGGGGTGCAATAGGAGCACAAAGAAGAGAACAGTGGTTCAAGAGGAAGTGGGGGGAAGGCAGAAAACCAAAAGGAAGAGGCATGTGAAGGATTCCAGGGCTGATGCAGAGTTAGGGGTACGGGGACTGGGACAGCTTCACAACATACGGCAGGAGACCAGAGTGAGGGGGTCAAAAGACAAGTCTGGGGAAACTGAAAAGGAGTCAGAAAATATAGTGAGGAGGTGGAATTAGGACTTGGGAACTCATTGAATATGGAGGTAAGGACAAGGAGAAGTCTGGGCTGATTATCTCTCCTGTAGCTTGTATGCTTGGTAGAATGTGCTTGCCCAACCATGGAGATAGAAAACACAGGAAGAGGAGCAGAGGTAAACTCAGTCCCAGATATGTTGGGTTTGAGCTGCTGTAAGTGAATATATCCAGTTGGATATGTGCCCAGCTTAAAACTAGGTATTAATATATATAGAAAATTGGAGTTCAGGGGAGAGCCAATCACATTCAACTATAAATTACTTTAGTTCATTTGCTTTCCTAGTGAGAGCATCCTCACTGCAGAATGAGAGTTGAGCTTTTTTATTTGTTTTGCGGAAAATAAGGAGAGTGGATGGATGGAGTATGCCATAGGTGACATTCCTTTCATCATGCAGTCACAGACACTGGGTTCCTGAAGGGAAGGAGAAGGGGATGCCAGGGAAGAGGAGAAGGGGCTATATAAGAAGGCAGCAAAGGCAGGCTAGATGTGTCACAATTGTACAGATGAAGTCACAGCAGCAAAATGTCCCCTTCCCACCCCACATCAACACCTCTGCTGTGTTTGCTGCACTGACCATAAGGTGCTCATTACTTGTTGATAACTGGAATGAATAGATATCCAGATTGACCTATCTGAACTAAGTTGGTCCATTTTAAGAATACAGGAGAGATTTTATATTTTTAATTCTGTTTCAGTAGAATAAAAAGTATGATTTTTATAATCCAAGCCACACCTTGTAATTCTTTTTTAAACAGCCTTAAATTCTAGCAAGAGGAAGGCAGGGACACCACAACTCACTTATTGTACAAACCTGTGATTTGCATCTGGATTTCTGGAATGTGATAGAACTTCAGTGTGTGTTAGATTTTTCTACCATTAAACCAGGGTCAGAAGTGACCCTATCCATGGTTGGGAGTTTAGACTGATTAATTAATTGCCTTCATGGAAGGAGAAAAAGATGGGTAGGAGATGTGCAAGTATTAAGTATTTCATATACAGATTATTTTCATGTATCGTATAGTTTGAACCTGCAAACATTCAAAGAGGCTCTAACTTCTCCAGGGTGTTACAATCAGCCTTCAACATGTCCAGAGTTAAATTCGCTTCTGAGAACAAGTGTTTATGTTAATGCAACTTAAGACTTAATTGATAACAGCCAGTGTGAACCCTATTATTTAAGACCTGTGCATTAGTAAATAGTTTCATTAAATAATAAAGAGGAACTTTAAAAAGAAAAACAAAGAAAACCCACACAAGCACATGGTTTTCATTTGGGGAGGAGGGGCTGGAGAGAGGCTCTGCTGTGAGGTTGACTTCATGGCTTCAGGCAAAACTAGGAGATTAAACAGAAACTGCAGCAGAACCGTGGCTCTCCATTTTTAGAGACACTTAACTCAGTGTATGACACATCTCAGGGGATTTTTTGAATTTTTTTTTCGGAGGGCGAATGGTTATGTTCCTTTTGTTTCTTTTTTGTTTCATTTTCAATAATTAATATTAGCTAATGAATGTCACCATGGAAAGTGACATAAAGTTTAAAATGTTTCTTAATTGAACAACTTCAGGTAGTTTTCTACATGGCAAATGGAAGGTAGATGCGAAATGATGTCCTCAAATGTGGTCAAAATGTCTCCTTTGCAAAAGGGAGATGAAAATATGAAGCGAAATATAAAGCATGGTGTGGTGGAGGGGTGGGGTGGGGGGAGAGCAGTGGAGAAGGTGGAGGCTGGAAAGAAATAGAATAAATAATTTGAACAATTCTACATATAACTGACACTTCCCAGACCAATATTCAAAGTGACCATGGCTAGATGCCTACGTGCAGAGTAGAATTTACGCGTGCTACAGGATATTACGTCCACCTCTATCTTGGTTAAGGCCCAAAGGTTAAATACAAAATAAATAGGTGGCTGTGGGTCTAGACCACCTCTGTAGGACTTGCAAGGCAGTGGTGAAAACTGGTTTTGTTAACACCTATCTCAGGGGTATGAAGTGGTTGGACTATGGTGGCATTTATTACAATAACACCCCTGGCCATGTAGATAGGGAAGAACCGCTTCCTCCTGCCCCCCAGCTTAATCAGAAAGGCTTGCAGAAGACAACTAAAAAAAGGCGGGAGGTTTATCATACCTACAGGATTCAGAAGGGGCTGAGGGAGTGCTAGCAGGCCAAGAGCAGGAGAGGCTCTGTCTGAGCCAAGGAACCTGCTATGGGACTTTCTGAGTGAGAACCTCCCACAGTGATCCACAGAAGCACACTGCGAAGAGTCAGCTTGTGACAGGCCCCACTCCAGAGAGGGTCTACACCAGACCACCCAATGCCAGTCAGGTGAGACTTCTCCTGCCCTTATGTCCACTCTTCTGGGTCCCTTGCCTGGCAGGTAGGTGGGGTAAGGGGTGCAGGACAAGGGACAGGTTAGGAAATGGGACAAAAGCCAACCACACGCCCCTCCTCCACCCTCCACTGCAGGCTTCTGAATTGAAGTGGGCCATGCTGGGAAAAAATAGGAGCTTTCATTCTAAAATAAGTTCAGAGATTTTTATTATTTCACTGTGTTGACATATGAATTACATTTTAGACACATCTTGTGACTAAAAGTGATGTGAGGGACATTTTATTATTAGGTCACTAAAAGAGTTATGGGATCTCCCCAAGATTCAGAGGCAGGAAAACCTAAGGGTTTCAAAAGAATAAATTCATGGCAACACCCTCTGAAGTCTGCTCCCTAAGTTTAACTCTAGGGAGATGTGAGGCTTGCACAAGCCAAGGGTCCCCCAGGGGACCTGCCACCCCAGGTAAGAGACTCCATCCTTCTCTGAGCCACATTCAAAGGCTAAATGCTAAAATGTTGGATTCAATATCCCTTTTTGGAACGATAGCATATAATTGGTAGTTCTAATAAATACAAGAAAATAAACAAATATACTTTCATTTTACATGGACGGCATGTCTTTAGAAGCAAGAGTTGCATACTCAGCCCAAGTTTTATATGATCCTAAACTCTCTTTTTCTCTGCAGAGGCAACTGGCAGTTTTCCTTCCATACTGCATTATGCTTTGGGAGGCTTCTGCAATACCCTACAACAAATTACAGTGAAAAACAACTATGTGTAATATATAATGTGAGATATTTGTTGCTTTCCAGCTCTGTCTGATGAAACACAATATGCTTTATTTGGCTATAAAATACAGCTGAATCTGTTCTTATGAAATTACTTGTGGTTAAAAGGAGGTAGGTTAGATTTTTTTTGTCAGACCTCACCTACTGGCTGCTCTGTTGGCATTGCCCCTGTAACAAATAGCATTCCTAAAAGTTACAAAATGAATGTCTGGCAATCTGCACAAAATAATTTGAATACTCAATCATTGATCCATCATTTAAAATCCCTACTTACCAGGCAAAGATGCTGTAATCTATGCACAGTAAAGGGCCACAAAGTCAAAGTCAGCTTCCAGTACCAGCCCCATCCCTTAGGACTGGGCCTCCTGGTAAGTCAGCCTGGCCTGAGCCTTGGTTTTCTCATCTCCGGGGCCATGGTAAGGACTGAATGCGAGTGAGGATACAAAAGCCTCTGCCACGCTGCAGGTACTACCTGGGTGCGGGCCATCAATGCCGCCCAGGAACCCAAAGACATAGGATACCGGATACTGTGCTCAAAGAGTTTACAAACCTATGATCTAGTTTGGCATACATACATAGCAACATTTTAACAATGATTTCAAGTTCAGATAAAAACAGAACTCACAAAATAATACAAATTCAATGAATGGCTCAAAGAATTAGTGGTAAGATTCTATAGGAGGCAGTGAAATCTGAGAGCAGTGGCATTCGGGTTTCAAAAGAATAGGGAAAAGGAGCTTAGTGAAGGGGACTGGATAGGAGAGAGGGATGGGTATGGCAGTGTTTAACACAGAACTTGCAAACTAGTGGCTACACTATACCATTTCAGGGCGAAACCCTGATTGCCAGCTTCTCTTTTAGCCCCTGGGGTAGGTGTGAGTTCGCCTAGGTGTGAAGAGGAAGGTGCCTTGTCTAGGGCACTGCAGCGAGGCTCTGAGTTTCTCAGGCCCACTGGCCGTTGCTTACTGCCTGGCCTTGGTAGGCATTTGGGACTGCTAATCTCTGACGTAGAAGTTTCACTGACCTTGCTAACCAGTGATCCAAACCTAAGGGAACGTCAGCCTGCTTGGGCAACCACACAGGACTCGCTATTCCTGCCTTTACCCCATTCCACTGGCAGTAACTTATCTTCTAACACCTCGAAGGCTGCATTCCACACTCTAGACAGAGAAACTACCAGCAAACCTTGAGGTTTCTTTTCTTTTCTTTTCTTTTTTAATGGCATCTTTTTAAATAAAAACTCCCGAAAGGAATTTTCTTAAATTAAGTTCCAGGGGTGGGGGAAGGGAAAATCAAATAATAATAAAACCTCTGATGGGCCCTGAGGCTGATATTTCAATAAGTGGATAATTATTTGCTAGACTCTCCATTCAAATAAAATTATCTAGTTGTACCATCTCTTGTTTTCCTGGACTAGTTCTTAATGTGATTATAAAGTTTTCCTCATTTCTTTTTGTTTAGGCGTGATTTTAGAAATCTCTGTCTCTCTGTCTCTCTCTCTCTCTCTCTCTCACACACACACACACACACCCCTTAATACCTAAAACCACCCCATTATCAAGATCAAGAGGAATAAGGATGAAGGAGGAGAGGGTAGAAGGGAAACTTCAAAGATAAGGTCTCTGGGGTAAAACATTAAAAGCTTTACGTCCCTTGGTGCCTCTTACTCACTGTCTATAAAACGCGGGCTGGGATTGTATCTGTATTATTTCCATAAACTGTAAGATGGATCACAAATAATCTGTTCTTAATATATGTAGAACAAAAATTTACAAACGGCTTGTTTCTCTGTAAGTAAAAGCAAATTCAAGGTTAAGCTTATAGAAATGTCTTACATTCTAAAACATTTTCTGGAATGGGAGAGAAATAGGTGGCCCACCTTATGCCTAACATGCAGCGAATGCTTCATAACCCAGAGGGAGTGGTGGTTATTACAGTGAAGAGTGAAACTTGGAAGAGAGGGGCAACCTCTAAGAATGATTTCTAGGGAGTTTGCTCAGTGTGTTGTAGTGTACATGCAGCCCTGACCCTTTTTCAAGAAAGTTTCAATAAAGATGTATGTTACTTCCATACTTCCAGTACCATTTGGAGCAAGATTTGTGTTTCTTTTGTCTGAGAAAGTCTTTGAGGCAATCTTCAGTATGTGGTAACCCAGTGGTTCTCAAAGTTTATCCCCAACCCCTGACTGGCATCGGCAATATCTGGGAACTCCTTGGCATAAATCTACGAGCTTCAACCCAGATCTACTCTGTCAGAAATTCTGGGAGTAAGGCTCCATGGTATGTATGTATTTTAAGCAACTGTCCAAGTGATTCTGATGCACACTGAAGTTTGAGTACTACTGCCGCAACCTGTGGTGAGTAAACATTACTGAGAAACCTTCTGTACTAGAAGCTATTGGTATCACCCATTCAGACCCCCGTGACCAGCCAATGCACGCGTCCCCTGGCTGGTTTGAGTAATACAGCTGAGTGTTCACATCTGAGTCGTTCTCTAGCAACTTATCCTTGGCTGGCAGAACAAGGAGAGATGCCTGGAAAGCCATCTACCCCTCACCCCCCAACCCTATAGCCAATGACATAGGGCACTTTAGCCTGGACCCCCTGAAGGGCAGGATGGCTCTGCCCTGTGAGCCCTGTGGATCAGGCCAAGGGTAGACTTTGCCTAAGACCACATCCTTGTGGATCCTTCTCCTTCCCTATCTTGCTCTCTTCACTCTTATAGATTTTCCCTAAAGACTACTCCCTGTGTACCCAAATCCTTATTTCATATCTGCTTCTAGGGAGCTAGACTAAGGCATGATTAATAGTTGTAATGATCACAAATAATTACCATACTTTTCTTAGAGCAGTAATGGGTAGGGGTGGTTATTGTTTGGTAGAGAGTGAACAAATAAGGGACTACCCAGAGAAGTTTTCCCAAAAGTGTATCAAACAACACCGTGTACTTTGGCATTGTAAAAATAAAGCTCGAAAACTAGTAGATCACATAATCTCTATTTGCCCTTCAGGTTCTATAATTTATGTCACCATAATTCCTGGTGGTGAATAAGAGATACTTATTATACAGTTTTTTGTTCAACTACATAAGGAGAAAGGACAAAAAGTCCCAAAGAGGCTGGTATTCAAGCTTACTACCGTAAAACATTCCATTTAACAAACGCTCACTGCTCCCCTACATTCCGGGCACTGGGGCCTCAATGCTAAACTCTGTAGGCAAAGGCTCTGCCCTCAGGGAATTTCCATCTTGATGAGAGGGATAGTAATAAACAGATGAATACATGTAATCTGACACAGAAGAGAAATCCTAGGGACAAGAATAAAGCAGGGAAAAGGGATAGAGAATGGTAACCGGAGGTGGGCAGGTGGGGAGCGCGGTGAGGAGGTGATATTTGAGCAAGCAAACACAGGAAGGAAAGCGCTGGGGAGATCTAGAGTGTTGTAGACAGAAGCAGCAGCAAGCGTAAAGACCCTGAGGCAGCCAAACAGCAAGGAGGCCTATGTGATGGAGGGAGTCAGCGGCAGGAGAAGGGTTTGGGAGGCAGCCAGGCCCTCATCTCATAGCGGCTCATCAGTCACTGCAAGAAGCTGGCAGAGCGCTGTGAGCAGGTGGTGGCATGGTTTGGCTTATGTAGGTGGGGCAAGAGAATCAGGGACCACAGATAAGAGAAAAGAACAGTAGACTAAGGTGAGAATGAGATGAACACTAATGATTTCCAGGAAAGTTTACCGATCTACTCATTTACTTCCTGATCCAATGAGAGCTCCGAGTGGCTCTGCAGGATGTACACGCTCTATGCACTCACTCAATGCAACGCGCCTTCCCTCTTTGCTTCATCACAACCTTGGATGGGAAGAAAGGATTTACAAAGGTGTTGAGTCTCAGACATCTCAGACTGAGGTAGGTACAGAACATCACTACACCACAAAGTGCCCAGGAAGTGTTTCAGTTCTGGTACCTAATGTTGACATTCATACTAACATATTTCATGAAACACCTCCCTGCTTCCTATCACTTTACATGGTACTGTAGAGACCTGGGAAGTGTCATTGAGACCATATTCTGTTCTCTGAAGCTAAGGAATAGTTTATTTCCATTTCATTTTATTTCAAGTATATAAATATGTTATTAAACAATATCATAAAGATGTTTTATATCATTTATGCTAATAACTAAAAATCTCTAATTTATTATTCTCCCCAATAAAATCTCCTATTTGTTGCTAAAATTTTTTGCATTTTTTTAAATGCATGGAAAAAAGATTTTAATTATGATTTATAATATAAGCAAAGTTTAACATAAGAAGTCAATTCTTTGGTAAGAAACAAAACCCCACCAGAGCTTGCTTAGAAATAACATTTAAGGCTTAAATCCGTGGAGATTCCTAATATTCCTTTTCTAAGTGAAATTCAATTTTCCCATTTGTAAGTTTCCCAATATTGGTGGCTGTGGTGTATGTGCCTGTGGTCAGGGTGGTTTAGTGGAAGTGGTTATGGGAAGAATGAAGGTAGGTGCTGGTTTTAAAATTAAACCTGAATATTTCACATGCCTTAAGGATATGTCTAAAAGAAATTGCTTTCCTTCAGACTGAAGGTACTATCTCACTACTCAAACACAAAGGGCAAGAAATCTATTTATACATTTTCCATGATTTGTTTCCCAGATTTAGCTTTCTACAAGCACTTCCTTCAGGGAAACACACACTTGTCCTCTTTTGCAGCCCAATTTCCTGCAGGAGTGCCTCTTAAGGAAATGATAATCACAGCATCATTCTTGTGTTTTATGGTGACAATTTAGAAGCAAAACATGTATATACACTCATACAGAACACCTCCCAAAACAAAGTGAGGATGAAGCAAAGAAAGTAAATAAATGTTCTCTTTTTCCCAAAGTGTCCCTTCTTTTTTTAAAAAAAATAGTAGCTTTTGCAGCCTTTTCTTAGCTCACACTGGAAATTCAAATCTATACCCCTCATTTAAAGGCAGGTTCTTCTTTTAGTGTGAGGTGTAAATTCATGTAATCTGAGTCACTATTAGAGTTCAGTTCAAACGGTTAGAACTTGAGCGATTGTAAGATACCCAGGGCAGCTGTTGGGACATGCTGACACAGAGGTGCTCTTGTGTTCCAAGGATGGATGATAAAAGTTAGTAGGTCTCTGGTTATCAGTACTGTGTCATGACCACAATCTTTGCGAGAATACCTTTAAGGAGCAGCACTGCTCATCCTGAGCTAACTGAGAGTGGGGGCTGTGCCCAAAAGAGAAGGAAGAGCGAGGCAGTTATATAGCCTAGCCTCCTAAACACAGAGCAGTCACACAAAGCTGCCTTGAAAACCCCTGGCAGTGCTGTGGTTTCCACTAGATTCAGACTCGGCAAGGTCTCTGGAGGTAGCTGCTCACTGGAAGTAGTGCTGGGAACAAGGCTAGTGGTCCCTATGCCACAGCAGCCACTAAAAGTCTACTAAATGGATGTTACTGCCAACTGAAGAAACTGCTGCCATGAGAAACACCATCCTGAGAAGACAGAGTGTGTTTCCACTTATTGATCACCAACTTCATGCTCAAACCTTACAATGACCACACTTCCTGAATTTTAAGACTCTATGATGCTGACTTTTCAAGAACAAATAAGAAATACCATCATGATTGAAGACATACACCAATATAAATGAATAAAAATATATTTGTCATAGCAAAAAGGCAATAATATATAAATAGAAATTATAATGATCATAGAAATACTAGACAATGTGGAGCTCTTCCTAAGCGATACATTTACAGATATGACCTCATTTAATTGTAATAAAAATCACAGCCCTCTGAGGCAGATATAATTTTCTCATTTAGCAAAGAAAAATTAAGGAAATTAAGAAAAGTGATGGAATGTGGAGTTTTGTGGGTATGAATTCATGCCCCTTGTACCACACCAGTCCCCTCTAGTTTCCGAGATGTGCCGCCACAGAAGGGAGCTACCACGGCCAGTGTGGCAGACGGTACAGTCTTCCCTGCTGTCTTAGTGAGACCCAGGAATAAATATCAAGGAACAAGGTAATAATTTCATACCAGCAGCACAGTTAAGCCGTCCAAGACCTTGATTTAAGCTCTATTGTTTCTGATGGCATAAAAATCAAATACTCCTTCAGTCATGACCCAAATTTTAGGATGCAATGTAGCAGATCGATGGCTCTGAGGTCTGAGAGATTTGGGATTTGTGACAGTGTAGTGCTGGGACAAAAGGGTGGAATTTCTAATTAGTGTTAAAATAGTGATTTTTAAAACGAATGGTGCTGAGAAAATCAGAAACTCGAAAATATATTCTTTACTTCTTAATAACAACAAAATAATTTCCAGTTGATCCAAGAATTTTTTTTTTTTTTGGAGACAGAGTCTCACTCTGTCATGGTGGCTAGAGTGCAGTGGCGTCATCATGGCTCACAGCAACCTCAAACTCCTGGGCTCAAGTGATCCTCCTGCCT
>VBSM01002217.1:12703652-12718073 GCA_008086735.1 Cheirogaleus medius
CTGACAAATGAGGGTTCAGAAGTCTTAATATGTCATTTACATAGTAGTTGAATGTGTGGACACAGGCGTCAGACTGCTTGGTCTAAAATCACAGCTGCACTACTTGATGATGACTGTGTGACTTCGAGAAAGTTATCTTACTGAGCTTCAGCTTTACCATCTGTGAAATGGGGATAATAGTAGTGCCTTCCTCAATGAGTTGTTTTGTGGTTAAATGAGTCAGTACAATGTAAAATCCTTAGGATAGTATTAGGAACATTGTATTAGCTGAGTTAGTTGTCATCATTGCTATAATTATTACATTCAATACAAAAAAGATGAAACCTTCTAAGATGCCAGGTTCTCAGCTATTCAGGACCTGACTGGGGTAAAGTCATTCTTGGACAGATTGCCCTGTGCTGAGCTGTAATATAATGATACCCTCATGCTGAATCAGGCTTGGTCATTTATTCTGACAGTGGATGATCCCTGTCATGCTAAGCAACCTCTACCCTTGTGGTCACCTGTTAGCTGGAACTCCTTGCTCTTTTCATCCCCACCTCCCTTGTAATACAGTGCTTCTAGTCCACTGTAATTGAGTAATGGCATATTCGTGAGAGCCCCTTGTGGCAGTATCTGGTGGTGTCATCTGCATCCTCTCATACATTACCCCTGTTGATCCTTACGATATCCTTGTGAGGTAGATATTACTATCTCCATTTACAGATGAGGAAAAGCAAACTCAGAGACATCAACGACTTTCCCAATATCACAAAGCCAGCAAGGAGCAGCCCCTAATCTCAAAACCAATTTTTCTGAATTAAAAACCCAGACTGTATTTTTCCAGAGTGATGGAAATCCCTTTAGCCCATATTATGAGCACCATGTCTAAGCTAAGAGATTCCCAGTAAGAATGTGTGAGGTTCCACTTTTTTCTAGCATGAGCTTTTGGACATCCTTGTTGACTCCTCTGGACACATCAGCTGCTCCTACACTTAGGCCACGCTCTATGCGTGAGCGTACATTGCTTTCTCTGCACATTTAGCTGCTTTAGAGCTCTGTCACCACAAATAGACTGGAGGATTACAGAGTGCAGGAACCACATGTTGCTATTATTTGATATCTGTTCACAATTAATACAGTGGTCTGTAACTTCTGATCCTTGGTCCCCAAATTTAGAACAATGCACGAAAAAGACAGAGATAGCCCATGTTTCTGTTTGAGAAGCTCTTGTGTCTATGTCTACCCTTGATCACCTGGGATTGTAAGTATGAAACCTGAGTATCAGTTATCCTAGTACTAGGAAAGAGGAAAAATATTTGCTTTATTGCTAGCTCTTGGAACCAAGAATGGAATTCTCTTAAAATCACTGATCAGTCTGAACTTGGGCCAGTGATTAAATTTTAGGGGATTTCCTTTTCCACATTGTGGAAGGAGTTTATCACTTTTCGGGAAACCTACTCTACAAGATTTCACCTCCAATTCTTCCAGTCTACAAAGAAATTTGATTATGTGTAGAGGAAGAGAGAAGAAGCTTGGAGGAGGAGAGGACTCAAAAAAGACATTTCAAGGGGGCGCCATGAGTAAATATAGAGCTTCACCTGTGCTGAGCTCTCCAGGGACAATCTGTCCAAAACAACCATGGTCAATTGGACCCTGGCAAGAACCACTGCCCATTGCCCATAGAGAAGACAGGCTGACACACATATACATACACATTCTGTTTCTTCCCACCACACACACAGAGAATGCATATTTCTCCTATTATTATAATATATGTAGATAACATTTAGTTGCTTTTCCTTGGATTAACAAGGGTGAAGCAGGAATGTTACAATGGCCCTGCCACACATGAAAAAGAACCAAAATATTCTTGCACACCCTGTGGGCTGATTTGGAAGTAACATAGTTTTTGACTGTAAAAGAGTTCCATATTTAGCTCTGGTTTATGGGTGAGGGTGCCACGGGATAAGAAACTAGCCTAGGAAATGCATTTCAGTCCTCTTTTATTGAGCTGGAAATCCCACACTGGTGCTTGCTGGGCATTAACAAGAACACCTTGTTGTACATTTCTCTCAATTCCGAAACAAGGAGCAGAATCATGTTGATGGATCGCTACGAAAAAGAAAGTAGCTTTACAGTAGGTTGACCCCTAAAGCAGAAAGGTTTAAAGTGAGGTGGACTCAATGCCTTTAAAATACACATAAATCTAATGTACCAGTACCATATGCTCAAAACGTCATTGCTAAGCACACAGGGGAGGAAAAGGCAGACAGATGCCCGTAGTCCAAAAGCTGAGAAGGTAATTTGTGGCTCTTAGAGGTAATGAATAATGATTTAACTTGGTTTTCTTGACTTTGATGTTTTTACAAAAAAAGTCACATGAAAATGTGTATGTTACACTCTATTATTTCTCTCATCTGAAACAGTGCCAAGTTTCTTTCACATTAGGAGAAATATCTCAATAGAGTGAAAGGTTAGAAACTGGATTTTAAATTTCTTCTAAATTTGTTCTAGCAGCCTGCCTACCCATCCCATACAAATAGTAAGACGCAAAAGAAGTCTGATCATTGGTAATTATCTCTCTATCATCACCTAGATAATCAGAGAAAGGCCAGGCTGCGGCCCTACTGCAGTCAAAATGCTCAAGTTTTGGGTGGCTTTGAGGGTTATTTTAGGAAGCTAATCTTTGGCAGAGTTTACAGAAAGGGCTAATAACAAAGTGAGAGTTGCATCCTGTGATGGTGTAATCCAGGTGGATTGCACACTAATCTGTGAGTTTCTTACACATTTCTACAGCTACACCTTGGTATGCTTTTGTCAGGGCAGGGTTGCCAGAACCCTGGCCCAGGGTTAATCATGGTCTGGGAACATGAGGCTGAGTGTTCAGAGTCTATCTCTGCTTAACTCAGTGTCTGGCTCCAGGCCACACGTGAACTTCTTCCACAACTCAGTTTCCTCAGCTGAAAGTAGGAGGAAACCCCCACATACCTACTTCCTAGAGCTTTTCAGTGAAGCTTTAACAAATCGAGATGGCAGAGTGTGTTACAATTTTAGAATTGCTCCTGAGATTCTCAACGATGACAATACGCTCCCTAATGAGACAAAGTTTGGTAGAAAGGAGATCTGGAAATCGACCTTCTATCAGTGTCTGAATGGCTGTGGACTTTGAACAATTCCTTTAATCACTTTTAATCACTATGTATTTCTACAGTTACTAAGTAAATTCTGTCACTTCCCAGTGGATCATCTGGAAAATACTATGCATCTGTCTAGTATATAATCATTGTTTATGGGGACACCCGCTTTTCAAAAGGCAGGTAAGCAGCTACCTCTGAGAAGGACAGGGCTGGGCCTAGCAGCAGCCAGACTGCCCTGAAGAGACACTATTGGGCCCTCAGGCCACGCAGTGCTGTGGGGATGGGGCCACCACCTACAGTGCCTGTGAGCAGAGAGCGCAGCTCTCTGAAGTGGCTCATGTGGCTGAGATAGGGGTGTCCTGCCACACTCACTTCCTAGATGATGAGTTCAGCCAAAGCCACATTAAAAGACAATTGCTTCATGTTGGCAAAGCTTTTCAGGAGGCACCAAATGAGGGTGTGTGGGACGGGGAGTGGGCATCGGTGTCATAAAATGACGAAGCCCAACAAACGTTTCCTGTCTTCACATTTAAAATCTCTGATGGGGGTGGAAGCCAGCCTCAGAGGCCTGGGGCTTTCCTGAAGAAACTATAAAAGGAAAGAATGATAAAAGGAGCCCGGGTTTCAACAGGACCACTACCAACCAAAACAAAGAGGAGGGAGAGCAGGTCCCCTCTCAACTCCAACCCTTGCTTTTAATTTTCAAACTGGGTTTGCTACAGGAAGCTACTTAGAAGAGATGTGAGGGTTGGTTTTGTTTCTGTGGTGGCTCTCTCCTCCTCAGTGACCGACTGTGGGTCATATCTTGTCTCGTCACGCTCCCACAATAGATACATATACAAAGTCAAACAAGAATCAGTGGCTTCTTTTTGTGTCACACCCCTCCTAGTGGTCTCTAACAAAATATACTACCTGTTTAGAAAGTATCTCTTGCCATCTGAATTCTTGCTGTTAGAAATCAGGAAAAGAATAGGTTCCAACAGCAGCCAATACTTAGTTAAAAAAAAAAAAAAACCAACCCACCAACATAGTCAATAAATATGTTTCTTTCATTTGTTTCCCAGGATGGGGGAAAGTTCTGGAGCATTACGTCTGACTTTTGTAAATTTCTAGTCACAACAGAAACACAAATAATTGATTGGAAAGTATAAAAAATGAAAAATTATTTAAAATACTCAGACCACATTTTCAACCTACTTCCTCCAGCTTTCCAAGTTATTCAAACAATAGTATACTGGGGAGGTTTCCCATTATGTACTCCCTAAATACATTCAATGCTTAGGTTCTCATTTCATGATCAGTTAAATCCTACAATGCAAGATTCCACTCAAGCAAGGCCTGAATAGACCCATCTCTTAGAGAAGAGCTAGTTCTCCTGAATACATTAAGAATCTCTAGTTCTAAGATGGGGCTAAAGATGTGAGGGCAGGCCCACTTAGCTAATATATGCTACCGTGTGCAATTAAAACACAGGGTGTAAGGCAGTCTTTCAGAGAGGTTCCAAGCATCTTCAGAGTCCCAGAAATTGTATTTGACTCATGAAATTTAGAATTCTCCACCCACACTTATCAATGTCATCTTCTTCCTCCTTGTCCTTGTTCCACCCTCCTCTATAAATTAAAAGATACATGCAGCTGCCTACAGCAACCAAAAGATTTCTCCAATAAAGCAAATTCCACTGAAAAGAGGAAAAAGTTTCAGAAAGGCTCACAGAGGTCAGGGGTTATCCAACTCTGATTCTGCCAGCCAGCAAACAGTTAACAGCATTTAAGCACCCTTTATCTATTTCAAGTTCATTAACATGAAGTAGCTCACTTGACCTTTACAACATACTTCTGAGGGAGATGGGGAGAATTTGTCACCCCAATTTCACAGATGAGCAAGCCAGCTCTGGGATCTGCACAACTTGGAGTCCCATTTCTATATTGGCAGAGCTTTCTGCACACAGAGGCTTCTCATTCAATGTCCACTGTCTGCTTTGAGCCACTAAGTCTTGAGCTCCCTTTTCTCTCCACATCCCCATCCAGTCCCACCTGCATACACAGACCTACTCACCCTGCACCTCTGGGCCCCTTAGCAGCTTGTCTCATCCCACTGTGAATGATTCCCCCTGTGTCTGTATATTTATCTTAGCGTTCCTAAAGGTCACAAACCTTGCTGAGGGCAAGGCATGTGGGATCTCTGATGGCTTGAAGACATGGCACCATAGCAGGCAGACAGCATGTGCTCTGTACATATTTGGCACATTGAACCAAACTGAATAAATCTGATATGAAATTTCAAACCAGGTAAATTCTGTGTCTCCCCCACCCTGTAACCTCTTGTTCTCAACCCTCACTCCCACCTATCAAAGCCTACTCCCAGATCTTTCAAACACACAAAAGACTGTGTGATTTATAGAAACTTAAAATGTTACTCGTCATGGTAGGTTAATAAACTTGAATCTAAATGGATGTGGCTCTAATTTCAGGCATAGCCTGAAAGTCTGGAATGACTTGGGAGTGTCAGGGTCCATCCAGAAGGCCAGAAATCACATTTAGAGCTTGGTGGCACTTAAGCAGCCTATACCAAAATCACAGGCATCCACAGTCACCCACCTCGCCTCTTCTCATCTATGAGCTGAAAAGCATGAGTCATAAGCTGTTGGAAGCATTTTTATCTCACGAATTATTTGGATAGTAAAATGTAATGTTTCAATTCTAACTGAATACTAAGCCCAATCTTAGCAACCAATTAGACAAAGTTGACTTTGAAATCAAAGTAAATGTCCAAGAGAAAAAGAGTAAGCTATTTAAAAAGACTGTGTTGATATCTTGATCTGTGTAATTCAAAGCATCTGTGAACTCTCCACAGCAAACAGCAGAGTGCGTTGCTTGTCCTCTTAGATGCTGCCCACACATGAGGGCTCACCCTGAGGGAGACCATGTCCTGAACCCCCTCTCAGTCCTGAGCTTGCTCTCCAGGTACACACAGCACATGGTGAGGCATCTGCGATCCACCCTTGAAGTTTTCTGTGACTCAGGGTGAGCCCCTGTCCCTACCAGCCTCTGCCTGCTTGGTTTACACTTCGAGCCACTAAGTCCTGCCCTGCCTCCTTCCTCCAGCCTCCCCCTTCCTAACGCCTCCAACGGCTTGGATTCAGGCCACCTGACCTGAGACGCTCAGCTGTGTTATGCAGATTATGTGATCACTGCCTTTACCTCTCCAGCGGCCTTCAACCCACTGTCACCCACCCAGCCATGCCAGCCACATGCAGGCCTCCATCCCACTTGCTCTCCCTCCATCTCCAGGACTTGCTCCTCCTGTAATCTGCCCTCAGTGCCCACTAGAGCGGCTACCACTCATCCTTCAAAACTCAGCTCACATAACCTAGGAAGTCTTGACTGACTGCCAGAATCTCTTCCTCTCTGTTTTCAAAAAATCTAGGACATACATCAAGCACAGCACGTTTGACACCAGATAGGAATCCCTGTTAAATTCTCTGCTTTGTGTTCTCAGAGGTCCTGCAAATGCCTGGCACGTGAGCACCAAGAAAAAAGCCTGTTGGCTGAGAAGGAAAGGCCACACGTTCTCTAAGATGTTCCTGTTCCCCAGTGCCTGACACAGAGCCTACCTGGTGCATGTTACCAGTTAAATGAAATCAAATCACACGATTCCTGTCTTGACCAATCTATTCATTCAGCCATAAATTATTGATCATCTAATACACACATGCACTTCATTAGGCACTGTGGAAGCAAACACCAGGTAAGCCAAGAGTCTAGAGGGGTCTAGAGTCTAGAGGGATAATAGATTTATAAATAAAGAGAAGTCATAGATGTTTCAGTAAAATGCTGACTACTCTTTGTGGATGAAGGGGAGAAGATTTAAACATGGAATTGAGTTTTGAGTCAGATCTTAAATTGTAAATAAATGAATATATACTTTTTTTTTTGAACCTTTAGCTCTGTGTGTGTGTCTGTGTGTGTGTGTGTGTGTGTATGTGTGTTTGGGCTATTTGCTACTACTGCACTATGCACAAAGTGCAGTGGTTTGAATATTTATGCAAATGTTAATTACACACTACAATCTAAAATTCCCCTTGGCTATTTTCTGCCAACACATTGTCCTTTTGCATGTCTTTAACATTTTGGTCCTTCTTTGGGTGACAATTGTTTTCACCTTCCACACACTCTCGTTTGCTGGCTCTGAACTGCTTACTCTCCTGAGTCATGTTAATCTCTCATGTTTATTATCATTTTTTCAGCTGCAGTCATTTAGAACAGTAGTGTGTTTTTCCCTAACAGTGATAAATATTCATGTATTTATGAAGTAATGAAGAAAATGTTGCTGAACATGAAACAGTTGATGTCAACAGGCAGGAGAGAATGAAACACAGGATTAACATCTAACAACATTCTCACATGTTCCTAGCAACTCAGCTGCTTCGGATGGAAGAGGCTGAAACTTGGAGTTTGGAGGTTGTGATAATGACTCCAAGTCATTAGGCAGGATGGGCAGGAAAACAAAGACACACTTGGCTAGTCTAGGCTCTGGGTGTCATTCTCATTTCACAACAGCACATGGGCGAGAAGCACGTTGGAGCCTTTTCACATTATTTATTTAGCCCTTGGAGACGGGGATAGTCTACTTACTCTAAACACAAGACAGAGCCTGGGAAGTGGTGAGTTGGAGGCTGCTTAGCCACATTAGGAAATGAAGGGTCCTCTGCAGTGGGGTCTCCCACTCTGAAATATGCCTTGTACTCTGACCTCGGACCTCCACTCAGACGTACCTACTGGCTCAGAGACAGCCACTGTAATGACACAGGTGTCAGTTTCTTTTTCTATTAATAGGATTCCTGACTGATGGGTGTCTGAGGATGAATGTAGAGCTAGTTTAAAAGTGCTTTGAAATATTACTTCAAGGTCAGGAGTTCGAAACCAGCCTGACCAAGAGCGAGACCCCATCTCTAAAAAAAAAAGAAATATTACTAGATAGTTGCTGCACACAAGTGCATTCAAATGTGGACACACCATATATATGGCAAACATCCACTAGATACATGCTATTAGACAGAGAAGGGAAAAGAAGAGGATTGGTGGATGGGGTGGTGGTATAGAGCAGTAAACAGGTAAGCATTTCATATTTTGAGCTCTGCCACTTAGAACCTTAGGGAAGCCACTCAACCTCTCCAGGCCTCAGTTTCATTGTCTCCTTAATACAGTGGCTCTTAACTGGATGCAGTTCTCTTCCCCAGGAATATTTGACAAGTCTGGAGACATTTTTGATTGTCACAAATGGGAGTGAAGGGGCTTCTACTGGCATTTAGTGGGTAGAGAATAGAGATACTAATACACATCCTATAATGCACTAGACAGTCCCTACAACAAAGAATTATCCCTAACCCAAAATGTCAATAGTGTTAAGGTTAAAAAATATTTTGTCAATGGAATAGTAATAATTTTACTTGTCCAAAAAAGTTATTGTAGCTCTCAATAATGTTTGCTTTTGTGGTTATCTATATTATCATTCAAATCCATTACCACTTCAGAACTTTTTGCCCAATTAATGATAAGAAAGAAAACTAACATTGATTAAGAGCCTATTATGTGTCAGGGACTGTGCTAAATCCTTTATATAATTTATGTAACAACACAATGATACTATAAAATAACTATTATCTCCAATTTATGAGACTAATGCAATACTCCTCTTTACCAAAATGAGTTAGTTTCAACATCTTTGTGCAAAAATAAAAAAAATGTTACTATTATTAATAAAAAGAACTGCATAAACTACCAACTCTTAGCAGAGCTGTGAAACCGGCAAAGTTTTTATTCTCTTCCTCTCTCAGCACTTCCCTTCCTCCTGCTCCGTCAAGGAATCCCCTCATTGCCCAGCAGGCTGATCCCTTGTTTTGTTAGCATGAAGGAACCCACACCAAAATTCCAATTTATTCCTAGGGATCAAATGCTAATTTTCCCCCAAAACATGTTTTCATTTCAATAAGCGTTTAGGGAGATAATATTAATAAAATAAATAATTAAAAAGGTGAAAGTCTAAGGCACCTTAAAGTAATTCAGTATCTGGTCTATTTGGGGGCAGATGGCAACTGTAGTCCCCCTCAGAGATGCCCCATAAGTACTCATCCTTAAACCAAGACTTGCATCATAAAACAAAGGGGAAAGTCAGCACAAATGTTTCTGCTCTTCAAGTCAAAGCAACTAGAACTGACCAGTGGCCAAGGAGCCTTGGGCTATCCAATCGGCAAAATGTCTTAAGCCATTTGGCCCAGACACATACATCCCACTGCTTCTAGAGGCTAGGTGATCATTTTATCAGAAAGCCCAGAGCCGTTTCCTAGGCAGTGATATCTTCTAAAAGGAGGGATCTGGCCACTGATGGCAAGAATTGTTTTATGTCTTCTTTGGTTTATTTTTTTAACAGGACCGAAAGAGGACAAATTCATATTTTCCTCATTGACTTAACCAAGACCAGCAAGAACAATGTAGAAATTGTTCGCTAACAATGTGCATCATTTTCAGACAATCCCCAGAAAATCTGGGATAAGTTAGGTGGAGGAGAGATAGATGACAGTATGTGGAAAACTTTATTTATGAACATTAATAAAATTTCTACTGCAAAGGAAATACTAGAGACAAACTGCAAAGCCCCACATTGAGATTGAAGCTTATTCCAGGCTGACTCTGAGACGCAAACAAGCTAAGGACCGATTCATTAAGTGCCAAGCTCAGGAGGGGGATGGCAGGCTAGAGCTACAGCTGGAGAAGTTCCTCTCCTCAGGCTTTTGCCAAGACCTTGATCACACGCTTTGCAAACCATCACAGATCTGTTAGGGCAGACCTGACATCTTTGCTGCACTTTCTCCATGTCAGCTTTTTAAAGGATAGAGACAAGTTGGTAGGTGTTGCACTATAGGCAATCTTCCTCATTCACACTTGGGGCTTTTGACAGGAACTTTCAAAATGAAAAACGAAAATAGTCAAAATCAAGATTTCAAGTTTTATAACATCTGGAGATCCCTTGTAAGGACAATGGCTGGTAAAATCAAAATGGGTTTGAACTTACATGAAAATACACTCCAAGAAATATCTAGATACATGTTAGTTATATAACGGATCCTAGAATTTTTAATTTGTTTATCTGTGGGCATGCTTTCCAAAAGTATGGTGAGAACATTGTAGGGCAATGATTTTGTGAGGTTGCAATGAAATTATTTTAAAACATTATTGGAAGAAACATCAGTCCTTAGAACTTTCTCAGGTCATAGAAATAGTAAATATTTTAACTGTGTTCATGTAACTGGATTGGTGAAGAAGTGAATGCCAGATAATGTGTTACGGAGGTAAGATGAGGTTGCAAAATTCTAATACTAAGAGATACACTGACCATCAGGCTCAAGTGAAAAGCCAGGATTTCTTTACGGCTAATCTTAATTCCATGATTATATATGCCAGCAAATGTGGCCAAGTGTTTCACACTCATTCAGAGGCAGGATAGCACAGTAGACAAACAGTGTCATCTCTGAAGCCCAAAGGTCCAGGTTCAAATGCCAGCCAGCTCTGAAACTAGTTGCGTGACTTTAGAAAATTTATTTAACCTCTCTGGCCCTCAGTCTCCTCATCTGTTAAGTGTGAATAATAATGCTACCTACCTTGTATGGTTACTGTTTTAAAAATTAAATGAGTGAGCGCATGTAAAGCACTTGGAATAGTGCCAGGTATGTTATAATTGTTCCATCAATTCTACCTTTCCTCATCTATTAATAATTTAATCTTCACACAGACCCTATATGTTAAGTACTATCCATCATTCTCATCTCACAAATAAGGAAAGTGAGGCTTTGCTAGGTAAACTAACTTGCCTGAGTTCACACAGTTCACAAGTGGTGGAGCCAGTACTTGAAACAGCTATCACAGGCCAAAGCCCCAACTGGGAAAACGACTGTGAAGACAAGAGTCATCTTTCCTACTGCAGGAAACAATGGCTACTAGGGCAGAAATTAGGAACATTCTTAATCCAAGAAGTAGCTCTCAATGACCCTCCAGGGGGCATCCACACTCTTTATCTCCCCCCAAAACCTTTACAGTGGGGATGAAGTGACATGATTTTGAAATGACCCCTACAACTCCGGTAAAGACTCTTCTTCCCTCAGTGTAATCAGATCACTTTTCTGACACTTAGCACAAAGCATGAACATCTGAAAGCCCCTCTCCTTCCCCTTACCCAGCAAATGTTCAAGAATGTGCCTTTCTATCACCATTGTATGTCTCACTGGTAGAATGTTACTGACTGTGAGTCCATTTCAGCTGTTTTCTGGGTGGAGGAAAAGAGGCCTAGCAAGTTCTTCCAGAATTTTAAAATGAGGTTTAATGTGGTACCTGAGCTCTCTCTGTATCTCTCTTACTTTTGGAATCCTCTACCACTATCCTCACCTCCCAGGAAGACAGGCTGCATGACCCATTCTTGGGTTAGCGAAAGTGTCTCCTATAGTAGCATATTCACCCCTAAAACAGATTTTACAACTCCAGTTTTATCATCCAGTTTCCCCTCTGTGAGGAATCCCGTCTCTTAGTACACAGTGCAATAGATCCTTTTGCATTTTCATTGAATGTACCATGAAAGTCCATACAATCATGACTTTCAAGTTTTCAAATGTCTGCTTTTGCTGTTCTTACTTCCTAAACTTGAAGTACTTTCTTCTTTTCCCTATTCTATCCCCCCCACCCTTTGTCTCCTTAATCTGGCAAACTCATACTCTTACTCTAAGGGGAAGACTTAAATGTCACATCTACACTGTAGTTTTCCTAGACCGCATGAACATCTGTGTTCCCTGCAATAGAGAATTGTTACCTTGTCCACACCCCTCAATTTCTCATAATCCTCGCTAAGTACTACTGTCATAGCACTTACTACACTGTATCATACCCTTTCTCTGTTCAGCACCTAGCACAGTCTTGAAACATAATAGATACTCAATAGAGTTTATTGAGACACACCATTAAAGAGTGATTAAAATAAATGAGGCAGAGGTGGTATAGTGAGAGCATAATTTTTGATGCCAGAGAGATCTAGATTCAAATTCTAGCTCTAGTACCTCCTATGGAAAGACATCTATGAACCTCCGTTTCTTCATCTATGAAATAAAGTTTTGTTATGACAATCAAATGACAAAAGGTTATAAACATTTTTGCTACATGAATACTTAGCAAATTTTTGTGTCTCTCTTGAACTTTGTCCACATTTTCTTCTCTTTATATTCCTCCTCCCCCAAACTCCATGCCATTTCCTCTTTCTAGAACAGGAGAAGGTAGTTATTGAAAGTTTGGATAAAGGAGAATTATAATGACAAGTGTTAGGAGAGTTTATCCAAGCAGATTCTAAGAAAGGGAGACATCCAGCTGACTTGAATACATATAAACTTGATGTCAAGGATGGCCCTGGTATGGAGTTGAATGTAGGACTTTTACACCAAGACTTTAATAATTTCCAACTCTGTTGACAGTCATTGCCATCACTGAGTGGATATAGGAGGCTATCTTGATTTGTCTCCATTAAACTTTGATACATCTAACATGGTTATTCTGATTCCACACTCACCAGAAAGCTGAACCTGCCTTCTGGGGAAAATTATTGATCCTGCCTATTTTAATTCTTTCCAGATCCCAATGACTATGATAGCTCATGATCAGTAAGCAACATGGCTTCTGATTATGGCCTGGCTCTGAGGAGGAAAACCTCCAGTCCTAAAGAAAGAAAAAAAAAGAAGAAGAAAAAAAACAAAAACCCTCTCACATAAATTAATCAATTGGTTGTCTGGAAGCTACCACAGTCTCGTGAACATTTTAGCTTAGTGTGAGGTAATACTGATCCTCAGTTCTCCAGCACCAGTTTTTCCCCAATCTTCCTTTTCTGTTCCAGAGGAAAAGTCAGACAGTCAAATGCAAAAAGCCCAAGGATATTTGGCCTTGATGGGCTCTTGCCTTTGTCACTGGAGGAGAAGCAGACCTTGCCAGTGCCTGTGAGTGAATTAAGTTACAATCTTTAGGTCCTACCAAGATTTCAGCTTAAATGTTTATATGGATAAATTGCACTCTCTCTTTCTCTCTCAATAATCCATTAATGTGATTTACAGCAAGACCAATGAAAATGTAGTTTTTCAATAATTAACATATTAGGTGTAATATACATATTAATATGATTAACATATTAGGCATAAATAATATAATTAACCATGGGAAAAAGTCAGTGCTTTAGAAAGATAATATTTGATTTATAGAGCACATCTAAAGGTGACTGAAGAGAAAGTCTATTTAAGGTTCTAAAACATTTTCTAAACTGTTTTTTGAGCAGAAGTCAATTCATGTCACAAAAACATTCTTGTTCATACATGTAACGATACCGTAAATACAAGATTTTAAAAGAGCTTTTAGGCGACAGTCGCAGACAACCAAATTGTGACCATTATGTTTACCATCTTGGCCCATATCCCAAGCTCCACATGTTTTTGGCATCCTTTTAGACTCAACAACAGGGCTCAAATATGAAGATTTCTTTATGTTACTATTATAAATACATAAGAGAACAAATACATTTATCTAATTATGAATTTGAAATTCTTTGTAGTATGGTGACCATATGCATCAATTCTCAGAAAGCAAAAGCAAAATATTAATTTCCCTTTCTGTTGAAGTACTTTAGGTTTCTGACATGAGGAACTGATCCTATTAAGTGGTAATTTACAGTGGCTACTTATTGCTTAAATGTGGAAAATCCACATTTAAATCATGGGAATTAAGGAAGAGAGTACCTTGAGTAAAATAATATGCACAGCTAATCCTTTTGATTCACTCTATAAGCTGCCCTCCACTCCCCACCTCTAACCCGTCCACCCCAACCCCTACCACTCAACTAAGTAAGAAATGCCCAGCAGAGGTTGGCTGCTACAAGAATCTGAGTTGGAGCTAACAGACCTGGCCTGTTCATAAGAAAGGAGCCATGTGTCATGGTATTGTATCATTCATACCAGGATTCCATCAGAAGAGTCTCCACCATTGCTACATGGTGCTCCTCACACTGTGTGGAGGAAGGAACTACAGGTCAGGGGAGAATTTTGTCTCTATGGAATGTTGGGGGACTAGAAAGGTATGCCTGAAATCTGAGAGGATTGCTATTCCATTAAGGTTGCTAAACACTCTCCTTGGGAAATCATTCATGATAATCTTCCTTTCCTTTGAAAGTGGCGTTCTAAACAAACAATGCTCCTCTCTATTTGCTTGGAAATCTATGATTTTCCTTT
>VBSM01002217.1:12746889-12918456 GCA_008086735.1 Cheirogaleus medius
TTTTGGCTCCATGAATGTATCCAAGGAGGAGAGGGTGTTAGTACCCTTTGTCCAAAGCCAAGCGAGAGGACTCTCAATGAGTCACTGGTACAAAGTGGGATTGTATGCAAGGAGGATAGACTGGCTTCTCTTCCCTGCTGTTTTATTTTCTTCTTTTAGTTGAATTTCAGAAACCTGAAGGCCCACTGTAGAAACCATATGGCCCCCAATAATCCTCACTTCCTGGTATTAACATGTTTGTGTAATCTGTTTCACACTGAATAAGAGCTAGTCTATATGACTAATAGAATAGGACTGAAGTGACAGTATGTGATTTCTGAACTGAGGTCACAAAAGGCATGCAGCTTTTGACTTGGTCTCTTAGCTCACTCATTCTGGGAGGAATCCAGCATCTGTCATGAGAACACTCAAGCAGCCCTGTAGGCACATTTGGAGAAGAACTGAGACCTTCTACCTGTAGGAAGCACCAATATGCCAGCCACGTAAGTGAGCTACCTTGGAAGTAGACCTTCCAGCCCCAGTAAATCCTTCAGGTGACTATAGCCCCATATGACATCTAACTCTAATCTTATGAGAAACCTTGAGATAAAATTGCCCAGCCAAGATTTTCCAAAATTCTTGAAGCAGAGAAACTATGGGACAATAAATTATTTTTGTTGGGTTAACCACCATTTTGGGGGAAGATTTTTTTCTGAAACACTAGAAGCTGAAAAAACCCGCCTGATGTATTCCCTAAAGTGTGGGTATATTTTATAAACAGAGACTAGTAACTGCTTCTGTACTAGAAACTTCCAGAAATGAGAGCCTCACTGGAGCAGCTATGCCAATAGGACTTGTAGGGACAAATGCAGTAATTTTCCTAGGAATAACATGTGAGGCAAACTCCACAACACCCATTTCGCTGAGCCCTCGTTGAACATAGAAGAAATTTTCTGTAGCTATTTTGGCTTATGCAATGAAGTATAAAGGGTAAAAGCCAGACAAAATCCACAGGGCTGTGCAAGAAGCCACCAGGCTAAGCACTGGGCTACCCCACCCAGTGAGGGGCATGGGCTTTTATGGTTAGAGGTGCCAAGGAAAGAATAAATAGCCTCTCTATAAGAGAGTACCCAAAGAAAGGGGTCTAAAAAACTTTAAGCCTATCCCAAGAAAATTCATCATCTAAAACACAGTCACCTAAATGGAGCCCTAGCATCAGAGAGAACTAGATTAAATCAGAGTACAGCCACGGCCTCTTCCCCCAGTGACATGCAATCTAAGTCTTGAAGAAGATGGGGAAAAGGTAAATCAGAGCCAGGACATGCCTATCTACTCTAATGAAGAAGTATAGCCTTTGATGGGAGAAAGAGAGGACTTTAAATTAAATATGAGATTAGACTAATATTAAGCCCAATATTAAAATAACTGGAAATTTATGGCGCCATCCCAATATGACATTGAGAGATGGGGAGGGGGAGTTCAACATAATAGTTAAAAACAGTAATTGGAAAAAAGTAAGATTATTTCATGGTTCTATCCCAATGAGTTGACATTCCTCAATATAGAGGTTATACTTCATATATTCATGCTGACTTGTAAATATTCAGAGGTTAATAACATAAATGCCACATAGATGGAATACTCCTAGAACTCACAGATAGTGATGTATGGCTTAACTGAAGATATATTAAGGGGACAATGTGTTTGGTTGCCATTTGAGGCTTTAGAGTTTTTATTGGTTGTGCTGTTGTGTAGTAGATCACCGGATTTGGTATCAGACTGAGGTTCTCATCCCAGCTCTATCACAGAAGAGCTATAAAAGTTTCAGCTAGATGTTTATCTT
Organism: Cheirogaleus medius; assembly: GCA_008086735.1. Lineage (NCBI taxonomy): Eukaryota > Metazoa > Chordata > Mammalia > Primates > Cheirogaleidae > Cheirogaleus > Cheirogaleus medius. The sequence continues at coordinate 12,748,712 of VBSM01002217.1, forward strand.
CTTTGATCTTAGGTCCTTCATCTAGAAAATGGGGATTATAAAATCTACTTCATGAGATTATTAATTAAATGTAACAGGGCCTAATTGCATATTTGATACAGAATATCCTTTCCTGAAGGACACTTAAAGTAGAATCTGATAACTGTGAGTTTATAAGTATGGTAGGCTAACATTTATTCAGACTTTATTATCAATGTCAAATACAGCTCAGACATGGTACTGACATACTACCTACTACCACAGACAAATCATTTCTGGGAAGATAATGACAAAGGAAATTATTCCTTCTTTACTCACCAAAGGGAAAAAACTGTAATACATACATATATACATCCACAAAATCCAAAGCAGTTATATACACATAACCATTTTCATGGAAATTTGATTTATAGCTTTAAAGAAAAAAATAGCCTTAAAGCCATGTAACCCCTAATGTATCCTTTCCCTGAAGCTATAAACACACCTCTAGTTATTCTGTCCAACAAAAATATACCACAGCAGGTGGAGTCAAAAAAAGTAAATGGTTTCAATCTTTTCATTCATTTCAGGCTATTCCCTTAACAAAAACTTCAAACTGCAGGTGCATGCAGCATACTTCTGCTATGACAAGAGCAGTGTATCTCTGTAACCAGGGCTTCACCTAATGATGTGTGAACTAAATGTTAACTGCAGCAAAATGACTCCAAGCCAAGAAAGCCCCAGCTGAGGGTCTCTCCTGGAAGAGGGGCTAAGCCACAGGAATACACCAAAAGAGTGGGGTTGGATCTTTGGCCCTGGGGAGATCATCATTCTTTCCTTCCCTTCAACTTCTAGTGTTTCAAGAACAGTGTAAATTAAATTGGAATTCTCAGTTTGAAGACATTCCTCATTTTAGGGTCCAAATTTGATTTCAGTCTGGAAACTAGCATCTAAATGAGTTTGAGAGAGAACTAGGTTTTCAGAAAGGTCAAAGAAATAGGTTTTAAGAAAGTAAAACACTAACCAATTATTGTAGGGAAGCAGTGTCACATCTGGAATTGGTTACATGTGGACCAGGAGGAAGAGTTTTCTTACGACAGTCGGTTTAATTACATTTTTTAAAACAAGAAAGAGTAGCCTACAAATGCCTGCTAATCTCAAATGCAAACAGGCTACCTCTAGCTAGTGAATAGATTTGCTTCTGTTTCTATCAGAATCACTAGTACTATATCCATAAATACTTTTTCAGTTGTTGATCCAACTAAGACAAATTTTGGAATATCCCTTTGCGGTACACATTCTGCCTGGGAGTTTCTGTGTGTTGGGGTCAAATCTAGGTGTTTAGACATCTTGTCTCTTAAAGAAAAGATGCTGTGAGAATAAGCACGATTTTGGCATAAGACTGATCTAGATTTTAATTTACTAGCTGTGTGATTTGGGGAATGTTACTTAATCTTTCCTTATCTGGGAAATAGGGATATAATTCTTATCTTGAAGAGATCTATGTTCTGATTATTGTATTAAATTGAATAGCATATGTAAAATACTGAATAATTATGAGATTACCTGGCTATATAGAAGGTATTCAACAAATGTTAACTCTCTTGCCCTCTCCATCTCTCTTCTATTATTTGTTAACAACTTATTTTTCCAAAAGCACTATATTTTTGGCAAATATAATGAGCCAGGAAGTTGCATGTAGCCTACAACCTAAAACAGTGGTATGTTTAGAAGAAAAATACAAGAAATTAAGCATATACATGGATTTAAAAGTATTTTCCACTGGATATGGCAAATGGTTTACCATAATTAAATGTAGTTCATGAAATATATCTCCTGACTTATATTTTTATGATTGTGGCAAATTGAACCTTTACGATTTCACCATTGCCCCCAACCCTCCCCTAACCTCACCAAAAATAGTAAGTAGTAGCATATTTTGATCATGTTGACCCTCCATAAGCAGGACACTCAAGGCCCTGGCGTTAGAGGACATGCTGGACTAGTGTGTGTCATCACCTTTGTAACTGAGGCCCTCCTGACATTTGAGGTTACCAGTGGACAGTCTGCAAACTAACACTTTGCCAGAGTATAGGAGAGAATTTTACTTTGCAATGAAGTTTAGTGTAGTTAAAAATGATGCTGAAAGCAACATTTTACTCCCGAGAGCAGGTCATAACCTTTTCAATGAAACCCAGCCAGAACATTTATATCACATTAACACCAGTGAATGGAAGAGAGAGAGAGAGAGAAAGAGAGAGAGAGAGAGAGAGAATATAAGTATATCTGTACAGGCACTATGGCATTAGTTGTTTTAATTGCCTTTCCCCTAAGTTTTTCTGAGATTTTTAATATACATCATGAAGTTAATAGTAATATTGAATCCCCTCTGATTTATTAAATAAGTATCTATTTTCCCCACTTGAGTGTGAGTTCAGGAGTAAATATGGAGGGATGGATTAGGGGACAGAGAGTGGATCAGTGCTGACCAAAGAGATCTGAGTGACATCTAATGATGATTTCAAAAACACCAGATGCTGCAGACCCTAACTGGTAGAGCAAGGCATCACAATTATCAAAAGAAGAGTGTTGTTTGTCCACATTTTAAAACCCCCTCAGGATGGTTTTCAGGCACTTAGTTTGGTCTTTGTGTGTGTGAATCGCATAGTGCAGGATAAGATAGAATCGATATTTAAATGACATGCAAGACAAGGGAACTGCTTGATGTGGTTGAGCATTTGCTCTTGTTACACTCTGTTCTGTTTATAAACATTCCAGTTATGTGAATAATAAAAAGCCAAGCACAGGCCTTTGTCATCCCTCCACGATCTTTCTGGTACCAGAGGAGCTTAGGAGGAGGTGTTGAGTGCTAAAGCTTGTCAAGGGCACATCAAAATGTAATAACGAAATCAACTACCAGACAGATTGGATGGCAGATTTTGGCAGCTAACAAGGAGCTTTCTCGTTATAGGATGTGCAAGCTTGTGGGTTGCACTGCAATTAGAAATGAAATTTTTTTTTTTTGCCCGAGCTCTTCTTATACTTTTCATTCTCATAAGTGACAACAGCAAAAGACTACTTCTCACTTTCTAATGTACTCTATCAATCTCCCTGTTGCTAAAGTAACTAGCATCTTAATTTAACATCAAATTTTAAAAAATTGGATCAATGCTATTCAATGATTGTGAGATATTGATACCTCACAGAAAAGTAAGTGATATATTACTTAAAACGAATTCTCTTTACTTTTTTCTGTGTATGCAAAATATCCTCTTGGTATCCTTTTTTTTTTTTTTTAATTGTTGTTGTTGTGGTTTTAACCATATGTCTCCAGTAGGAAAGCAAGATCTTTGTTTCTTAACAGCTGAGATGTACTTGCTACTGTGTCATGCAGGAGTCCACAATACTGTTAGCAGCAACTGAATCATTTCCACAGAAACTAATTTTAGCACTCAAGAAGAGAAAAACAACACTACTTTTCTCCTACTTAATAGACATATTTCATGCGAAACAACCCAGTGAACCAGGTCAACATGTTTTCCAGGGATTAAAGATGAGACACCCAAAGGGGTAAATGGTTTCCTCAGAGATTCACAGCCTATCTGGGCCAGGATTAGGAATCCATCCAGCTGACCAGGCAACTCCCAGGGAACCATAAACAATCCTGGAGGAAAATGGATAAGAAACTTAAAGGGAGAAAAAAGGAGAAGGAGTCACTGAGTTCAGATTTTTAAATACACCCAGGGAATGTCCATTGTCTATTCAAAAACTAAGCTAAGCCACTATGCTAAGCCATTGCTCCCAGTAGGAGGGTTGATCTATCCAACCATCACAGAGTGGAGGGAGGTAATCAACAACAAAGTTACAATGCCGTTTATAATTTTTTTACATTTTAAGAGGTTTTTATTTGGAAAAAACTTATAAGCTCAAGAATTGGGTTATAAATCCTTAAGAGATAAGAGGAACTAAAGAGAAGAACTAGCCCTATATGCATCACTCTTTTTATTTTACTAGGAGCAAGAAGAAATGTAGTTGTACATCCAAGTTTTCTTTGAAATGGCTACCATTTTTAAATGCATTTAATATGTGCCAGGCACTGGACCAGGCTCTGAGCATACAGAAGGTAACTAGAAATCTCCTTTGCCCAGCCATGGCCAAGTAAAATCAATGAGGAGATGGAGGTACTAAGAACAATTTATGCATGGTATTCAATACAGATACAAAGAACTATCAAGTCTCCTCTTCAGGAAGGAGATGAAGCTGGAGCTGACTTCTGAAAGTTGAACAGGCATTTTCAAGACAAACTTGGAGGAATGAACATAAGAAGCAGAGGGAAAACTACAAGTCAAAGCCCAGAGGACTGGAACACTGTGTGAGGGATGAGGCAGATTTCCAGATTTAGGCAGACACGAGATTTTGAGGACGATCAAATATTTCACAAAAGGGAGTTTGGACAGGAAGGACATTAATGATCTTTAAGATAGGGCTGACATGATGTATGCCTTTTACAAAGATCTTTAGGCAGCACTGTATAAGAAAGATTGGAGAGGGCAAGTATTACTATGCCAATACAGATTTTTCTTTCAAAATAACATTTGGTAGAAGCCACCAGTGCAATTCCCCCAACTTCTTGTTCAAATATCCATGAAGACACAGAAGAATAAAATATACCCCAAACCAATAACAATAGACAATGTCTGAATCAAGGAAAATGGGCAATAATTATAAGATAATTAGAGATAGACTGAAATATACTTGCCTCCCTCACATCTCCCTATCATTCCATTTGTAGCCACAGACCAAAAATCAGAAAGCTATTGAGTAGTAAATATGGGGAGGAGGGGAGATCCTAGAAGTACAGTAATACATTTTGGAAGATGGGAATAGACACAATCCTAGGATCACAAATGTATTTTTTCATGTTTTCAATCAAGTCATCAAACCAGAGAAATAAGAAGTCAGAGTACCAGCGAGTTGTTCTGAATAGAGGTACACTATGATTTAAGCCTGCTAGGAAATGGGAGTCAACTACACGAACCTGCCCTCCAGGTGCACAACTAAGAAAGTAATTCAATCTCGGGGTGTGTAAAGGACAGTCAAGTTTCCTTATTTATTAAAAAATACTGAAATTGACACTTGTTTGAAGATGAGTTAAAGGAAAACTAACACGAAGAAAATACTTTGCAGAAAGAAGGAGATGAAATCGCATTCAGAAGACAGAGAAGGATAAAACAAAAATCTTTAAAAATCTGCATTGAAGGTAAGGCAGAATCAATGATGCAAAAACTCAGATCAATAATGTGGTGGTAGGCAAAGAAGATTTCTTGGAATACAAAGAAAATAAACTAAGCAAGAAGAAGGAAATGAGAGCTATAGATGATCAAATTCCTAAAGCCAAGTTGAGGCTGAATGATGTTTCTGAAGAAAAGAATGAAATGAAAGAAAGTAGCAATAATCAAAGATATATGATAAAAATGTTCCCTTGATAAGAAAGGCCTGTGTAAATAGATTCAATGGTTCACAGCTTACAGTTCACAGGAAATGGCTGACAGGAAAACCAGTAAAAAAAAAAAAAATGAATGCCTATACACAGCCTGATAACATTTTAAAGTACCAAATTAAGTGAAAAAAATCTCCAAATTTAGGAATACTAAGCAATGCATTTTGATTCATTTTCGCAATATCCTTTGCAACATTAAATACCAAATGACAATGGAGTAGCATCTAATTTATTGCTGAAGTTTGGTTAAAACATGCCCATGTGGTCACTGTCAATCATTTCTTCCTGAACGATTACAAGAGGAGGTAACACAGTCTTCCCAGAAGCATACACCCAGTGGTGGGCCAAACCCTCAGTGTAGCTAAATATGTAAAGAGATATAATGACCTCAAATAACCTATGCATGTATATACATAGAAAAAAATCTTAAAGGAAATACACTGAAATAGGATTAGAGGTGATTTTTATTTTCATCTTCATAATTTTCTGTACTTTCAATATTTTATTACAGTTAGAATGATTATTTTTACTTTGATAGTCTTTGTTTTATAAGAATAAAAGTATATTTTTAATACTTACCTTCTGATAGTTGTGAATATGTGTCTGTGCTTTTTGATGGGATTGAATCAATGTTTAAGGACTTTATGGGATGTGAGATAGTTGCAGTGTTACTCATAACATAGCAATTAAGATCATACACCAATAACCTGGGTTTATAGTCAGGATCTGCTACTTTGTGGCCATGTGAACTTGGGCTAGTGACCTAATCTCTATGTGTCCTAGAGTCCTAATATGTAAGCTGGAAATATAATAGGACCTGCCTCAGAACATTATTTTAGTAAAGTTTTTGCTCACATATTTGACAAAAATAACAAGTCAACTGTCTTTTATCTATAATTTGACCAGCAATTTCTTATGGTGTATCTGATAGTATGAGTAGGCCCAGTAATAATGTACCTTCTAAATATTCCATGTGTATGTTCTCATTGAGCACACCCCCCTGAGATGCAGTTTGCATAGAAGTCTTAAATTGACTCCTTGGATGGTTGTTCCTGTCCCTCTGCTACCAAATACACACAGGTAAATCAGATATATTTCCAGATAATTATTTGATACCCTTCAAGTGCCTTGATCTTGTAATGATTCAATGCTGTAGACTTTCAGTTACTTTTCCAGCTTCCAGTAAAAGAGGCCACAGGTGCTGAGGGCCTTGATATCATCTGTTCCTACCTTGCCCTGTCAAGCTGCAGGTGCTGAGAGCCTGTGACCCTCAGGTGTACCCAGCCCAGCCCTGCCGAACCCTGCTAAGGGCGGCCTGCTGGTAAGGTGTGCCTGATTTCTGAGTTAGCAGCAGCACCCTGCTCATCCTGACCCACACACTAGGTTACACGATTCATTCATGCAACAAACATTTATTCAGTACAAGGCCCCATACAAGATGCTGTACAAAATTGCACCTGCCCTTCTAGAGCTTAGTGAATTAAAGCACTAAACAAATACAGAGTGATACATTGTGATAAGCACCCAGAAGGAAATGATAGGGTGCAAAGACATAGAAAACTAAGAAAAGGTGACCTTGTTAGCTTGGGTAGTCATGGAAGGCCTCTTGGGGAGGTGACAATTAGCAACCTCAAAGATGAAAGGAACCAGTCACTCAAAGAGGAGGGAAGAGTGGCCGGTGAGGGAATAACTACTGCATGTGCAAAGGTCCTGAACAAGAGAGCACTAGACAATGCAAATAATAAAAATAAAGCCAGCGAGTGTGCACAGGAGGGAGGAAGGATATGACTTAGCCAAATAGAGGCCAGACCTTGCCACGCTTGATCTTACAGGACACAGGAAGAAGTACATTTTGATTCTGTTTTAACTGCATTGAGGAAGCATTGATAGGTTTTAAGGAAAGGAACAACAGCTATTAAGATTATGTTTTTATAAGATTTGCTGTTTTCTGGAAAATAGGAAATAGAATGGAGTAGAAGTGGAGAGACTAGTAAGGAGGCTATGAAGAGTTCCAGGTGAAGCATGAGAACTGAATGCATTTGAGTTTTATGTTGGGAAAGAAATGATAGCGCTTACTATTAAATACTATATTATATAAGGGGAAGAGAAAGGAACCAAAGGTCATTGCCAGGATTCGTGCTTGAGCAAATGGCTGGATGGTGGGGTCATTGGTTGAGATGAAGATAGACTTAGAGAAAATCATGTTGTGGGGCTGGTGGTAGTGAAGTTGAAAATGAGGACCAGAGTTCAGTTTTGAAAATGTGATATTTGAAATATCTAAGCATTGAGTATCCAAATAGAGATGAAAGAGGCAGCTGGACATACATGTCTGGAACTGAGATGTGGGGTCTGAGCTCAAGATGAAAATGGGGACATTGTCAGTGTTGGAATTACCCAGGCCCTATGAGACAGTTCCCATTACAACTAGAGCCTTGGCCTGAACCCCAGCTTAGTCAGCTGAGAGACTGACCTCTACCTTTCATGTCTACTTAGTCCCCAGCCCTTTGCACATGGCTGACCCTCCCATATCACACTCTAGCCTAGGAGGGAGGAGAGCTACGGCCCACAGCACCAGGTACTGGCATTCTCCAAGGACTGTCGTCTCACTTGCTCTCTGGATCAATGGGGCTCTGGTCTCCTTGTCCACCACCCTGAGGGTGGAGCAGGCATTTGGGACAGAGCAGCCCATAGGAGGGAAAGCACAGGGTGGAGCCACAGACCCTTTGGGAGCCACCAGCAGGCCAGTGTCTTCCGACCCAAGGGAGGGGCTGACTCACAGGAAAAGGAGCAAAACATAGTGGACTTCGACAGAGAATAGCAGCACCTGCTTTTCAGAGCCGTGTTGACTCACAAGGGATTAAAAGCCCTGCCTCTTGACTCAGTCAGCGGGAGTAAATTTCGCATGCCAACAGAAATGGAAAACTAGCAGGAGGCAGGAAGAGGGGACAGGCGAGGAGATGCATTTGAAGTTTATCATGCCATAAGCACTGGAGAATAGTTGAAACAGAGACACTGGATCCACAAAGGGACTCTGGTAGACCCCACAAAGCCAGGCTGAAGAGGGCGAGTTGCTGTGAGGGCAAGTGCCACCCAGGGTGTGCTCGAAAGGGAAATAAAGAGACAGGGAACTACAGGATCTTCCTCCTGCACATGGAATTCCAGGAGCTGCCAAACTTCATGCCAGGCAGCACGGTTCCCTGACAGCTTGCAACTGCCTGACACCTCTGATCGTGACAGAACAGAGGGAGGGGATCCTGAGATTAAAGGGTTTAGCATGTCTGAGCACGGCACACTTGAAGTTGAGCTGACTGCTCTTGTTAACCTGGGCTGAACTCCCTGCATGGTTTCTTGGGATCAACAAACATAGCTATAGGAAGTTTAAAAAAAAAATGATATCTTTTTTTGTGAGAAATAGACCCTCCTATGGTAGCTCACAGAGTTATGAATTGAATTGAACTGCAGAGGCAATGTGAGGAAAAGCAAAGGTAGCAGGACAACAGGGTGTAACCAGCAATGACAGTCTCTTCGATCCAATGAGCAGTCATCGTGTGGCAGCTGTGGGCACAGCCCAGAACCAGAGAGGCAGTCAGGAGTGAGGCCATTCACAGGTTCTTAGACTGGAAGTGGAATACGCTTTTAGATAGGTCAAGATCGAGAGAGGGAGAGTGTTCTCTACACTGGGGAAATCCAGATGAATTGCCAAGGAATAAGGATTTAGTTTGTTGGTGTTTCTCCAAGGAAACTTCCTCCAACCTTCCCTACTCCTACGGTTTCAGAACTTACTGAGAACCAGATTGAGGAGTCAGCTAGGGATCAGTATATCAGCTTTATTACTAGTAAAACTGGATCAAAGACTGTGGCTAGTATCTGAGGTCGCACGTGGTCAGGCTCCCTACCTTCCCACATCCACCCAGACCACAGGTTCTCCTGAGGCAGAAGCACAGCTTAACCAGTGAGATGACCACAGTGAGGAGAGAAGAACATGTCCTGACTGTAGGCAAACTGGGCTGACAGAAGGAGAACCCCATGGGGGCTCAGCCACAGAAAGGCAGTTACTCCCCCCACCAGTTAGGCAGTCAGATAAGTCCCCCTTTCCTTTGGGAGGGGACTCGCAGGAAGGGTGAAGGCTTCCTCCCTTCCTTGCACTTCCAGAAGGACAGATGTTTCTATTTTATGGACCTCAATAGGGATGCCTGGAAAGGAAGAAAACTGGTCTCCTTACATCGTCCTGGCATGTACCATCAGACTGTACACTTTTATATTTAGAGGAGAAAAATTCTAATTCCTCAATGAGCTAAAAGAAGACCCAGACATTACCTGATTCAGTTGTTTTCAAATGTTTTTCTTTTAGCTGTTGGACTCTTTCTTCAAAGATAAAACAAAAGGCAGAGCTGTTCTGGCTGAAAGGGGCAAAAGCCCCGGCTCCCCAATGACCTCCCCTTTCCTCCCCTGCAGCCACCCAAAGGTACCTCAGAGGAATCTAAGACATCACACTCTAATTTCCAGGCCTCTGAAATGGTCCTGCTGCACTGGCAAAATGCTAATCAGAGAAGTTATGCACAGCTGAAGTTAATGGTGGAGCTGGAGCTACTGGGATCCTTCGTGTTTTACCTCAAGGGCTTGAAATCAATGCAGAGAGCTGCAACTCACTGGAAAGAGACTTACATTAATACTGGTCTCATTTCTTTTTCTTTTACCATATGCCTCATCTATTAATACCTACAGGTTTTGGAGGAGGCTGCACTCAGAGGGGAGTTCACACTGAAAAGAGGTGTGAATATCGTCTATGGCCATTGCCACTGTGGCCATTGCCACATCTTTGCAAAGGAGCAAGTAATTGTAATCAGGGTGGTTCAACTGAAAGAAAAGCAATGGACTAATAGAGCATTAAAAGGTCACCTCCAGCACTACAGTTTGAATAAGTTGTCTTTTTTTTTTCCTTTCCAGAAACAACCAGTCAACAAAGATAAAAGATGTTTGTCACAATAGGCAGCTTCTGCTTAGAACCTATTGCCCTCACTGTAACCCTGGTCTTCATAAGAAAGGGGCTGGTGAGGGGGGAATTGATAAACAAAAATAATAAAACCAAAGTGGCTATTGCATGCAAAATTAGGTTGAATCATATGAAAACAAATGAAATGAAAACATTGAATCATGTTTTTGTAAATCATAAATGGCCAAATATTGGCACTTTTATATGTTTCAACCTGTATTTCACTGGCCTGGTTCCCAACTGATCTGGACCCTCCAATATTCCAAATAACAAGCTTTGGTCCCTGTTCATCCCTGATTCTGCCTCATAACTTAGGATAGGACCAGTAAAAGCACTGTACCCTTTTATTTAAGGTTTTGTGTTCTCTACCAAGGGCCCCTGAGCATGTTACAGGCAGTATATCATGCCCTTCCTCCCACTAACACTGGTTCCTGTCCTTCTCCTCCTTCTCCTTACCCTTAGTTGATGCCCACACACCGACATCGTATAGAGACAGCACTGAGGCCACCAACTGATTTCATGCCATTTGCTGAATGCTTACAATACAGAACAACTTTCACTCCTTTCAGAGGTCACAGGAGGGCCAGGAACCAGGGTTTAGTATCTTTGCATTTGATCACTTACTCTTCCCAAGAACATTATCAAAAGTAGAAGAACACACTTACTTCTATTATCCCCTTCATAATTACATCCATGGTATAATCCCTACAAAAGCACGTGCATGGTTTAAAAAGCCACTCAGTACGGATCAGGGGAATTCATATCATCACACATTGGCAAGCCAGAATATCACTATTACCAAACCTACTTTACAAAACAAAGTAGAGGTAAAAACCAGGGGAAAGGAAATTCGAACATCAAACAGGATTGATGGGTTTATCATCATTGCACTACATTACAGGGTGACCTCTGCAGACTGGAAATTGGGTTACATCAACAAACCTCACTTTAAAGTGTGAGATGAAAGAGTCCCCCCACCCCAACATTTTGCAGTGTTACTGGCTCAGGTTTAAAGAAAATATGCAGCCAGGTACCCGTGTCACATTTCAGTCTGTGATACTGACATGGATGTGAAAACCCAAGCCTTTGAAACTGAGCCTTTCATATTTTGAACAAAAACCTGAAACATACTCTGCTGCGAAGACCTGAAGGAAAGAAAAGGTAAGATGATAAAGGGAAAACCTTTACACATGGAATATTTCTGAAATTTCCTGCCACGGGCTGTAACTCAAGTCTGCTAAAGTAGAGCTTAGTTCAGATAATTGACATTGGTTTGTTTGGTTTTCCTCGATAGCAAGGCTTACCTGCCTTGTACAGATTCCAAAACATCAGTGATGTGTTACCAAAGTAGGGAAGATTATTTATGTAAGAGAACCAGCCATACTTAAGTTGGATTCAATTATCCAACACCAACCCACCCCAAAACACCTTCTTGTCATTTATTTATTTAGCTAAACTAGTTTCCCTGTTGGCCCAGTAAATTCCCAAGCAAGCAGTGAGGAGCTCAAATATTAAATGCAAACTTCATTAACCTATGCAAATAATCTTCATATTTATTTCTATAATGTTCCAAGAGGAAAATGTCTTGTCCATGTACTTTCAATTCTTAGTCTTATGTTTTTAACCTAGAAATTAACAGATGCCTTATGTTTTTATGTTTTTAACCTAGAAATTAACAGATACCAAGCCAAATGTCTTATCCCTGATTAAATCAATAGATATGTATATAGGAAATGAAGGGACTGCAGACAGAAGGATTCTTCCACTTCCCATAAATCATTTTAAACAAAGCCCTCAAACTCTGCCCACTTGTGACCTTTACGTTAAGAAAAGGAAGGGTTATATCACAAAGGGTATTTGAACTCCTGGTAAAGAGAGATAAAAGGCTATTTGTTAACACCTGATGATGCAAAACAAGTCTCCAATAGTGGAACATAAAAATACCCTAATATTTTTAAAGCCTTGAAAACATCTCCGGCCCCAAGTCCTCCCTTGGCTTCCAGCCAGGCCCGAGTCCCCCTTACCAGGAACAGAACCCCAGGATGCATTATGCTTTCTAATTCTTCATAGTCTGCTTCATTTGGCAAAGCCCCCAAACCTAACCACAACAGTTAAAAAGAAAAGCTTACATTCTACTATAAAATATACAAATCATGAAATGTATACAACTAACAAAAACAGTTTCAGTACTACTTGATGAGAGGAATTTTGTGGGGGGTGTGTGTGTGTGTGTTTTATTTTTTTTAATTCAGCATTCCAGTAATGTGAAACCACTGTTTAAGGTAGAAAATCATTTTTCAATCTCAGGAAACATTGTTACTAGCTGCCAAAAGTCGATCCATATAATAAGAACTATTTGCTAATGCTGAACACCTGCACTTTTATAGATAGCCTCTCAGGACAGCTGTAGCTGAGTTTTCAAGTCTACTGATACAGCAGCCAAGTAAAAACACAAAATTTTAGATAAGAATGCTTGTTGAATTAGCCATGCATGTATCTACACTAAGACCGGTATATTTATTGGTAGACTCTGACAGTCATTAGATACAATAAAGCACAATACAAAATATGTCCAGGATAAGGTTCCCAGCTGCTAGAAGCTTACATCTTGAGGTGGTAGGATACACAAGTCAAAACATACTAAAGGTATAAACATATATCATGCTTATGGAAGCCATGTGTAAATATTTATTCCACTTCCCATGGTTAGCTTTAGCTTTTTTGGTTTCATTGTTTGATTTTCTGACTTTCTGGGTTTGATGGGAAAAGCCAGCCACTAGAAGTTGGAGGGAAGGGTTCATTAAGAAGGTGAAAGCATTGTTTTATATCTTTCTGAAATGAAGAGTTTCTAGCAAGCATCTTAAGGATAGTTTACACATTCTCACATCCTTATTCAAACACAGTGATGCTAGATCTTCATAGCTTTCTACTTGCATTGAACTCCTTTAGCCAATCAAGCAAGAGCCAGAGAAAGATAACTTTTGTATTATTACTATTATATATATATAATAAAAAGCATTTATCAAGCACCTACAAAAAGCCAGAAATTAAATGAAGTCCTTTACATAGTGACTTTAATTCTTACAACATCCTTAGAAAGCATATATTTTTATATTCGTTTTATAAGCAAAGAAACTGCATCCTACACAAGATGCCATAGAAAACTACTTGCCGAGTAATCACATTCATCCCCCAAACTTTGTCATCCTACTATTCGTTCAGTTAAATCTTGATATCTTGATATTTCTATTTAAATAAAATATTATTCAATCAATTTTCTTTGGTTTCTGTGATTTCAGCAGGGCCAGGTATAATAATAAGATGAGAGGTACTGGATGGGCTTTTCTTAAATGCAAAGAAGAGTATAATTAACTTTTTTTCCCTTGGATTGCAAGTTTTCTAAGCTCCTCCACTACATGTCCTACCCATGTCATCTCTGAAGCCATCATTATTCCCTCTCCCTCACCTAGTCATGACCTGTTTATCTCCATCACCTATCCCCAAGGTTCTTTCCATTACAGGCATTAAGTCCCTACTACATCATTTTTCTAGTCCACACACCTTTTCCCCTCCTCCCTTACTGACCTCTGCAGCATCTTTGCACACTAGGATTGACAACTCCACAACGGTAGAAAGGACAAATTCATATCATTCCTGGGGACTGGGTCCTCTCCTCACTCTAAGCAGAAAAGTCAGAAATTTTCTGGAAGCAATCTAATCCAGCTTTTACAATTTTGAAACACATGCTCAGTCATTTTGGTGCTGAGATTTTTCAAAAGCAGACACAAGCCAACTGTCAAGATTAGCACAAAGTACCAAGATTAACCAGAATTCTTTAATATGCACATGATGGATGACCTTTCCCTGAAGGATACACTCACATGGGAATGATTCAGCCAGAACTTTGCTAATCTCTTCCATCAAGAAAGTATTTCAGAAAGCAAGTGAGAGTGATATTATTAAAATGAAAGTCTTGAATCTGCTCAATTTTTTTTTAAATGAACCACTTGAATTCACTTAACGAATAGCAATTACCTATGCTTTACAACACACCTTACAGCCAAGGCATTGTGGTTACAAACCTGCCACCAAAAATAACTGCAGGATATTTGAAGACAGTGGCTAGTAACCTTGCCCTCTAAAGGCAACTGAGCCTGAGTTTTAAGGTAAATTATTAGTCGATAGAGGTAAGCTACAGAAATAGGCACTTGACATGAGCTTTTTCATGGCAAATTATCTGAAGTCACAAGTAGTTCTGATAAAATTAAACACATAGGCTCAAATATTTAACCCATAGCATTTTCTGAAAAGTTCAAACAGAATCATCACAAATAACAATGATGCTATCAAATACTTACAAATACTCCATAAAAATCAGTAGGAGAAACACTGTTACTGAGCCCAAAAATTGCCTTCCACATTGGCTGATTGTGTAGAAATGTTATGCCTATTAGACCATTTATTTTAAAAAACTTTCCAACCAACATATTACATTCTCAAAAGAGCACATTTCATGCTGTTAGCATAATGACCAATGAGTTAATGTGTGGATATTATCACTTTTATAAAACTAAGAAACCAGAGAGGTAAATACACAAGAACACTCGTTGAGGTTCTCAATTAGTAGCAAAACATGAAGAGACTAGGCTCTGGTATTCCTGATGAAGGGCCATCACGCTGCAATGGGGACAGCCAATGTGTTACGGTAGTTTGCTGACTAGGGTCTGATGTTAAAGAATTAACAAGAAACATGCCAAAAAGATGTTTCTATTCGTGGGACTAGCCCAGCATCCTATGTTATACAAAGTGATCCTGGGGTTGAGAAGTCCTCCCTGTTTACTACCAAACACTTTTCCCTTCAGACATGCTGGTTCCTATGTCTCAGCCACACTTCTGCTTGAGGTAAGATATTAAATCCAAATGTTTCACGAGAGGTTGTCATGTTTGAAAACGCTACAAAGGACCCGCTATTCACTAGGTGGGCAGTCTTAACATACTTCTCACCCAGTCTCAGTAACTCTGTGAGCCATTGAGGATCTTTAACTTTTCCAACCCTCGATGAACAGAAAGAGGAAGCTGGGTTGAGAAGTTGAAAATCTCCACAATGATTTCCCTTTGAGATATTTTTAGTGAGTTTTCCCTGGAGGGAAACAAAATGATGAGTTCATCAAATGTAAATGGAAAATGTGGACTTCATTAGTCATCACCACATATTAAAAGTAGCTTCTCTATTGGGTTGCTCACCAGATAAAATCAGAATTATTTCCAACCTTTTTTAGATCTTATAGCTAGGAGCACACAGCTAGCAAAAGTCACCACTCCTTTCACCAGTAATATCTGCCCCTGACTTTGTGAAATCCTTGCCAGGACAGGAGTTGGGCGTCTATACCTTTCTAAATACTTTTGGGACTTATATGTGTCCAGTAGAAATATTCAAAACACTTGAAGATCAAGACAGTCAGGTATAATTAATTAGAATGAATGCAGACCATATGGCTTTTTTTATTATGGCAAAATATATATAACATAAAATTTACCCTTTTAACCATTTTAAGTGTACAAAATACATTCACAATGTTGTATAACGATCACCATTATTAGAACTCTTTCATCATCTCAAACGGAAACTCTGTCTCCTGTAAATACTCCCTCCCTCTCCCCCTTCCCTTACTCCTGCAAATTTACTCTCTGTCTCCATGAATTTGCCTATTCTAGATACCTCTTATAAAGACTATAGTGGTTTTGATGTCTGCAAATCCTTTGGCACTCCTGCTCATCAAAAGGCAGACTCTAATTACCCTTCCCTCAAATATAGGCTACCTTAGGACTCACTTCTAATGAATGGATTGAGGTAGAGGTGGCACTGGGTGACTTGGGGGCTAGGACACAAAGACAATATAGCTTCCGCCTGGCTTCCTCCCTGCCCTGCCTGCTTTGGAAGCCAGCCACCAGACCCTGAGGAATCCAAGCAGCCTCATGGGAAGGTCAAGGGAGTCTGGCCACAGGCCCAGCTGAGGTCCTAGTCAGCAGCCAGCATCAATCACTAGTCACATGAGACAGCCTTTAGGTAAGTCCATCCCCCAGCTTTTGAGCTGCCCCTGCTGATGCTACGTGAAACAGAGACAAGCTGATCTCATCCAGCCCTCTCCGTATGTCATATTCATGAGCAAGATAAATCACTTATGTCATCATTTTATGTTACCAAATTTGGGGTAGTTTGGCAATAGATAATTGGAATATCAGCCAGTCAGGGTGGCCAGTCCATCACATAGGTGTCTATCAGCTGAATATCAGTGCTCCATGTATCCCATACAATAGATTAAGCAGAAAATTCAGAAGCCCATTTCAGGGAATCCTCAAGATAAGATGGCTTTGGAATAGTCAATCAAAATGAGTTCAGAGTAACTTGGAGTAAAGTTAAATTAGAAAGGAATCAACAGTCTTGAATCAACTAATGATACCCAAGTATGTGCACAATAGTAATTAATACTCATACCTTGGCAGAAAATTAGAAAATACTAAATTGGGTATTAGGTACTTATTATTGATGGATACATATGTAAAATAAATTATGAGAGAAAACATTTCTAATCACTGGTAAAACCAAAGTGAGTTTCTCCTTGGTAAGAAAACAAAATTCAGATTTGGGCTATTTTGATCACTTGCCCCTTTACTTAATAAAGATTAATGATATAAACATATCAATAGGTGATCTCAGTTGCAAAAAGAGAGACAGTAATGCAGACAGACTCTGTTCTGGCAACAACAGGACTGAAATAAATATTTCAAAATATTCCCTCATTCAAAGCTTCAATAAAATGTGTTTATATACAGATTTCTATTGTTATTTTGTGTTCATTTAATTTGATTAACACTCATGCTTTTTCTGGCTGTGCACACATGGCTTTCTTCAGTTCTAGAAAATTTTTAGCTGTTATCATTTATTGTATATTGTCTTTTCTTCACTCTCTCCTTCTAGAATTCCTATTACACATATATTTCATGTCTTAATTCATCCTGACTCTCCTCTCTTTCATATGATCCAACTCATTCTTCTTTTCTGCAACATTTTGTATAATTTACTCAGTTCTATTTTCCATTTCATTTACTGTCATTTCAATAGTGTCTAATTTATTATTTATCTTCCTTATTAGAGTCTTTTTTGAACTTTTAATCTATATGAAAAATTCATTTGCAATTTTTCTAATGAGTTTGGCCATATTTATCCATACTAGTTTCAAAAAATTTGATTTTTGTTCACAATCTCCTATTACTATTTAATTTGGATACTAGTCCCTTTTTAATCTTTTCAAAGATTTATAAAATAATTTTATTCAAATCATTTGAATGATGCTATAGTATTTCTAATTTCTCAGGTGTAATTCCTCCCCTTTGTTGGATATACTAGCTATGTATCATAGTATTGAATTTCCACATGTGTTTTTAAACTTTGGGCTAGTGAGCTCTTCTTGCCTGGTCAATTTTGTTTTGTTTCTTTGTTTTTTTAATCTCTTCCTAAACTCACCTCCATGTGGTAGGCAGTTTCACAATTGCCTGAGCCTGACACCAGAGTCCACAGCTCCGAACTAGTTCTTACACCAGAAGTTTGGGGACCTTGCCCAATGAGAAAATCACAGTTCCCATCCCCAAGGTAGCACATGGAGGTGTCACTGGAAAATCCACTGGAATAAGCAAGTAGCTCTGATTCCTCTCCTTGCAAGGTCATTTCTACCACAGCCCATGACATCATATAGGACAGTAGCCTTTGAGACTTTCCGTGGTGGGTTGCATTTAGTGCCTCGTGAGTTTAGACTACTGGGGTTAGCTCTCTCTTCCTAATCTTAGTGTCTTGGGTACTTCAGCTCCTGCGCACTACAGGGATTTTCATCCTGGTTTATTTCAGCAGAGGTCTTTATTTTAAATTCTGCTTTATAAGTGAAGCTACTTCCCCCCTCCAACTCTCTGTGTTCCAAGTAGATGGGGAGTACCCATCTTGCACCCCATGTATACCTACTCTGCTATTTTGACCACAGAAGAAAAAATTAAAATTCTTTGATTTTGCATGAAAATTCCCATAATGTTCATAGTTAAAAAATTCATATTTATCATGATGAAGAGAAAAAGGTAAAGTCCATCATTGCATAAAATAATAAATTTGCTCTAATAAAAAAGTGAAAATAATATTGTGATGCAAGTATTCTAGGTAATGCAGGGGTCTGATGAATATTTGATTCAGTGCTAGCACTACCAAAAGAATACAACTTTTAAATGTATATGCATTTTCAAGGGCTGTCCGAAAAGTATCCAGCCATTATTAATATAATGAGAACATAGTACATAGCTGGATACTTTCTGGACAGCCCTTATATATTTATGCAAAACTAGAAGATATCTCAAAAATCACCCATTACATTCCTCACACAGGAAATTAATCTTTTGCAAACATCTACAACTCCATGTTTAGGAGCCTTTAATCTTTTGAATTGCTACATTTTGTTTGAGATTCATAGCCTAAATAGGCTCCTGTCAGGTGAGGACTGGTTCTTTAGCTCTTCTGATTTCCAAAGACAAGCTCTGATTGTCTGATTTTGGACCAAGCACCTGCTAAAAGATATCATTTTCCCGCTGAAAGTACAGGTGATTTGACATATGCACTGACAAAAGACTTCATATAAATACTTGTCTACATGGCAGATCATTGTGAGCACATTTTATTATGTTCAAAATCCCTGCGCCAAGTCAGCCATTTCAGTGTAGGTCTGTCTTTCTGCAAAGAGGTCAGTTTCTGCATATGAGATGTATCATTAAATATTTATTTAAAAAGGAAGTAGAGATTTTTTTTGATTCTTAATATTAAATATTCAATAGATTTAAAAGAAAAAATACAGACACTTTTGGATTCTAATTTTATTTAAAAATATCTGTGCAGGAAATCAGAGACAAAGTTACTGAGTACCTTCAGAAGATGATGAAAAGAATGAGTAATACATACACATTCTTCCTCTAGCCAATTTTGTAATATAGCTATGTTATAATATGTGATGAAAATCTTATAAATCAGTTTCTCCCGCTCTCTCTCTCATGGTTTTTGAAGGTATCCTCCTAAGGATAGTGCCTTGTGCATACTGTGTCCCCATAAAAATGTGTGGAATGAATTTGTCACTGCTAGACAGTCAACATGACCCATCCTTGCTTGACACTTTTTTTCAATTAGCTGAAGAAAACTCACTTTATAACATAGTCTATATCCAGACTTATGAAACGTACGGGTTACCTGAAGGTGACCTTAGTGCATTTAGAAATACTAACATACTTCAATTTTGAGGGAACTTGTAAACTAGTCTCTAAAATATTTCTAATTGGAAGATTCTAAATCTTCTCTTTTTTTGAAGATGCAGTGAAAAACAAATCATATTTTCAATCACTTGTGTGACTGATACATAGTTGACACTCAAATCTTTTTTGAACAAATAGTGTTCCACTATCTGTATGGAAACAGCTACATAACTTACTCTTTCTATTCTTGCTCAAGCATAGAAGGGCGAGAAGGTCAGAAGAAAGGAATTGGTGACAGAACTGCATATTCCTTTTTTATGTCTATCCAGTTTGTCTTCTTGCGGAGTGAGGTTGACTAGGAGATGGGAAATGAAGTGCAGATGAACAGATGCCTGAACAGTGACACTTGTGGCAATCACAGACCTAAGAGGAGACTCAGAGGCAGAAGATTCGGTTGAGAAGTTTTGACATTTAGTAACTATACACTATATGCCAGGCCCAGTGTATAAGGAAATAATTCTTATTTTCCAGCAAAAGGACAGCACAAGAGCAGATCAAGGCTCACTATGATGCTGACATCAGGCAGGAATGAAGCAGGACTTCCATCCCAGGAGGAAAATAATATCAAGCAAGAATGAGTCATCTTGAGTATCTAGTAGTGCCAAATTCATTGCACACATATTTATGGGAGACACAGTATCACTAGGCACTATTCTCAGCCCTGGTGATCCTGTGGTGACTGAGCTCCTACTCCCAGAGACCTGGCATTCCAGTAGAATATTTAGACAGGGCTGTGATCTTGGGAGTAACTATAAGGATTAAGGTCAGAGTCCAAAGAAAGAAGCCAGTAACTTCAAAAACCAAGCTGGGTTAAAAGCCAAAGGTGAGTGCAAATGTCAAGGATGACTTTAGGTTTTCAAAAGAGAAAGTTCAAGTTGATGCAGCCATAAGGTATACCTCTATTTTCCTGGAAGAGACAGGAGCTTGTCCATGATCAAAGGACTCTCAACTCAGTGATCTTCTAGCTATGTTTGTCATACTCTACCCAGGCTTTTGAAATGGAATTAGGTTTATGTCTCAGGAGAAATGGATATCTGCAGGAGGGATCTGATCCAAGAAATCTATGGAATTACCGTCTTGATTACAAAAAGAAAGGTCTAAAAATGAATCACTTCATCTCCACTACATTTACCCAGATCCAATCCAAGAAAAGTGTTTCAGATCATGAAAGGACTACTTTTTGCTAACTTATAGGGAAACTGCTGATTTAGTTCTTTGATGAGTAAAAACCATCAAATGTTGAATTTGTTGAATTATAAAACTCAATCCAAACAGCTGGTGACAGGGACAACAAATATCACATGGTAATCTTAACTCTCATGCAGGATGTAAATTATATCCAAAATCCATAATTATACATATACTTCCAAAGTCAGAAAGAAAAGGTGTTATTAAGCATAAATCAAATCAGTAGTATATGTTGAAGGCTAAATGGTTTCTTATTACATGGAAAGAATGCTGAAAGAAGCCCCAAATCATTCAAACTAAAGCTGTGCAATGGATTGATGCTACAACAAGAGTGCTCATGATAACAAATATTATTTCTTGTTTTCATACAGTTGTTCTTTTCTATCTTTCTAGAACACAGGATTATGGAGACAGGAGGCAGTGGAATGAAGCAAAACAGCTTTGGACTTTAGAGTCAAACAGAGTTGGGTATGAGTGGCAAGTTAACCACTTACTAGATGACCAGGTCAAATTATACAACCACTCGGGGCCTCAATTTTCTAATCTATAAACAGTGATATTGATACCCATATCATAGGATTTTTCTATGAAACTAATGCGTCTCTCTCTCTCTTTTTCTCTGTGTGTGCATACACACACAAACACACATACACAGAGAACAAATAGTTAATCAATTCCCACTCTGTTAGCTCAGATTCTTGTGTATACTTTATTACACAACTTTTCAAATATTTGTTACAAATTTACTTTCTCTACTAGACTGAGAGCCCTTTGGGGACAGGACATATATCTTATTCTCTTTCTGTCATGAGGATTCAGAAAGTTTTTGGCATAGAGTAGGTCAAAAAAATAATTTTGTGTCTTTGTTTTACTAATATTTACTGTGCTCCTGTCATAAGAGCGCTCTTCTCCATTTACTAAGACAGGAAATGAGAACAAGACACAGACAGCACCTAAGTTCCAATGTTCCAATTGTGCACATGCAGAATCTTTTCTTCTTCTTCTTTTTTTTTTATCACAAATGATATTACAAAAAGAGGTTCTGCTCTTTGTAGTCTCTTCTTATCCTTGTTTTGTGGTTACTCTTTTCTCTAAAATAGTATCTCTGTTCTCAGATTTGGGGTCAGGCATCTGTGAGCAGGTAGCAAGTATTTTATAGTGTCAAAGATAAAGAAGAAAAGGATCTACTTCCCCACTTTCAGAGAGCCAGCATGGAGCAGGGCAAGGGGCTTCCTTCTTTGGTGTGATTTGATATGTGGCTGATATTACAGGACTCCAAGTTTGGGCTAAGGAACAGCCACTGAAGGAGTCATAGTAGATGAAATAAGGAAGGTGTTCACAGAAGACAGGGTTTCCCTACAGTATAAAGAAAGGAGGTAGAAGCAAGCACAAAGTATAGGACCGATCTGGATAGTTCAGGAGGAGGTACGGGGTGGCCCATGCCTAAGTATAGGTTTAAAAGCAAGAAGCAAGAAGTCAGAACTCAGGGCGAATTTAGTGAGGCTACCCCCAGAACCTTTCTTTTCTGAAGTGCTGAGTTTTCTTTTCTCCTCCAAAATTGGCCTCAAAAATTCAGAATGTTTTCTCTCAAACTGTGTAGCTTCTCATTTTAACTCTGCAGGTCACAAAATGGAGCTCTTCTTGTGGATTGACAGATCTGGGTCATGGACATTATCCTCCCCTGATATGTTTATATGTAATGTCAATTTTACATATGTATAAAATATATAATACAGATAAACAAAATTGATATTTCTTGATGCATAATCTGACAGAAGAGGCAGTCTTTAACTCTGATCACTAATTCTGAATAATAACTTTCCCTGGCTCCTTCTGATTCCCAACTCAGCTAACTACAGATTATGTGACATTGGGCAACACATTCTCCTTCCATAATGTCCTTCAAAACTGACCCCCTCTTCCTGCCATGCCCTCACTCCCCATTCCAGCTATATAGGATTACTTGAGGTCCACAAACAACTTTCTTTATAGCTGTAGCTTGAAAGTCCTTCTGCCTCGTCTCTGTCTGGAAAACTCAGAGTCTACTTTCAAGGCTGTCCTCCAAGGTCTTCCTCTGTGATGCTCTCCCTGACTCTCTAACCACCATCCCAGAGGGAGAAAACATCTGCCCTCTGCCCTTGGCTTATTACTTACTCTCTGTATGAGACATTTTCTCATTTCAAATGACAGGCTAACTTGTTTAGATCTTACATACTCTAAAGGATGGCATGCATGTTTTTTCTTTCTGGATAAATATATCATTCATTGATTCAAACTACATTAATTATGCTTAGTAAGTGTCAGGCTGTGTGCTTGGCTGGGCTTACACAAAGTCGAAAAAGACCTAGCTCTTGATCTTAAACTTATAGAGATCACAGTGTAGTGGAAGATGAGTAAACACACAAACAAATGGAAAGTTATAATATGATGAAGCAAGTATTACGATAGAGAGAAGCAAAAGGTGCTATGAGATGACATAGACAGAACAAGTCCCCAAGCAGAGTAGCCAGGGAGAAAGGAAGAAGTGGAGCCGCATCCTTCAGGTAAGTAGACATGGGGCAACGGAGCTGGGGAATGGCCATCCCTGAGAAGGGCATGGAAAGTGCACACTCTGGGACGAGATGGTGTTCAGTGTGAACACAGCACAGGTAGCAAGAAGACGGGGCAAGAGAGATGCTGATTACAGTGGTGCAAGGTGAGGGCTTTGGACATTGTTCTGGAAGACTGAAAGCAGATACTCCATCCCACTGTACCCAGAGGTTTTAAGGGTGTGCCTGGAAGTGGGAAGACCTTTTAGGATGCTATTGCTATAAAATGGAAAAGATGCTGAAGGTCAAAGTAGTGATTGTGAGGCTGAATGAGAGAGGACAAATGCAAAGAAGCTAAAGAAGCTATTTTAAAAGTTCTCTCTGTAATTTAATGGCAGGTTGAATGTGGGGGCTAAGAGAGCCAGGTCAAGGGTGACCTCTTTGTTTCTGACTTGAATGCCTGTTATAGTTGAGATAGAAGAGAAAGAGCAGGTTCAAGGGGTAGAAGAAGGGAAGATTATAAGTTACTTTGGGACATGTTTGAGATCCTATGGGGCATTCAAGGAAGAATTTCCAGAAGAGAGATGACCATATGTATGTACAATATAGTAGAGACAATTGGATGGAAGATAAGAATATTGGAAAAGCCAGCATATATGTGATAACTGAGTTCTATTTAGAAGCAGAAGAAGAATATATAGGATGAGAAGTAGATCTTGCAAGCAGTGACTATGGTGGAAATCTATTAAGAGATATTTGGAAAGCAAAATTCTAAACCTTGTCTTGCCATATCTTTCCCAAACTCTACCCCTCAGCCTCAAACTCCCATTCAAATTCCCTAAGGAAATACATGCTTAGAGATCAAGAACAAAGATCAGGTCACTGTAATACTTTACCACTATACCTTCATCCCTCTTAAAAAAATCCCTTGGTGAGTGAGACTAGACCACCCATGCTCCATTTTCTACTACCAGAGCCAGCTATAAAGGATCCACAATACTTAAAGCTGAGAAGGCTGCTTAGTCCATTTGCCCTAAAGTGAAACACAAGTCTCAGTTCTCTGCTTCTTACCATTCCAGGGTCAAGGAAAACTGCGATGAAGGAAAGGCAAACTGAAGTAACCAAGAGGACAAAGCCAGGGTTTTTCCCCATGGTATAGACTAATCCAGGCATCGAGATATTCTCAGGATAATGTATTTCTCTGGAAGCAATGGCCCCAAACTCATATTACTCCTAGTTTCATGGACACAATAAAGAGATTGAACAAGGTTAATAATCAAGACACAGAGAGAATTCAGGATCAAGTATATGCCATTTCTCTTGACCCTCCTTACATGTATGCCAAGATTTGGATGAGTTAGAGAACGAACTGAGAATTTCACTTAAACATGACAGCTAGCTAGCCATGGAAATGACTGATGGCCAAGTTATAACAGAATTCTCACCTAAGAGAGAAGGTACCTCAACAACATGGTCTTGCTTAGTTGGTGCCCAGATGGCTCACTTGAGTTTCTGACCACCAGATGGTGAAGTATCACAAGAGTGTTCTAGTTTTTGATGAGCTGTAAGCCAAAAGAAGGCTGGCGTGGCAGTTTTGATTTCAGATAACTTAGTTTTTAAATCAACAAAAATAGTGAAAGACAAAGAGGGTCATTATATAATAGTGAAGGGTACAGTTCAACAAGAAGACATAACAATTTTAAATATATATGCACCCAACTTAGGTGCACCCAGATTCATAAAGCAAACCTTATTGGATCTAAGCAAATTGATAAACAGCAACCCCATAATAGCCAGAGATTTCAACACCCCACTGACTGCACAGGATAGATCCTCCTTCACTATTTACCATTTGGACATAAGCAGGGAACTATTTCTTTTGGAGCTATAAATGAAATAAACTTTTTATCTTAAATTTCACTCTAAACAAAGATGAGAAGATAAAAGGATGCCCCATAGGACTTCAAACTCAACATGTCTAAAATTGAGCTCATACACACACGCACACATACACACAAACACATGTACCCGCAAAGAAGCAGGAAGAGACAGAGCAATAAAAAATTACACCATCTGGTTTGAGATTAAAATAAATCACCAAACACTAAAGTTACTCTAATATTAATTGTGTTGAATGATTTCAGTCCTAGATCCAAGTCCTGACTGCGTCACTTGCCAGCAGTGGATCATGTGGTAAGTTGCTTAATTTCTCTTAGATTCAGTTGACTTTTTGGTAAAATGAGATAATGATTATAAAGTTGTAAGACTTTTTACATGAAATTCTCATAAAATTTAAGAATTATATATGAGAACACATATAAAAAAAACTTAGCATGATTCCTGGCACCAAAAAAGGGCTCAATAAGTGATATCTCTTATAATTATTATGGTACTTTAGAATCTGACAGGACTTCCAAATGATCGTTATTAACCCCAATCAATTATAATTACAGTATACAAGGGCTGTCCGGAAAGTATCCAGCCATTGTTAATATAACGAGAACAGTTTACATGGCTGGATATTCTCCGGACAGCCCTTGTATGTACTATTTTGGGATCTTTTGCATTAATAGAACACACATACACATACACATACATACACACGCACATACACACACATACACACACACTATACATAACAAGATAGCTTCTCCAAAGAGACAATCTCTATGTTATGAAGAAATTCAATCGAAAAATATAATGATAAGGATGTTCTTTGATCTTGGAAATGTTTTTTCTCTCACAGAAACAATGACAATAATAAAGTATTGCAGAATTCTAGGACCCAAATTAACTTTTAAATGATGACACTTATGAAAATATAATAAAATGAGGTGAAAACATTCAAGCTATAAGAGATGGATGCTAAGAATCATTGTCCCAACATCTATTCTAGCCCTCTTCTAGTTAACAAGTGACTGGAAAGTTAAGAAACACGGGAAAAAAACACCAAAGACACTGCTATAAGTAGGGTTAAAGGGAAGATTTAGGTTTTACTATTCAGGTGACTTTACATGAAATTTTTATTTAGAATGGAAACTGAGATAAGAGAGAAGCAGAGTGGAGCATCCCACCTTCTGCCAGAGATTGCATGGTTCTTGAGTTAGGTTATTCCTGACTTAACAGCCACAGATGCTTTCCTGGGAGCAGCAGAGGAAGCAGAACTTTGCAGTCACCAGAGGTAGCAACAGCTTCCTCATCATCGGCTTTGTACAGGGGTCATGGCAGCTTTCTTGAGCACAGCAGAGGCAGAAAGGTTCTGAGAGCTTATCTCTGGAAAGTCGGTCTTCTGTTCCAGCTCTCCCAACCATTCTGAAGTACCAAATCCCCTGTATTCAATCTTTGTCTACTTACACTAGCTACAATGGATTCTGTTTCTCTCTGACCAATACAGACAAGTCAAGTCTTTGGACATGGGGTCCAGCCACTGCTCAGGCAAATTAGACCCATGTAAGATGCCTGCATAGGGTTATCTTTGCTAATTATCATTGTTTGACCTCCTTCTTCCACTTCAGAACCCATAGAAACCCAATAATTTTCACAAAACAACTTTCTATGAAGAAGTAGCATTAGGCTGTGTGTGCATGGGACTGAAGAGGTGGAGAGGGAGGAGGGAAAGGTGGAAGGATAGAGATATTCAGAGGTAAAGGAACAGATGCAGCTATTTCTACGTACCACTTGTCTGTAATGTAGCTATTTGAAAGATAGACATTATCTATACCGAAATACTCAAGAAGAAACTTTTAAAAGGTCAAGATGCCTGGATTGCATCCCAAGTTGACTCAGTCAGAACCCAAAGGACCTGGGAACCTGGTAGTCATGAAGACTAGTAAGGTTTGGGAACCAATGCTGTACAATAAGGAGGCTGAAACAGAGCAAATTCCAAAGCTTTTACTACTATTCACTTTCAGAAATAATTTAAAACATGAAAGGAGGAAGATCACTTTATCTTGTCATTTCCTTTTAGCTTACAGTTGTTGATGTTAAGAAAAGAGCAGGATTCGACGTTGGGTGAAATCTTTCCATTCAAGACAATAGGCATCCTTGAGTGTGCTCTCACCTGGCCAGAGGGCTTGATGTAGATGTCCCACCTGACAGATGTCTCACTCCTCCAATTTAAGGAGAAATTAAATGGCATACTTTGATGATTGAATCGCAGCTGCCTAACCAGTGGTTCTAGACAAGAACAATGTAGATGTTTTGTGCTTATGGTTACTGAGAGGAGATATTTGTCACGTCATTGGATTGATGCTAAATGATCTAACCTCCCAGACTACCTGTGGTGAGCACCTTGCATTGGAATAAGCCCATCTGAACAAGAAAACACAGTAGTTCCTTCTTGTCCAGGGAGGATATGTTCCAAGACCCCCAGTGGATGCCTGAAATCTTGGATAGTATCAAACCCTATATATACATACCTATGATAAAGTTTAATTTATAAATTAGGCACAGTACAAGGTTAACAACAATAACATAGTAAAATAGAACAATGATAACAATATGCTGTAATAGAGGTTACATGAATGTGGTCTCACGCTCTCTCCCTTTCTTTCTCTTTCAATATCTTATTGTATGAAATTTTTTCCAACCTCGATTGACCATGGTAATTGAAACCATGGAAAGTGAACGTGCAGATAGGAGGGGACTACTGTATATTAAATTTAGATATAAAATCATCCAATATAGTAAATGTTGATAATGTAAAAATCCGAAGTCCAAAAGTCAGTAAACTGCTATATTCAAATGAATGCAGGCCACATGTTTCAATTTGAGGATGTAAAAGCCATACTCAACTCCTTCCAGACACATTTAGAGAAGTGTCCTGCCGTCTAGCTCTGACAGAGGAGTTTCTTCTCATGGGTCTTGAAGCCATCTCTGCTGCTTTGTCTACATGCTTTTCAATCTTCACCAGGAGCTACATAACAGGCCTGTTGTTGGAATTCTGAAATACCTCTGCTATCACTATTCCTTTAAAAGGAAAATGCATATAAAAAATTGAGGAAAACTGGAAAAATAGAGCATTTTCATTATATTGCTCTCCTTCAAGTTCCAATGTTGAAACCTCTTGCTATTTTGAACAAATACTTAGTAAATATTCTGATATGAGAACTTCAATTAGAAATGCAAGAGGAAAGAAACTGATATTACTAAACTTTTTCTGTACGTCAAGCACCAAGCTAGGGAAGTAAGTATCACTGTGCACATTTCACAGACGTCGGGGTACAGGGAAGATGAGTGACTTGCCAAATGGCACACGATAAGATGAAGAATTAGGACTCAGGCCTATGTCTGTCTGACTCCAAGTGCTCATTTCTATAAGTTCTCTCATTATTGTTAAAAAATAAAAGTTTACTTAAAACACACATACACACACACACATACACTTCATTCTTTCCTATATAATGGGGAAAGCACATATTCTCAGAAGAGAGCTGAAAACAGTAGCTCCTCTCAAATTCTATGACAGTTCCTCAAGAGGCAGGAAAATGACCCAGAGTCTAAGAAACTTTCTGAGTGGAGCAAGGAGTGCCAGAAGGTGGACACGAACACTTAGGAAAAGAAATGCCCTTTTGACCACAAGGTGGTCGGAATGGTATGGTATTAGTAGCTAAGAACGTAAAATGTCAGTGCAGGGCCCATCGCAGGCTGCACTACTTTCTAAGCCTGTGACTTTTGGGCAAATTGCTTAACCTTTCTTATTAGTTAAAAGAAAATACAAATATGTACTTCACAGAGTAGGAGGATTTCAATTAAATAAAGAAAGTGAAGTGCTTAGCATAGCACCTGATGCTGAGCAACTGCTTAATAAATGTTTTTTTTTAATCACTCTTAATATCAATTGTTCAAGGAAAAAGAAATTGTCCTTCACACAGGGCCCTGATTGTTCCCCAGCAAGAATTAAGTCAGCCTCTGGTTGGGCTTGCTAATCAGCCTGGCTATACCCCTCCAACAGGGCTATACTGTGCTAATGTTGCTGGGGGGTGGGAGGAAATTCATCTTAATAGTTTGCACCACAGTTTGTTTTGGAGAGAAAACTGTCTTTGTTTAGAAAAATACCCTAATAAGTTGCCTGGGGTGAAAAAAAATAGGTGCAGTTCTGGGGGGCATGGCCAAGAAGGAGGCAGCTAGCAAAGCCTAGATGGAGAGGAATTCTGAATTGAGGAATGGCAAGAAGAAAGATCAGGAGGAAGAAGAGGTGAGAAAGTGAGAGGGGCTGGACCTGGTGTGGCAAAGGAAAGCAGTCAATAAGAACTCTCTGGTGGAAAAGTGGCTCAAGAATCTTTAAGAACAAGGATGCCTGATATTTTACTTGTATGATTTGCTGAAATATAAACCCTCTCCTATTGCCTGCAAATCTTCATTAACAGTTCTCTGTGGGAATGCAGTAGGGATAAAGGGGGTTGAAAGTTAAGGAAAAAGGATTGAGTCCCACATCTAGGTCAGCATGGAGCACAGAGAAAAATGCAGCCAGAAGAGGTAAGATGCAGTGAGGTCAGGAGTTCGCCAGGAAGAACTACCCATGAGAACAGGTCCAAGAATGTGCAGAAATCTGGGGGATGGCATTGGAACTTTTCAGGAGATATGAAATGGGGGATTGAGGCAATTTTATTTAAATCTCAAAGGACAGGGTGACCTCAGAGACAAGGATGACCTCAGCTAACATCTGAGTTACATTAGCATTTCCAATGGGAGGAGATAAGAATGCACTATGATAAGTGGGATTGTAGAAGGCAGCAATTTTCAAAGCTTGTTTGTTTTTTACAGGGAAACTTTCTTCAAATGAAACATTTCTTGGAAATCCATGTGAAGACACATAAAAGAATATCTGTTCAGCTTGTAGTGTGTGTGTGTGTGTGTGTGTGTGTTTATGTTTATGAGAGACAGAGGGAAGGAGGAGGAGGAGGCAAAGCTCGACCTACTTAATTTCTTCCCTCCCCACTTTCCTCTTCCCCCCTGAGCAGTTCTGATAGGAATTTAACCTTCACAGTTTTGTTTTTTGTTCTTTGAGTTTTTTTTTTGCTTTTTTTTGAGACAGGGTCTTGCTCTGTCTCCCGGGCTAGTGTGCAGTGTGTTATCATAGCTCACTGCAACCTCAAACTCTTGGGCTGGAGCGATTCTCCTACCGTAGACTCCCAAGTAGCTGGGACTCCCAAAGCCCATACCACGCCCAGCTAATTTTTCAAATTTTTATACAGACAGGGTCTCACTCTTGCTCAGGCTGGTCTCGAACTCCTGGCCTCAAGCAATCCTCCCACTTTGGCCTCCCAAAGCGCTGGGATTACAGGTGTAAGCCACCGTGCCTGGCCACCACCACAGTTTTAAAACCACATATAAAAATGCATGTGGCTATTCTTCAGAAAGGCAGCACATTAGTACATTAGTTAAGCATGTAAGGTCTCAAATTGGATTTCCTTTACTCACCCTGTGATTTTAGGCAACTCACCTTAACACTTTTTGGTTCTTCATCTATATAGTGGGTATATAAGAGTAAATGTCCTCATGGAGTTATTGTGATGATTAAATTACATGTTAAGTATTATAAAATGTTCTAGCATAGAATTAATAATAAATGTTAGCTATTATAGTTACTTTAATATACTTCTTCCTTTATGCAGAAATAATATATAGATATTAGATTATCAAACCATTTCTAGTTTGGTGATTATCTGAAAAAGGTCTTGGTGGAGAGTAAAGGATGGTCCAGAGCAAAAGGAAGCTGAGGTGGGGGCTCTGGGGCAGCCCCCCGTGGACTGGGAGCAGAGAGAGGGAGGCACTGGGCAGGAAGATGCTCCATCCCAGAAGACTAACCAGTGACATAACTCCAAGTCAGAAGGTGTCTGACATGCAACACACAAAAATTATTCCAGGAACTGTTTAATGCATGTCCATCCGATTGCTTTACTATGAACCACATTCTGACCCTTCTTTGTATTTTGGCCCCAAAACTCTTAATTACCATTAATAGAAATAAAGTGACAAAAATATCATAATCCAATGTCCCAGAGGAACATGGAATCTTGAGGCAGAAAGCAGAAGAAAACATTAGTAAGAAAGAAATATTCACAACTCTACTTCTTCAGCCTTATTCTAATAGGAGGAATCAGCAATTATCAGGAATCTAATAGCTTCTTACAAAACATAATTTTCTCCTACTCCACCTGACAAAATTCTTGATTACACACTAGAATGTGTGTGTTCCCAAAACTGAAAAGGCAAGTATTATCTGAGTAAATGATCTTTTAACAAAATCCAAAAGCTGAAATAGTGCATATTTTCTAAAAAATAAAAAATAAAAATAAAAAAAATTTTTGGAATTGTATTACTTTTAATAAAATTTATTAACACAACCATTTTCTATAAAAGGAGATGTTAAAAAATAGTGGGAGTATAAAAATGATTTGTGGAGGCACATAACACAATAAATTGTACGCTGTAGAATGCAGAAAAATTTAGCTCTCCTATATACAGTAGCCCCGTGAAATTCAAGACACAATCTAGTTCCACACAATTCAGTGTTTCAAAGCAGTCTGGGTAATTTAATATTGTGAGATAAACATTTAGGGACAAAATCTAAAATCCTAGGGAAAACTGAAATAGAGTAGTATTGATGATGCATTTTTGGAAAGACAAGTAAGAAAATGTTTCTAAGACTTGGGAAAACAGCCACAGTAAGACTCACGGTAAGGGGTCCCTGGCATGGAGAGATGGGCAAATGGAGAAAGAGAGTTAAAAGCCTGAAAGATAATGAAGTGTAGCTTTCCCTTGCGGAACCAAAGAGTGGTTCCATATGACTTTATTGGCAGGGAGATTTCTAGAAAATTCTGTTATCAAGCATCAGAGAGTTTGGACAGAGATCAAATGAATCGCCCAAGGTCACACACTGTGTCAGGGCAAACCAAGAGTTAGAACTCATAGCCCTGAAGTTTCCAATGAATTGCTTGGCTCCCTAAACCACAAATGCTTGTCAAGGAAAAAGGCTCCCTAAAGCTGAAGCAACACAGCTGGAGAATATTAATGCCAAGGTTTAAACCAGACAGGATTTCACTGGATCATGGATCCAGAACCTGTTTTGGTGGGTGCATGTGGAAATCAAGTGGGCAGGGGGAAGAGGGATGGTTGAGAGAACAGGAAGGCTTAATTAGGTGATCAGATCTTCCCACCCCAACAGCCCATCATCCTGCAAACACACAGACGTGCACGCACACACACGCACACCGCCCCTATTAAATGGTATTGGCTGACAAAACTGAAATACTTGTCTAAACGAAGTCATCATTTTAAGACTAAGTCATCAGTGGGTGGGTATGGTGGGGTGTGTGTGTTTTCCTTAAACCCAGAAAAGATGCTCCTATTAGATCAGAAATTATTTCTGAGAAGATGGCAAAAACAAAATTCAAAACATGAGGGCAGTAAAGTCTAAGAGCATTGAAAAAAAGTACCTTACACTTTCTAGGTGATCTCCTTGTATTCCTGGCCTAAAAGCATCAGGTTTGTAACTCAATGCCTTTCTTGGCATTACCGCCATTGAGAACTTAATGAAGGCTAAGGTCCTCTCCCAGGGAACTGCTTATGGACCCAATCTCACAAATTTAATATCAAAGTTTCAGAAGTTCAAAGAACCCCATAAGCCAAAGGACCCAAGTGTGAAAAGCCCTGTTGTAAGAGGCTTTGATGCTCAGAAAAAGGTGTGAATGGCATGGTTTGGGCCGCTGGTTTCCAAAAACCTGTCCACAAGCCAGCTGCCTCATGCTCACATGGAACATCTATTAAAAATCCAGATATCTGAATAGTTCCCACATCCAAATGAATCAAAATTTCTGGGGCTAGAGGGTTGAGGCAGGTGCCATAGGAATCAATATTTTAACCATGTCCCTAGATGATTCTGATACACAGGTTTCAGAACCACTGCTTTGGACAGCTGCTTAATGATTTTGTTAACTGCTTGGAGACTTCTATAGGGTTTTCTCAAATGCATGTGATAAAGGTAACAAGTTGGGGGAGGGGATGTAAGAATAGTGATAGTATTTTCCAATCCTGATTTGGGACCAATGGCCTAACAGTGGTAGAAATATTTGAAATCTGGCCTATCCTAAAAAATCAGAGACATCTGGTCATAGTAGATGTAAGATGAAAAGTGTCTGAGAAATCAGTGGTTTAGAGATAAGATAGCCAGATGGTTTACATTAAGCTGGAAAGTTCCATCATTTGATTTCATATCCTGCATCCTTGATTTTCTCTTGCCTTCCTGTTACCTTCCCTTCAAGCTATCGGAACACCCTTCTTCCTTTTATCACCAGATTTCTCCAACTGCTCCATATGTCAGAAAACCTCACCCCAGACCCTTCTGATCAGCCTCAGGGCTGATTTGCAGGTGGAGACCAGCCTCTCCTGTTCTCCTTTGCTTTACAGCCAAAAGCCCCAGAGATTTAACCTGTTCCTTCTCCTTAGGTGGCGATTCCCACTTACTCTACCCTTGAGACTGTGCTTTCAAGGCCTCAAGCCAGGGAGCAAAATGCAGCTCAGTATCACTAGTTGGCTCTAAGAGTATCCACACCAGCTCATTTTTATCACTGGTCATACAAGAAGAAAGACAGGAGAAACCAAAATAACAGACATGGGAAAGCTCCCCAGTGTTCAATGTCACGATGTTCTTGCTGTTGTGTTCACTGGGCTATGATTGCTGACTTCGTTATGTATATTCAGTTCTCACTTCCCATTCCTCAATCTGCTACAATAATAAATATATATATATATATATACATAAGTCTTAGATGATAGAACAAATAAAATACAGTCTAATAAATCATTGGTGCTTACTTGTAGAATTGTTTTACTCAGTTTCAGAACAAACAAAATGAAATAGGCTGCAAAATACAAAACAAACTCACTCTGCTCAGTGGGTAAGAGGAAAGTGGGGAGGGAAGGAATTAAGTAGATCGAGCTTTGCCTCCCCCTCCTCCTTCCCTCTGTCTCTCATAAACATAAATACACACACACAAACACGTACACACACACACAGTGGTTTGCCATATGATACATAGCAAAGAAGAGATGCTGAATTAAACCAAAAAATGTTATAAGACTGATATGCAAAAAATCTCACCAAGACTATTTCTACTTAAAAATAGTTTCCTCTAGTGTTTTGCAACCTTGTTCTTCTTGCCATTTAGCTAACAGTGAGTAAAGCAGTCCTATAAATTAACACTAGCAAACTACTTATGTTTGAAATGATTATTTTTATCATTCTCATTATTATTATAGTCATTCATCAAATGCTAAATATCTGTACTATGTTAAGAGTTATCTATATTATCTAATTTAATTTTTCCCCAATATTTTGTGACACAGGTAGGGTACTAGCTTCCCATATTTTATAGAGATGGAAAATGAGATTCAAAAGGTTAAATATCTTCAGCAAAGTCACATAAATTAAATGTGCTTAAACCTGTGTTGTGCTGGTAAATGTCTAACAAACAGCTCTTTGAGGTGAGAGAGAGTCCTGATGTAGTAGTTGCTGGTTCCCATGGTATAAATACTCCCACCTAAGAATTTCAGGTTACCAAGGTGATGTCACTGAGTATGGAGTTGAGAAGAGATATGCACAATCACATCTTGTCAGTTAGGGCACGTGTCCCAGCTCATCATGGCTTGAATACAGGCCAGCTTTATTCTAAAAGCTGAATATTCATTCACTGTCACATTCTTGAGATTGTATGAGTATGGACATTGGACATTGGCCATGTTTTCATCCTGGCAGTACCAAAAGATTTCTGGAAATCAGCTTCTTTTTTAATTCATTATAAAGGTAAAATGTAGAGGAAATACACTAAATTATCTGGTTGTTACTGTGTAAAGTCAGAGTCCAAAGTGAAAACTCTTTGCAGACAACTTTGAAAGCTGAATTGAAAGCAATATGGTAACGAAACATCATATAAAGTATGATATGTGTATTAACGGAAAATATAGCATTCTTTTGACATGGGGCCTAGCTTCTTGCTACTAAAGATTTTTTTTCGAAACCAAATATTATAATCCAATAAAGAAAACTGCATAATAGCCAATCAGTCTTCAACTATAACACTCACTTTTCTTTCTTTCTTTTTCTTTCTTTCCTTCTCTTTCTTCTTTCTTTATCTGTCTACTACATTGTGCTAAAATCATTCAAATGTCTCTGACTAGTTACTTTTCAAAATACCCTAATATTTCCTCTTCTATGACAAAATCTATAATCAAGTCAGTATCTACAATACTTGTCTAACTCATGACTACTAATGAAAGGGAAAGGAGAAAAGCATATCTACATTTTGAAAGATGAGCCCAAGTCATCTATAAGACCTTTTGCCCAAAAAGAAGAGAGAGGAGTAGATGAAAAGACAAGTCTCCAACATTTACTTTAAAACCAATCACAAGCCTGGTGACACATGACAAATGAATTCAAGGGAAAGGAATTTTTAAATGGTTTTGCTTGGTTGAAAAAACTTTGAGATAAAAGGTAAGAATTACTTTATATATGATCATAAAACTAAAATAAGTTTTACTCCTATATCAGATTTTAAAAGCTATATCATAAAAATATATTCTCATATATATTAAACATTTCAAAAATAATTGTAAATCTGATGGAAAGGACATTCATTATTAATATATAAAGACTGGCGAGCAAAAAGAATAAATCATAAAATCATCAGAAATGATTTGCTTCATCTAGATTTTAATATAAAATATTTAAGTACTCTGGATGAAAGGGGAAAAAAAGAAAAATTAATAGATATATGCCATTTGGCAATGTGAAATAAGGAATATATTTTTCAACTATCTGTCAAAAATTTTCTTTAGCTTTCATTTTAAATATATTGGCCTAGTATAGGATAGAAGAAAATAATGTAACTATCAAATATTAAAAAATTAATAAACAAGGCAGAAGTAGTCATGATTAATAATTTAACAGTTTTGATAATTTAATAAAAAACAGCTCTATTAAAATGATATTGCAAGAGGCCGAGTTATATCTCTGATGCATGGGTGCTTACAGAAGCAGATGTGCCTATGGGCCTTTATAAATGACACTACCTCACTTTCTGGAAGAAAATATGGAAGGCATCTCCTAACCAATGTGGAACTCTCATGGTATTCCTGGCCAAGGTAGGAGAGGAGGTAGAGATAAGGAATGTCCAACATTAGAATGTGCCCCAGAGATGACAGGTTTGGGGCACATTCCAACATTGGATAGCTCTAATTATGAGAGTGTCCATCTTTGCCCAATGGGAACCTCCCTCTGTAAGTTTAGACTGCTGGTCCTAATGACGCTACCTAGAGGACAGAAGAAAGGCAAGAGAAATAATAAAAGATTTAGAAACAGAAAAATTAGATTTAACTTCTAATGTCATCATCATTAACAAGCTTAGGTCAAATCATTTAGATTCTAAGGCTCAGTTTCTTCATCTGCAAAACAGTGGTAAAAATAGCTACCTAGAAAGATCATGAAGATCAAATGAGTTAATTATTAAAGTGCTTTATAAGCTAAGTTGCTATGCAAATAATAGACAATATGAACTCCAACAATTACTTCTTACTATTTCCATTTATCTAACAGTCCCTAAATTATTTGAAAATAGCTACCAAATGCCAGCAAGGGTCTTTGAGGGGTTGGGGGTGGAATTTCATGTTCATAACAGAATGCATCAAGACATGCTACTAGCCTGGCTATCTCCTCTGAAGTTCCAGTTTGCTAATGATAACATCGTTATTTGATTATGTACAATTCTGACACAGTAGTATGAATACTACCTCAATGATGCACGTGGTTATAACAGAGATCTGGTTAGGCTCTGATACATTTTGGCAGTAAATCTACAGCATTTTTGGTTGGATTATATGTGAAGTGAGAGAAAGAGTCAAGTGGAGTTTCAAGATTTGTGTCCTAAACAACTGGAAAGATCGAGTTGTCATTGATAAAGATGGAGAAGACTGCGGGTAGAGCGAGTCTAGCAGGAAGATTAACTGAACTCGAGATGTTCATAAAACAACTAAGCAGAGATGTCAAGTAGCACTTTGACAAAATAAGAATGATAAGATCAACAAAGAAAGATAGCAGTGATACATAGTTGAAACCAACTCAAGAGTTTCTTTGAAAATAATTCTCAGGATGTTAGCTTTGTCACAGGCCTAGAAAACAATCAGTCAAAATTAAAACAGGAAATCAGTGGGCTCCAAGAAGAATGTCCACTAGAAAAAGAGTGAAATGGATGCACAGTGTGACTAAGGAGAGGGTTCATAGTAAAGGGAAAATATTTTTTTCTCTTAATTATATAGGAGAAAGGCAATTAAAGCAAAAAACAATTATTTGAGATAGTCTGATGACAATACTATGAAAAAACTGAAGTAAGACATGACTTTGAACTACCAGTACCATCTAAGAAGGAAGAGTGCATTTGGCTCTTTGTTAATGGCGCATGGGTCAAATCACTGAAAGCACAGAAAAGAAAAAAATATAGTCATAATTACTCACTGAAAAACAAGTATGTAGTTATTGGTTTTCAATGTTTAGAATAAACTTATAGACAAAATCTTGAAAGTTATGGAATTCCTGAGATATTTTAAGTCTTCTGGGATTTTTTAATTTAACTCTTTAATCCCGCTAAGAGTTATTTTTATATATGACATCCATAGTGACTTTTTTCAAGTAGCTAAGTTTCTTTTTTCCTAGAAGAGCAGGTCAGTTATTAAACACACACACACACACACACACACGCACATATACACATACCTCTAACCAGTTGAATTTATATCATATTTTTACTGGACATCTGAACTCTTGTACTGTGAGAGTCAAATTTCTTTTCAAAAAATATGTCAAAAGCAGACATTTCATGGATACACTTCAGATAGCATAAAAGTAAAAAGCTTCAAGCTTGACAGAAACTTTGGAGGGGATCTTATTCAAAGCCTAGGACTGGATGACCTCTCAATGCTTTCATCTAACCTTGATCATCTAAGAGTATTCATTAAGCCCCCATGACAAAGGTATTCTGCTAGACATTAAAATGGTGCTCATCCACCCTTTAAAGACATGATTCCAGTCTTTAGGAATGATTTCTTCAAAACAGTGAGAAATAGAGGCAAATGTCTTTGGATTTTTTTTCAAATATTAAACAAGAAAAAATTAAAAGTTTAATAAATAAAGTATAGGTTAAAAATAGACAATATTCATTTGCCTTACGGGCATGGTATGAAAAAAGTCATAATTATGCTTGATCTACAGTCCACTAAAGATATCCTTTTCATATTTGAATTGGAAACATTCACTGAATATTTGGATTCATTTATATGCAAATGGGAAAATCTAGACTTTGCCAGGACAACCAATGTTTATAGAAGTATCCTGTTAAATGTGTTTTCCCCAAGCCCCTACCATTCAGAATGGAATGCCACCTGAGGGCTCCAGCTCCCCTCAGAGGGCAAGGTGGGAAGGGGGTTCACATCCTAATCCTACTGAAGACCCCTACCCAGCTGGCCTTCCCCCCGATCAGGGGACAACAGGCTCTTAGCACACTGCCACCTTGTCTCAGTCATTCCACAACTACATAGTCTGCCACACACCTCAGTGGACTACTTATTCCCTAAAATATTTTTCTTTTTCTCTGAGGATGACTAGGTTTGTATTCTCATGCCATCATTTACCAGGTCATGGATCTTGGGCAGGTTACTTGAACTTTATTTAGGCTTGATTTTCTCACGTATAAAACTGAAGTATCATACCTAGTTTCCTGGTTTTCTTTTTAAATAATAAAGAAGATAACATATGTAAATATATTGTATAGTACCTGGCACATAATAGGCACTCAATAATATTAATTCCATTCTCCAGTCATATAGTTATTATATTTTTGACATTTTAGGTAGCAATTCTGAAATCAATAATATAGAGATCTTTGAGTAAAGGAAACTGGTAATGTTTACAAGAGGTAAGTGCATTAAATAAGTCCTAATGGTATTAAACATTTTAAATGGTGTAGGTGTGTATAAGAAGTGAAAGCAAACTCTTCTCTATCACCATCAATAGTAGTTTGCTGTACTTTCTATTCAGTGAAGAACGTGTGTTTGTCACATATGAAAGCATGTCATATGCAACCGAGAGGAAAACGTTGAAGTAGAGAGGAAGACCCTATCTTTAAAATTAAAGCTTATACTTGGTCTTGTTATTATATACAAAAAGCTGAAAACTGTATTTGCTACCAAATGATACTTATGTCTTCCCTAAACAATCTAAGAAATACAATATACCATGGAACCCACATTTCTGTGCCCAAAAGAAGCTATGAGGTCATATATTCTGCCCAACTTCTTCACTGAACAGAAGATGAGAAATTAAAGTTCAGGCAGATAAAATTCATTTCACAAACATGTATCAGGTACGTCTTCAGTACTAGGCATGGTGCCCAGTGGGGCCTGAATTAAACAAAGTCACCAAGGCCTTCTGATTTTCTGTTCAGTATCCTTCTAGATCCCTCAGATCTTGATAGCAAAAATAAATTTCTTCCCATTTGAGAATTAAAGGACATGAATTAAAATATCACCACAATAAATCATTTTATTTAGTGAGATTATGAGGTTCTGGAAAAATGGCTTTCTAGGTAGCTGGGGATGTCCAGAGAACATTGTAATCTCTATTATAAAAAAAAAATTAGTTTGTTTATCTATATTGCACTGTCGCTTTTTTTCTTTAAAAAAAAGAACATCTTTGATGATTGCAGTGCCCCCCTGTGCTATCTTTCATCCATCTACTATAGATGGAGTATGTATACTATGAGATTAAATTTGTGGTGGATTCAGCATTCAGTACATAATTAGAAGTGTGTTTTTAAATAAATTCTATGTTTTCATTTTTATCATTTTTCTTTTTTCTTTATTTTGAATACAGGCAAAAACACTCTAGTAAGTTCTGAATTCAAGATTTATGTTTTTGTTTTTAATAAACTGTGCTATGACCTTATTCAATCTTTAAAAATAATAGAAGAATTAATTAAGCTGGGGCACTTTTCTCTAACTATTTTCATCTATAACAATGACTACCGTTTAAACTAACATTTCTGAAAGCGTGGCCCTCAGACACTAACCCCTCCAAGAGATGCTGCAAGAAATAAAGATGCCACAGTCAAATAAACACAGCATATGATCGTCTTCTCTTGGAGATATATTGGGTCAGTAAAGGATTCTCCAGGTTCATCAGAAAAGAAGCCTGCTTACATTGTATATGCCAGTGCTTCCCAAGCTAATGTAAAACAGTCTATGTTTTTAGCAAAGCATGTATTAACGTCCTCTGACCTGCCTTGTGCAAAACAAACTGGGGAAGTCTGCTGTAGCCACATGGGAACATGTGTCATCTTCTTGACATGAAGAACGCGACAAAATTTAGGAAAAGCAAGGAAAATGAAGCAACATCCCTCAAAGTCAACTGGAAAATAGAGTGGGTTTTGAAACAAACACAGCCTTGGGGTTGTTTATGGCTTTTTTGTTTATCTTTTTCCCCTTCCCCGGGGTAATTCCCTAAATGAAACTGTAGGCTTTCAGAGAGTGGAGAATAAAAATCATGCACATATGAATTAGCACAGATAAGACATGCAAAACCCTACAGGAACAACTTAAAAGTTAATAAAATTCAAACTATAACACATAGCATTCATTACTATGCTAGTTAGAAATACTGGGTGCATATGACTGGGAGGGAAGAGTAAATGCGTGCATGGTCAGCTGCTATAAGAAGACTACACCATTTGAGTTTATCTTTCTTTTTTTTTTTTAATTCCACAATATTACAGTGGTACCAACACTTTGGTTACATATATTGCCTTTGCACCGCCCAAGTCAGAGCTACAAGCGTGCCCATCCCCCAGAAAGTGCTTATCTTTCAAGAATAAAAGAATCGTGATGAAGAAGGCAAAATGTCAAGAAGTCATTGCATACTCTTTTTGTCTCTCTCTTCCCCATCTGTCCCAGCTCTGAAAAAGAAAGTCATGATGGAGCTATGTGAATTCTACTTCCCCACATAACCAGAGAATGAACTGTCTGAACACAGTTTCTAACTGCCCAAAATAAATGTGGATCATTTAGGGCATTTTCACCTAGTGTTTCATTTAGCTACCTTAGTTGCATAAGCAGCCTGATTGTGACCCACCCCACCCAAAGCCCTGTTATGACAGCCACACCCTGACTTTCAGTGTAAAAGGCTTCACAAGCACAGACTCTCAGAGGCAGTGTGGTACAGTTTATAAGTGTATTTGTTGAATTTGGCTCCCAGGATTTAATCTGTGACTTTAAAAAATGCAAAATATACTTGTGAAAGGCAAATGCGATTTTATTCCTAATAATCATGATAATGTTAGCTAATCTTACTTGAATGCTACCATATGTCAGACAGTATACTAAGAGCTTTGGGTAAGTTTTTCTCATTTAATCCTCGTAGCCACCCTGTGAGATATAAACTATAATCATCCCCATTACACAGATGAGAAGCCCAAGGCACAGAGACTTCCGGTAAATTTCCCAAGGTTGCACAGCTATCCAGGGATAAAGATGATATTCCAATGTAGGCAGGCTAACTCCAGACCCTGTCCTCTTAACTTTGATACCATGCTGCTTCTCATAAACACAACAAAAGCTTGAGTTTAGCAAAATAAACAAGTAAAGAGATAGGTCCTTATTTTTCTTGCTTGTGTGGTGGTTGAGTGTGGGTTCTAGGGAGGGAGTATCTCACTTCAAACCCTTGCTCTGCCTCTAAACAGATGAGGATCTGTGAGCAAGTATTCAAACTCACTAAAGTCTCAGTCTCCCAGCTGTAAGGATCATAAAAGTCAGCATTTATTGAGCATTTACTATATGCCATGCATTCCTGAGCACTTTGTATGTATGTACATATTTAATTCTCACAACAACCTATCAAGAAGATATTGTTATTACCCCAATATCACCTAAATAATAGTAGGATTAAATGTTTTAATGCATGTAAAAACTTTGAATGATGCCTAACATAGCCTGTCAATAAATGTTAACCATCAGACACATCATGCACATACACATAAACTTCATAACTCATTGTTAAGATCATTACTGTAAGTTAAGAATGCTGTTACTATTCAGTGGTATGTTTTAAAAGGGGGGGGGAGACCAACTAATTTAGATCTCCAACAGTGCTTTAATGTGACGTATATTTATAAAATATTAACAATAAAAATGACTAGGAGGCAGCTCTGTGATAGTGGTTAAAGCTGCAGTTCTGCACACAGGCTACCCATATCAGAAGATTGATTTTACTGCTTAATGGCTGTGTGACCTTGGACAACTTCTCTCCCCTGTCTGTGGCTTAATTTCTTCACCTATAAAATGAGGATAATAAAAATGCCTGCCTTTATACGATTGTAAAATAGAGATAATAAATGTTTGCCTTATAGGATAATGAAGTTTAAGTGAGCTAATATATCCAATGTGCTTAGAAAAAAGCTTGGCAGATACTCACAAAAAGTTAGCTAGTAGTAGTAGTAGTATCGTTACTACCACGACTACTACTAATACTACTATGCAATTCTACTATGTAACTCAGTATAACTTGTGATTTTTCTCATAGAATTTTTGCCCCAAAAGAAGCAATGGGGCACATGTGATGTAGGCATAGCATTTGATTTACAATGAAACCAACACTTCACATGAAGATCCAATAACCCTATTTCCTAAAGTTTGTGAAAGGACATCCAGTATGTTTTGCTCCTCTTTCAATCATATCCCACCATCAATGATCTAAAATGGAAAACTTCCTAGGGTATTATTTCTAATGAGTCATTACTAACCATTATGATACAGCATGGGAATATAAATGGCACTTTAAAGAAAACTGAATTTACCAATAAGTTATGTTAATTTGTTTTACTTTGAACAAGGGAATGACTGATTGTTTACAGATTCATAGCCTAATAGCCTCTTCATTTTCAATGTTGGAAAAGGAATTATACCTCAAAGCAGATGGTCATTCTGGAGTTTTATTGCTAACTCTGATGTTCCCTGACTATAAAAATGTATGAGAGAGCCAGGAAATGTATAGCAAATGTACAAGAAGGTGCTCACTCGTCCTGTCAACAGTGGTCAGTCAAGGCCTTGCATCAGAACAAAGTATGCTCAAGGGACATGTCTACAATACATGTTTTTACCCAAATTCCACTTTGCCCAGCTTCCCCAGCCCTGGGTTCTGGATCAGAGGAGGAGTGTTGATTCAGATGGAAACTCTGACACACACTCAGTTGCTTTGAGAATTAATATAATTAATCTTACACTGATATAAGACAAGACCGAAGTTCATGATGGAATTCGAAGTCATAAGCACGACTAAATCCCCTTGGCCTAAAGTGGAATCACATATGATAAGCTGTTAAAAATCAGGATTATTGTTCAAACCAGCGCTCTGATCCCAAGGGCAGTCCAGAATCACGAGGATTTGCTGGTCTCTTCTCAGAATACCCCGTTTCCAAACGCTCCATTTGGCTTTGCCAAAACAAACGCAGTTCCCGAGGCAGAGCAGATGAGGTGTAAGTGGAACCATGTTTTTCTTACCCGTTACAAGTCAAATGTCTGACACCTTTGCAAACTAGGCTCTCTTCTAGCAAAAGGATTTCCTAGAATTTTTTTCCTACTTATTTATTTGTTATATTAATGTTCCTCCCTACTCAACAAAGTTTATGAGATCACTAATAGACAATAAAATAAAAGACACATTACAAAATTTGGGGCCAAGAAAAATAAGACCCAAGCTTCGGTATCACAAAGTTAACATCGCTGGGCCACAGAGTCAATGTTAAGCTCCCTGATGGTCAAAGCAAGAAGAGAAAAGTTCTCCAAGAATTAAAGTTCAAGGACTGTAAATATACAGCCAGATTTAAATGATTGTTCAAAAATTACATGTAAAAATATTTCAATGAATGTGCATCTACTTAAGACTTACATATTGATGCTGCGTGATGTTTCTTTCACACAAGTCTCTTGCAAAGCAACAGCCTGCTGCCCTTTTCCCTGAGGCCCCCAGACTTTCCAGAAGGAAGGGAGGCCCTGCAGACAAGACGATATTTCAGTTTTAAAAATATGGCCAATGTTCAATTTTAAACCAAAGAAATGGGTTATTACCAAATAATGGCCGTGTACTGACAATAATGCAGTCTTATTTTGTTTTAAAAAATTAAAAAAACAAAAACACGAGCATTTTGAAATGTGGACAT
Organism: Cheirogaleus medius; assembly: GCA_008086735.1. Taxonomy (NCBI): domain Eukaryota; kingdom Metazoa; phylum Chordata; class Mammalia; order Primates; family Cheirogaleidae; genus Cheirogaleus; species Cheirogaleus medius. Next base: position 12,793,472 of record VBSM01002217.1, read on the forward strand.
ATCAAGGATTCAGAAGGAAACCAGCCCTCGTTTGTTAGTCCAGTGTATTCTACATAGCAAAAGCTCAGTAAATGCACCCTGGATTGAATCAGGCCCAATCCTTCAGGTATCAGATACACAGTCACAATCCACATTTGTTTTTTTATGTTACTTATTAAGAGTTTTAAGTGCAACTCTAAAAGTATTTATATATAAATAAAAGTTAAGAAATAGTGTGTGAAAGAATATAGTGATAATGATATTTCTATTGTAATGAAGAAGGGAAAGAACCTTAGCATGCAGTGAGAAGCTACCCTGCATCCATCCTGATCTCTTGTACCTATGTACATTACCTAAGTTAATCTCCACAATAATCCAATCATGTAGACACTCATTATCATTGTTCTAAGATGAAGAAACTAGGGCTCAAAGAGGTTAAATAATGTACTCAAGATCACAGAGCCAGCAAGGGAATTTATCCCCATATATATGTAATTACAAAGCTCGTGTTATTCCTAATATACCTCCAAAGAACATTCACATAGCAGGGCACATGATACTAGCTGCATTTTCTAAGAGAGCAAACCAAAAACTCAGAAAGGCAAACTATCTTTCTGTTATATGCTAGACACAGAACTACAACTCAGAGCTTTTCTACCACATCACAATTGGTTTGCTCTAAAAAGTACAATTTGCAATATCGGTTTCATTGCTAGAGTGTCTGTGACATTCTGAAGACAGAGCTTAAGTTAATAAATAACAACAATGTCTTTTCTTTTGTTTTTACCCTTTTTGGCTTTGTTGGTAACAGGTTTTGTAAGTTTATTTTATGAATTCGACTATTGTACTAAAAGTACAAAAGGATATAATTGAGATAAAACTAAAAATATAATAAATGGACTAAAAATATACCATTTTTTGCAAGGGCAACCCTAATTTTCTAGGCTGCATTCCCTAGAGATAGAGAATATACTTCTAATGAGCTTTGAGTAATCACATAAATTGAAAACCTAACCTTGTAATGCCTGATAGTGATCTAAACTACTTAGTTATGTTTTGTATTATACCACAAAACAGTGGTTTGTTCATGAAATGTAACAAAATATCATGTGTTACTCATACTTTGGCCTTAGGCTTACATGTGTTGAAACCATAATCCCCAACGTATTTCAGAGTATGTTTGGACAACCAAAGTTACTCTATGAAAATGACTCAAAAGGAAAACCCTATTCCATTAAAAACACAAATTGCTAAGAGTTAAATGTTTAAGTATTGCCTAGAGTGTATAAAGAAGATTTAAAATACAGTGCTCATTTTTCCCACTTAAAAAAATGAAAAAGGAACATTCAGAAACCATACAAGAAAGTTGTAAATTAGCTATATCCTGATCTACTACATGTATGTTACATTATGTAATGGGGAAGAAACGAGATACTACATCCCAACAAAGGGCTATTTGATACCAAGAGCTTCATATTCAAAAGGAAAGGGGGCTACCCTGGTTATAAATTAGGAAGACTTTTCAGGGTAATGCAGAATATGAGAGATTAATATTAGAAATCATGGGTGGAAGATCCTCAAGTCAAAATACCTGCAGCCCACCCATGGAATGTTTATGGACATTGTTTAGACCAGAAATTCTCCAAGGACAGTGCTGTAGTAGTTAAGATCTTGAACAGCAGTATCAGATAGAGACTACATTTGAACCCAGTTCTGTAATTCACTAGGTCTATGACTTTACGAAAATCACTTCACCTCTCTGGGCCTTAATTTTCTCATCCCTATTCTCACAGTTGTGAGGATTCAATGAGATGGTATATATTATACATAAAAGACTTAGCAAATTTCCTGGCACCTAGTATGCACTCAAAAAGGCTTAGCTACTATTATTGTTGTTATTATTATTATTTTATGAATAATCTTTGTGCCCTTAGGATGTAACATGGTGCCTTTAATATCAAGGGCTCAATAAATGTTTACTAACTACAGTGAGCTTTGTGGCTAAGAGCTTGAAGTCTTTATTTCTCCATTTAATTATAAAGGAAAGTTTTAAAATACCATTACTCAAACTCTGGGAAGTATTGGGTTGTCATCACATAAGACTGGGAAATGCTATGTTAAACAAAATCAGTATTTTCTTTCCTGCAGAACTTCTCAGAGCCTTGAGTTTGACAATGTGAATTTTGAATCTCCAGAAAAGGCATAAAAAAATAACCTTCAATGTTTCTCAAACTTATTGTACAGATTCCTCATCTATAAAACATAAGATTTTACAACATGCTCTTTAAATTCCTCCCTCCTTGTTAAAAGGTTAGAATTTTAGGCATTTTTCAGATCCAGTTATACACATAAATGTATATAAAAATAAATGTTGATTCCTCCTTGAGAGCAAAACAAATTAAATCTCCCTCCATTTTCCAATTCCAACGCCCTCCCAAAAGGGACTGAATCTTTGATGCTCTATCATGCATATAACTTAATCCTTTAGCTTGAATAGATCAGGTTCATCTAGAGTTTATTTTTAAGTCACTTCTGATTTAATATGACTTTTTGAAAGCTTACATTGGTTGACATTAAATCCAAGATGTTAAAGATGACAGGTTCCATGATAAAGACTTGATCATGTAAGACTAAAAATTTTTTTGAAACACTTACTTTTCAATAGGTTTCTCATTAAGACAAAAATGTTACTCAAATCCTCAACAACGTTTAATACTTAAAAAGCAGTTAATGAAATTGTCACCTTACTCTACAAAGTAAAAGAGAAGCATGAGATGCTCCATTTTTACCTCTATCCCCCTCTCTCTCCACACAGCAACTCTTCCTGGACGCTCTCACTGATTCCTCAGGCTCCAAGCCAGTGAATCCCAAAGCTCCCCCTTTTGCAGTTTCCTCTCTCTGAGCTCTAGACCCATAGCTATCTCCATCTGTTTAGGGGTATCCTTACATGCAGTCATCTCAGATCGACATGCCCAGAGTGCAACTCATGACTGCGGCACCAAACCTTTCTCTGCTCGCCCTGGTACCATTGTCATCCACACTTAAAGTCTTCCTCTATTGTTCCCTCTTCCTCACCCTCCATATCCAATCACTTTCCACCTCTTAAAAAGTTTTTCAGTTAATCCTTTTTCGAGGATCGTCACTTTTATTGCCTGTCTTCTTTTGTTTTTTCTGCTCCAGTAGAAACTAAATAGCTTCCTGTTGCTATTTTTGACATTCCCCCACCCTCTATCCATCTTCTACCTTCCTGACAGATATTTCTAAAATGAAAAGCAGTCATCACACTCTCTTGATTACAGGCCTACAATGACTTCCCTTCTCCGAGTGGATACCATCCAATTTGCTCAGCATGCTAGACAAGGCCCTTCACAATCTGGCTCTAATCTACCACTCCAGCCTCACCTCTCAACACGCTCCGTTTCTGGGGCTCCAGCCTCTCAAAAGACCCTGAAACACACACACACACACACACACACACACACACACACACACCATTTCTTCTCTCCACTACCTACTATCTACCATGCCTCACCTTCTCTACCTGGCAAATACACAAACATCTTTCAATATCTACCTCTCAGCACTGTACAAAGCAGATCCTAACGTCTGCTCCTTCATACTGTTGCTATTCCCACCTCTATGTTTCCCCAACAATTTATCCCTTTCTTTATTAATGCATTTTAAGTCCTTCTCTAGACTGAGTTTCTCAAGATTATAGATATTTTCTTTTCTCTTCCATTTCCTACTGCTCTACACAACCCTACACAATGCTGAGTATATAGCAGGTGCCCATTAATGTTTGTTGAATGACTAAAAACATGAATGCATGAAATTCAAATACATTTTCCAGCTTTGATTTCAGAAAGAGCTATGTCAAACACAAAGAAAAGCATTCAAATATGCCAAACCTTCTACCACCACCCACCAAAATGTGGCTTATTTTAAATGGAAAGTGTGAGTTACTAGGTAATTCTTTGTGTGCTTCCATTTACTGCGAACACGAAGACATACACTCTGTTGTGTTGTGCTATTGGATTGAAGGAACGTCATTAGAATAAGTTTAAAGCCACATTCCACACTGAAAGAAAATGGGTGGCTATGAAGTTGATTGGAGTAGAGCATAAAATGGGTTCTTCCTGTTTGTTTCTTCAGGCTTGACTTAAAATTTCCCTAAACAACTCAAGGTCAGATTTTCATCACCATTATCTTACACAGGCAGAGTAAGATACACCCCTGCCAGGAAAATCTGCCCCTGTGTTAGCAAAAGCTTGAAATTCACTAGGCCAGGCGCTGTGAGGCGGCGGCATGTATTGCTCTTCCCAGCAGAGGGCGCACAGCCCCCAGTACCGCGCAACCCGGGCCACCAGGACTGGAGGAAATGGGAGAAGTTGCTCAACAAACCCAAGCCTCTGAGACTGGGTCAGTGCACTGACCTCCTGTCCTTGCCTGCTCCCTGGCACTCTGTTCTGTTCTTTCCACTCACAATGAGGTGTTAGTGAGCTTCCAGATCTCAGGCACACCAGTTTTGGAGCAAATGGGGAGAGGGCAAAGGTGAGGCTGTTCACTCAGGAGTGTGATAATTTCTTGGAAAAGGAAAATTTTAACTCTCTCCTACTTGACATTACAGCCACGGAAAGCATCCAAAACTGCTTATAGCATAGATTCTGATTCCTCCCTTCTATGAGTGAATAAAGAAACAAAACAGGTAGAAGTTTTCAATATGCTCTTCTCCCCAACTTGAATGAAAATGATTTTCCATTCTTACTGATTTGGTTTAGATACTTTAAGCATCAGAAGTGTAGCATTAAGACCACTAGGTTATTAAAAGGCTCAATGGGGTAAACTCCTTCACTTAAATACATTATTAATATTTTATGAGGGGTACCTAAACACATTATTAATATTTTAAGAGGAGAGGAAACATGACATTCTCTCACCTTCTAAAGACAGATGCTTCCATTGCCCAATTTAAGAGCAAGGACCATGGACGAAGCAAGGCGAAATAAAAAATAAAGCAAGCAGCTTCACGTAACACTCATGGAACTCTAAAAGTTCACTCTCTACGATTTTTCTGAGGAAAGCAAATGTACATCATAGCCCTTTGGGGAGATAGTTTGTCTGTTCTCTATGTTAACCCCAAAACCTGTTGGGAGGGAGGAGATGACAAGAGTCTCTGGTTATCACTCAGAAAGATGGCACAAAATATTGTCGTTTTCCTTCAAAAGATACCCCAAGCAGAGAAATGAGAAGCCTGCATAGAATTTTACACCCACATTGAGGAACCTCTCTCCCTTCTACACAAGAGTCTAGATGCAGGATAAAGAAGGATTAGTGAAAAACTGTGGGTGCTTCAGGATGGCTGGAGAGCAAAGTAGGGGTGGGGGTCATAAAAGATGAATCTCAGTGTAACTCATTATTAACAGTGCTAACGGGTGTGACCTATATCTCTAGGCTATGAGAAGCTCTTGAGGAACAGAAGAGTAACATGAGCAGATCTGCATGTCGGGAAGATGACTCTAGAAATAGAAGATAGTGGGGCAAGCTTATGCATATCAAATATGAAATGTCAAATTAAATTTCATGCTCACTAATTATGATAGGCCATAGCAAGATCACTAATTTAGTTTTGAAAAACATACCAAACAAGAAGGAAGAATTTCTTCCATTTCTAGCCCATTTGCTTTATCCCGGACCGAGGGCCCCATGCCCTGAACAACCTGAGGGCCACCATTCATGCAGATCACAAAGTCTAGAACCATCTAAATCCAGAGTACAATCTCAAGTGACTTGACTTGCTGTACTTTCCAGTCATCAAAGTACTATTCATCATATAAGAGCTTAATTTATTTTCACAAAAAATCATGGAACAGCTACTATGTGTAATCCATTGTACTAGATTCAGTTGGGAACACTGAGATCAATAAGAAGCAATCTCTGTCTTCCAGAAACTCATAGACTACTTCAAATCAAATAGAGAAGAAACCACTTGTTTTTTGTTTTATGGTTAATATTGGTCAAATAAAAATACCAATAAAAAGGTACTTTTTGTTATCATTATGCATTTGTAATATATATTCCTATGCATCTAAACTTTTTTAGTCTCTAATATCCAATTCCCTAAGCATAAACATATAATTTGAATTTAGGAAAATCCAATTTAAGTCAACATTTTTTTCTATAATCTGAGGTTGTATTTCTCCTAAAAATAGACGGTAGATATTCCTTAAAACACATTAGCACCAAACTACAGAATAACTATAAATGAAAAAAAAATTATCTAATTCCTCTTAGAACTTAAGTTCCGCAGATGCTCAGATGAAAGTTCTGTTTACTTCAGACAAATTTATGCTTAGAACAACTATGCCAGGTCTCATGCTCCAAAATCTTGTGATTATTGCAAGCCTGAAAAGCAGCCACCCAAGAGTGTTTAGGAGATTTCTACCATTTCTAGAAGCAAGTGGGTAAATCTTAAGAGCACCATCCTGTTGAAGGATGCTGGGGCTACTATAAATAACATCTAGGATGGGGGATGGGATTGCTAATCCCATGGAAGGAAGATTTGGTACACCTAGAAACAATTAGAATGGATGACAAAAAAAAAAAAAATCCCAGATGGGAAGGAAACAGCACTAATAGGTTCTCGTGAAGACATTATGACTTCCTATTGCTTCAGTAACTCCGGTTTGTGTGTATGTGTATTTGTTCTTCCCTATGGCCTGAATAAGTATATAACTATGGTATGAGGGCAGGCCTACAATCTGATCCTACATTACTACAGACAGGATTGGAAGAGGAAGGAAATTTATTTCACTCACGAATGTTGAGCTGAGATTTTTTGAAGTGAAATCATGTTTAAAATTCTAAGTACTTTTATATGAAGAGGACTCCAAAATAATGAAATAAATTAACATTTTAGTTTCAGTACAAAATTGAAAGAGTATGTCTATAAAAGGCCAAGGGAACTATTTCTAACTGGAAATGTTGAGTGCTTTAAAATGAAAATTTTCAGCCAAAGGCCAATCCTGGATTTTTAGATATACTTTGAATTTAGCCATTTGAAGGTTTTAGATCTAATTTTGTGTTATATTTTAGAGGGTTGGGCTTTCTGCAGCAAGGCTGCTACTATCAAATACTGGAAGAGGGAAGAGTAAGTTTACTGTGATATTCTACATCATGGAATTTCATGTTAATGAACCACAACATAAAGCCTGGGTTTTTTGTGGTTCATGTAACCATTTCCATAACAGACTCAAAACCTGCAGAAAATGTTTCTAAATAGTGTTATTTTATCACTCAGAAATCCGATAAACTAGCACCTTAAAGATCTGTGGCAAGGACATGTGTGCTTGATGGTTACAATACACAGTGGAACCTGGTATTTGCAGGCCCAAAATCTCTCACTTTGCTGATCAAATGAGTTAAGAACTTTAGGTCAACACAACAAGACATAAGATAAGCTGGAATAACAGGGAATTGTTAGAGTGAACAACCAGATGTCAAATTCTACGTCTTTCCACCTTATCTAATTATTACCCTGGAAGCTATGTGCTAAGGAAATTCCTTTTGATCATCTATGCGCAGGACCCTAAGAATGGCTTGGATGTATTAGTTTGCCTACTTTCACAAGCAGTTCTGAATTTCATGTAAATATGCAACTTAAAAAACATATTCCTTTTCTCCTATTCCTTTCTAGAACTGGCCTCAGAGTCATAGTATTCCATTTTTGTCACTGTATTAGAATGACAGTGGTACATTTCATGTTTTGACCAAAAAATATGGGAACAGAGTGATCATAAGTATCTTAAAATCCCCCATATCAAAGTAAAAATAGCTTAAAAATAAAACAAAATTGTCTCTAGTTAGGATTCTGAGCACCATCCTCACTCCAGAGACATATCTGCTTCATTTACATGAAACGAATGCTTATTCAATTGAACCTAATTCAAAACGTTTATGAGAAAAACAACTCTACCTCAATTCTTTAGAAATTCTGAATTTATATGTCCCCTTGACCAACAAAAGAAAAATGGTTTATTCTGATTTTAATGACTTCTTCCCAAAGGTATTTGAGGCTTGATTTTTTGAATCATATAGGAAGTCAAGTACCTAGTCTCCCATGTCTGCCATCAAAGAAAAATGAATAAGACTTGTCACAACTTTATCCCCCAAACTGATGGGAAATCCCTGGAGATTAAGCAGATGCACAGAGGTTCTCTCATAAAACTTGCATCATTTACAAAATGAATACCTTGCATGACATTGTGCAAACGATGTGGTAACAGCCCTGAGAGTCCATTCATCTAGCAACAATGATGTGTGGGATTCTGGTGGAAGGATTTTCAGCACATCCCCTTTGGTTTGGTTTTAAAAGAAGACTTGCATGAAGTGACTTTTCTTACATGTGCAGGGATCTGGCTTGAGTCTAAATTGGGATTTACACACCCCTCATGAATGGGTGGATAAGAACTCTGGTGGATAAGAACTTGTATTCTTTTATTCTTTTGTTATTGGAAGTTTTTACTCTTATTCGTTTGTTTGGGGGAAGTTTCCCGAAATAATAATAAAATTGTTTTGCATGTATATCCAGGAAGAGACTATGACAGGCAGAACAGACTGCTTACTACAGCAGGTATGGGTCCTCCTACCTGTCCCATCAAAAGAACTGTAGGTAAAGCTGACAGGCACAAGGAATATTGCTCCAGGGCTCAAGAGACAAAGTACAACTGGAAAGAGCAAGAAAACCATTCTCTTTACTTCTGTGGAACCCAGTTTAGGGACCCCAGCATCACATGGATGCTTCGGAAAAGCATCAAGAGCACCTAGTGCCATCTCTTTAGATGCTGACATCAGTATTCATACAGTAGGCCCTGGCAACCATGTAAGGCACTGCCCCAACTTGACTCCCTGGAATTTGGACCCGAGCAAAGGGAACTAGAGTGGGGAAAATAAGAAAGGACTGCTTACAAATAGAGCTAGAGGCCCAAAGTTAAACTAGTGAGTAGAGATGATATTACTATTTATTATGTATTATCCACAAACTGGTAAGCCTAGGGAAACTTGGTTTAGAGATCATAAGCAATTGAGTTTTGTTTCTAGAAGGAGTAAGAGAGAATTTTAAAGAAGAAAATTGGATGGACAATTTGGAGAAAGAGAAAGAAGACTAATAATCAATAAATTTACTTATATTACATAGAATCACATTCATCTAGAAAATCTTGTAAAATTAATCCATCCTTAGGCGAACAGGGACCAGCTTTGGTGCTAAAGTTAATAGGACCCCCAAAGCAAAGGCAAGTTAAACCACTGCAATTTGGTGTAAAAAGCATGGCTATCATCTACCCTCCTACGCTTCATTTCCTCAGGTTTAAATAAAAACATTCTTTACCCTCCCATTCATAGCCAACAATCTAATTTCCTAATTAATGAGAATGCACAAGATACCCACAAACTTCTCAGAAAACTCCCCCAACCCTGTGGTATCCTGTGGCAAGGATAATATTGGGTAGCAAGCAAAGCTCAAGCACCAGCTTCTGAGGCTTCCTTTGAAGTGTTAGTTTCAACCTCACCCTCTCTCTTGTCTGACCACAAAATAGAGCTGCTTCCTGTGGCATCTGAAATGGGCAACAGGAACAAGAGACAGTAGTTAATTCAGAAGGAAGTAGAGTGGAAGGTGAGCTACATTTATGTTTCCCTTACAATTCCAAATCTACATCCACCATCATGTATAGAATCATGGAGGGAAAAAAGGAGATGATGGAGATGATGGCATCAGAAGTCGTCATTCCTTTGTCAGGATTTTGAAGATCTAATATGTCCCCTCTTTCCAATTCTAACCTTCTAAAAGTCATGTATCATACATGAGAGGTTTTGAAATTTGCACCCTGCCTACACAGATGCTGTGCTTGGGATGGTGGCTGTCACTCACTGGTCAGTGTTACCATCTTATATCAATTTCTTTACAATCTGGTCTTCTGAAATAATATCCTACAGTTATTTCTGACTTCCCATACATCCCAACAGATGTTTATCCCATCATATCCCTGCTTTCTCTTCCCACTCTGGATTCACTGGTTCCTGAACACTTTCATGTCTATATGAACAGCCCCTCTTCCTATAGTGCCTTTCTCCAATTTTCAGCTAGGAAAAAAAAATCGTATACTTGGATGCTCAAGTCAATTATCACCTCTATGAATCCTCCCTCCATTCACCTTTCAAAATAACATCTACCTCCATCATAATGACATAGCATGTTGATATATTTGAATTAACTGTGTATACATATGCCCACCTCCTTGAGCAAGGTTCAAGCCATTGATTTCTTATATTTCTGTAGTGAAGATTATGAGAATTTCTCTGATGAATCATGGCTCTACTGACAGAGAGGGACACACCATGGCCCCATACGTAAGTGAGAGGTATAGCCTCAGTGTAGCGAGTGCTATGGTCCAGTTATCCTTCACACTGCTGCACTTTGGGCAACAGCTAAGTATGTAAGTGTGAATTTAAACTGCTTATATCTTGGCAAGTGGCACTACTTAGACCTATGCAGAGATCTGGATCTACAAAGGTATTATCACTTTAGTCAACAAGAAACCACATACTATGTCTCAAAGATGGAGAAAAGATAATAGTAGACTAATCAGACTTTTCAGTCTTTTTTCTGACCTTTTTGGGAAAAATCAAACACTGTATTTTTTTTTCTTTTTTACAAATTGATAGAGAAGGCAGATGATATCTAAGGTTTCCAAAGATTAGCTGGAAAAATAAAATAAATATCACCTCTATCAGTCAGGATAGGCTAAATTGTGTAATAGTTACAACAACCCTAAATCTTAGTGGCTTAAAACAACAAACGCTCATTTCTCTTGCATGCTATATGTCAACTTTGAGTGAATAGTGAACTCCATTCCTTTCAATCACTTGGGAACCAAGGATGAATAAGAAGCCACCATCTCAAGCATTTACCAGTCTATCACACCAAAGAAAATGAGAGCCCCGTAGGGTCTCAGACAGAATACAAAAATGCTCTGGCTGGGAAATGATATACACTCTCTGTTCATAGCACCATGGCCAGATTGAGTCGCATCATCCCATCCCACTATAAGAAAGCCAGGAAGTGCAATCCTACCACGTTGCCAAAAGTCAGGAAGCTGGAAATATTTGGTAAACAATACCGATGACTACCACATGACCTTATTCGCACCCCAAGCTTGTAAAGTAGATCACACTTGTTACAATAAATTGAATTATATTTTACTGAAACAGGTTTTCCTGTGACTTAGTTTAAATGAATAAAATGCACATTGTTCATAGATGTTGTGAGAATCTTTATATCCAGTCTGAAAGATTCTAGAAAAATACTTACCGGAACCTCAAGGTATACAACAACTGCACAATGACATCTCCAACAGCTTTTGCTAAGGAAGCCAGGCCAGACTAATTCTTTATTTGATAAATAAAGTAGAAAAAATTAATCTAACTATTAATAATCAGAGTTTTATAAGTTAAGGATTTTCTTTTGGAGGAACAGAGTCTGATAGAAAACAAAAATCAATTAGAATAGCAAAAAGATATGAGATCTAGTTTCTTACCTTCAATCTACTGTTGTATAACTTTGAAGTCTCTTAAGCCCCTGTGCTTCAGTATTTCTAGCCAGAAATAGACAACATTATTTCTCTCAATTATCAAATAGTCATTTAGCATTCGCTGGGTGTAGGCACTAGGTTACATTGGTAATACAGAGATTAAGGGGAAAATATACATAAATGATCTTTGACCTCATGAATCTTATAACCATCAATTTGCCAGTAGTGAGAGAAATCACTTGATTCTAAAGAACAGAATGTGTTAACACGGTATGGATAAGCATAATATGAAAATTACTAAGACTTTCACTAAGCTGTTAAATGTACTGGTATATGAGCCCCTAAAGGGAGGTAACAGGGAAGACAAGTGACAAGAAAGGCAAAGAATGCAAAAGGCAAATGAACATTTTAACACCACCTATATTAGCTGAAAGAAGTTCTCCATCCATTCTTATCTTACTGGACCCTCAAAGTTCAGTGAAACATGTGCCTAAGCATTAAACAATATGTAAAGTCAAACCTGTCCTACAGCCCATTCATGGAGGTGAAGAGTCATGTTTTCTTAGATAGCTCTTAGAATCTTAAAGAGTTCTCCTTCAACTTCTAGGTATTCAACTTGGAATAATCTGTGCATATTTAAAGAATCCAGTTTCCTAAATAAAACATGAAAATTTACATTACAGCAGCAATATATGATGTTACTAAAATGACCTCTATACATTTAGAAAAGTGGTTGTAGGATTTTGTCTGTGTCTCTCTGGTCCTTTTAATAGAAGTATCATCAATGTGGTTTCCAAGGACATGGTGTACTCCCAATGCCTATTGTAATTTTATTTTTTAGCTATTTTTATTGGAATGAATGAATAAACTATTAAAATACAAAGGATCCTTTTATATCTACAAAGGAAATGTGCAAAAAGCAATGAAAAGGATAAGAAATGATTTCTAAATTGAACAGTTTATTTTATTATTAACAATAACAATAAAGTAAGTCACACAACTCATAAGTTCTCCCAGATGAGACATCTGTGGGATTCTCTGGTTTGAAAAGAAACTTAGCTTATAAACATGTCAGCCATGTTCTGAATAAAATGAAGATTTCGCATACATGAGAATGAGACTATTTGTTCTTAAACATGTCCAAGATTCAGTGTTATTTTAAGATGCTTCTCATTCCAATTAAATAGGACATGTTTTCCATCAGCTGTAGAGGGGAAAAGGTAACTACTCTTGATGAATATTCATTGCTTAAGCTACCATCCTTAAGATCACAAGCTATCAACCATTGGTACATAATCTAAATTCAACTCAGCTCACAGGTGTAAATAGTACATGTTACGTTTTAACATTTGTTAGCAAAGACCGACCATCTCCATGTTCTGGTTAGCACATTGGATCTTTAACAAGTTGTGATAGCTAAGTGATTTTGAATATGGGGGTGGTGGTAAAGCTGTGACTAGTTCCTAACTTCACACTGAAAATGTACTGTGCTCTTCTTTGTGTGTGTGTGTGTGTGTGAGAGAGAGAGAGAGAGAGAGAAAACAGGAGAGGTGTATCTAGTAGCCTATTGAGATACACAACATGAAGGGAGTTGGTGAAAGTTTCTCTTTCTTCCATGCCTCTGTCCAGAAAGCAATGTGAGGACTTATTCTCTGCCTCTAAAATGTTGTCAGCCGTATCACCTTCAACTTGTTGATTAAAAGCTCCCAACTTTCTATGCAATGCTTTTCAAGGTTCACTGGCTCTACTTCACTTACTTCTCTGCTCATGACAATAATAGATCATAATACATTACAGCAGAAATTAAAGACACACAATACATTTCCTGAAGCCTCCACAGATGGAAAGGAGGGAATGGAAAGAATGTGGCCTTTATCACCATACAAACCCATCACTTAACAGCATTATAACCTAGGCCAAATAATTTCACCTTTTAGGGGGGCCCATTTTCATCAACTGTAACATGGAAGATAATGGTTTTATGACAGACTTGTGGCAGATATTATATAAGATGATATATTTTAAAGCACCTGCCACATTGTAAGCTTTACATTTTTTGGTTTCTTTCTTAGCATGTTAAGTATACAGAGACTTTTTTTTTTATGTTTGACAGAATTTCTTCTTTCATTATCAGTGGCAGTGGCTACTCTGAATTGAAAATTATTTAATGATGACACAGAAAAAAGGAGACTTTACCAATAAACTACTCCTAAACTACTAAAAAAGTGACCCTTTAAAGATGTGATCTTCATTCTAAGTGTAGCAGAGTGGCCTGAGGACTGCTGAGTTGGACTGGGGAGGCCCAAGCAGATGGAGCTTTGAGGTTCTCACTCTACTTTAACCAAAGCAGCTGTACTTTGTTCTGTTTTACACTGACCATGTATAAAAGTAGGATTTGAGAAATGCACCAATGATGCAACTGATTTTCTTATTGGTGATCCACAGGACCTAACTAAAATCCTGTGATGACAGAACGAGTTTCTCAAGAATAGAACAATAGCCATCCTCACCATGAATAATTCTGGAAGAGTTTCATGGTAGGGAAGGTAAATCTGGGCCAAGGTTTGGCTCAGACTTCCCATTTTATAGAGGAAGAAATTGAGGCATGGGAAGGTTAACTCAAGTAGTTAATTAAATTGAGAACATTTGAAATGGGCTAATTTCCAGCAATTTAGAGGCTCCTGCCATAATAACTGGATATAAAAAGGAAGTGTGATCATATTTTATAATTATGGTAGAGATGATTTGGTAGAACTGACAACATATTGGGATTTTACAAAACATTTTATTTGAAAAACCATACTGAGATTTTCTAAAATCTCAAAAATATTCTCATTAACACTATTTATTGCTGTTTTAGAAGAGGGTTCTCAAACTTTCTTATCCATGAACCACTCAGGCCACTCTTGGAGGCAACAATGCTGCCCATTCTCCTTTGCCAATGCTTATTTTCTGATAGCCAACAAAATCCATCCACTGCTTCTAAAATCAGCCTCCAAGGATAATATTCTCTGACCAGAGTTACCTTTCTGGCACTGGTCACTGGGCACATGGGAAGGTGTGTGTTTGGGGAGGCAGGGAAGAGAAATAGTTCAACCAGGACAAAAAGGGAGAGATGGGCTCCTGCTAGAATCCGATGAGCTCTAGGCCAGGGACAGAGCTGGGTGTTCAGCTCCCCTAGCCTTGTATTCCAATGCCACATCAGCCCCTGTGAATCTGAACTCCTAACAATGCTTGGCGCTTTCTGCCTTCTTACCTGGCCATATCCTTCACAATCATCCTCTTCCCCTTCCTGTCCTACCAGCCACTCCGAATCTGGCCCAGAGCTGTGCTTTTCTCATAGGCCCTAATTTAGATCGATCACTTGGCTCTTATATGTATCCTTAATTCCAAGCAGGATATTTCACTTTGCTCTTTAGAGAGCCTTTTGATGCAAATGTGTCAAAATGTAAAAATCACTGTTTATTACCGATAAATGTGAGCAACAGACATCCCTGACTCCAGTCACCATTCTCAAGACCTAGAAGTGAGGAAGAGCAATGAGTTGAAGACCCTATCCTTACATTCTTGGTCATAGGAAAAAAAAACAAAAAACACCGAATTACTACTACCTTGCTTTTTTGGTGCACATCAAAATATCTCAGTCAAAACCATATTCAGAATGTTGTCTGACTGGAGGTAGGCACCTCCTCAGCAGAACCTTGGCAGAACCCAAACACAAAACCAAAAAACAAATTGGAAAGCCCATGGCTCTACTTTACTACTAAGTTTACTATAGTTTTTTTCCAAATATCACACAGTCCTCCATCCCATATGCATCTCCCAGATTAGCAATCTTGCAATTTATAGTGTACAAAGTTTCCTACCTCCCTTATTCACCTTCATAATTCCTTCAGCCATTCCCTGCATGCTCCCTGCCCGCTATCCTTCTGCCCAGGGCTTGCAGACCCAGACAGTCAACCTGAGAAGATGTACTTATCTTCCAGACAACCAGTGATCTTAGGGTTTCTCATTTTCACTCTGCAAATCCAGGAGCAGCAGTCACCATTATTTTATTTGCACCTCTGTCACAAAAGAATGAGAGAAACAATGGGACCCAGTCCCTATCCTATGGATCATTGGTTAACAACAGCTAAACTGGTCCAGCCCAAGATTATGGTGATTAGCAATTCAAAAGAGTGAAAGTGACCTTAAAGAAAATCTAACCCAACTTTCGACAAATGTTTAAACCTATTGTTTAATATTAGTATTACCAAAGAGTTGTCTTCTAATGTAAATTTGATACCCCCTACTACACAGGAGGAGGAAAAAATTCTGCCTTTTTGCAAAGTTTTTCTATATTTTGTATGAAGAAATACAAGCATACCTCTGAGATACTGAGGGTTTGGTTCCAGACCACCACAATAAAGCAAATATCAAAATAAAATGAGCCATACAAATATTATGGTTTCCCAGTGCATATAAAAGTTATGTTTACACTATACTGTTGTTTATTAAGTGTGCAATAGCATTATATCTAAAAAAATGTACATATCTTCATTAAAAATACTTTGTTGCTAAAATATGCTAAGGATCATCTGATCCTTCAGCAAGTTGTAATTTTTTGCTGGTGGAAGCTACTGACTTGATGTTGATGGCTGCTGATTGATCAGGGTGGTGGTTGCTGAAGGCTGGAGTGGCTGTGGCAATTTCTTAAAATAAGACAACAATGAAGTTTGTCACATCAATTGACTCTTCCCTTCACAAAATATTTTTCTGTAGCATGCACTGTTTGATAGCATTTTACCCATAGTAGAATTTTCAAAATTGGAGTCAGTCCTCTTAAACCCACCCTACTGTCTGCTTTATCAACTAAGTTTATTGTAATATTCTAAATTCTTTGTTGTCATTTCAACAATGTTCACAGTGTCTTCATCAAGAGTAAATTCTATCTTAGGAAACAACTTTCTTTTCTCATCCATAAGAAGCAACTCCTCGTCTGTTCAAGTTTTATCATGAGATTACAGCAAGTCAGTCACATCTTCAGGCTCTGCTTCTAATTCTAGTGTTCTTGCTACTTCCACCACATCTTCAATGATTTCCTCCACTGAGGTCTTGAACCCCTCAAAGTCATCCATAAAGGTTGGAATCAACTTCTTCTAAATGCCTGTTAATGTTGATATTTTGACCTCCTCCCATGAATCATGAATGTTCTTAATGACATTTAGAATGGTAAATCCTTTTCAGAAGGTTTTCAACTTACTTTGCCAAGATCCATCAGAGAAATCACTATGTATGGCAACTATAGCCTTTTAAAATGTATTTCTTAAATAATAAGACCTAAAAGTCAAAATTACTCCTTGACCCATGGGCTTCAGAATGGATGTTGTGCTAGCAAGCATGAAAACAACATCAATCTCCTTGCACATTCCATCAGAGCTCTTGGGTGACCAGGTACATTGTTATAAGCAGTAATATTTTGAAAGGAATCTCCTTTTCTGAGCAGTAGGTCTCAACAGTGGGCTTAAAATATTCAGTAAGCCATGCTATAAACAGATGTGCTATCATCCAGGCTTTGTGGTTCCATTTCTAGAGCACAAGCAGAGTAGAGTTAGCATAATTCTTAAGTGCCCTAGGATTTTCAGAATGGTACATGAACATTGGCTTCAACTTAAAGTCACCAGTTGCCTTGGTCCCTAACAAGAAAATCAGCCTGTCCTTTGGAGCTTTGAAACTGGGTACTGACTTCTCTCTAGCTATGAAAGTCCTAGATGACATCTTCTTCCAATATAAGGCTACTTTGTCTATATTGAAAACCTGGAGTTTAGAGTAGCCAGCTTCATCAATGACCTTGGCTAGTTCTTCCAGATAACTTGCTGTGGCTTCTACATCAGCACTTGCTGCTTCAATTTGCCTTTTATATTATGGAGATGATTTCTTTCCTTACACCTCATGAACCAACCTCTGCTAGCTTCAGACTTTTCTTCTGTAGCTTTTACCCTCTCTCAGCCTTCATAAAATTAAAAGAGTTAGGGCCTTGCTCTGGGTTAGGCTTTGGCTTAAGGGAATATTGTGGCTGCTTTTATTTTCTATCCAGACCACTAAAATTTTCTCTGTATCAGTTATAAGGTTGTTTCACTTTATCATCCATGTGTTCACTGAAGTAGCATTTTTAATTTCTTTCATGAACTTTTCCTTTACATTCACAACTTGGGTAACTGTTTGGCACAAGAGGCCTCCTAGCTTTCAGCCCATCTTGGCTTTCAACATACCCTCCTTACTATACACTTAATCATTTCTAGCTTTTGATTTAAAGCGAGAGACATGTGCTTCTTCCCTTCACTGGAACACTTAAAGTCTATTGTTGGGTTATTAATTGGCCCAATTTCAATATTGTTATTTTTCATGGAATAGGTAAAGGCCTGAGGAAAGGGAGAGAGATGGGAAAATGGCTGGTTGGTGGAGCAGTTAGAGCACACACGTTTATCGATTAGGTTTGTCATCTTCTATGGGTGCAGCTTGTGGCATCCCAAAACAATCATAAAATCACTGCTCACAGATCACCATAACAAACACAGTAATAATTAAAAAGTTTGAAATACTGGGAGAATTAACAAAATGTGACACAGAGACACAAAATGAGCACATACTGTTTGAAAAATGGCACCGATAGACTTGCTCAACACAGGGTTGCCACAAACCTTCAGTTTGTAAAATACATAATATCTGCAAAGCACAATAAAGTGAGACACAATAAAATGAGGTATGCCTTGTAATCAGAAATGGTGTGAAGAATATATCCAAAATGCCTTAAATACATTAGAAGATCCAAAAAAATCATGACATGAACAAATTCACCATTTTGTTTTTTGGTTTAGGTTTTCACTGTGAAAAGAAATATATTTATAGGTATATTAACATTACCATAACGCAATTGAGAGTTAGTAAATTCTCAGGCCTTATGTCTGATCTTGCTCTCCCTATATATTTGCTATGGTCTGTGTCTCCCAAAATTAATGTGTTAGAATTTAATGCCCAATGCAGCAGTGTTGGGAGGTGGGACCTAATGGGAGGTATTTAGGTATTGAGGGCTCTACCCTCATGAGTGGATTAATGCCACTACAAAAAGGGCTTCAGGAGTAGGTTTGTTCCATTCTACTCTTCTGCCTTGTGAAGACACTGAGTTCCTCTTTCTCTCTTCTGTTCTTCTACCATGTGAGGATATTGCCTCCCTCCCCTTCAGAGGATGCTGCATTCAAGGCACTGTTTTGGAAGCAGAGAACCTGGGCCCTAACCTGCTGGTGCTTTGATCTTGGACTACCCAGTACTGTGAGAGAGTAAATGTCTCTTTTCTATAAATTACACAGTCTCAAGTATTCTGTTACAGTAGCACAAAACAGATGAAGACAATAGCTCAAAGTGAAATTACAGGAAGATAAAGAAGATACATATGGAAATATTGCCTAAAATCATAGTCTTAAGGATACGCAGACACACACTCACACATATATGTATATATTTAAATAATGCTACAAGATTACTGAACAAAGTAACTGTCAAGTCACTATGACACCAATTACTGTTTTTTATCAGTTCAGAAAAACAATTTTATTTAGATTGTTTTAATTAGATCATTCTTTGAAAATGTATTACCCGTAGATGTATGTTTAATTATATATTTATTTGTACAAAAACAGAATTATTTCCTAGCGAGCAGAAATATAAGATATCAGTTTTCTCTGCAAATGTCTGCATACTACTCAAGATTCTAGGGAAAATGGCAAGCAAATAACTGAAAGTTAAAACCAAGGGGAAAAAAATAACATTTGTTCAGTACTTTATAGCCTTCAAAGTGTTTTCACATTCATTACCTCAAATTCCACATTAGTAAATGAAATCCATTCAAAGAATAACATATCCTATAATTTACACTTTCCCTAGTGAGACTATTTTAAGATTAATGAGGATTATTGAAGTATATATTATATATGATGTTATTAAAGCTTGAACCTGGAGAAATGCTTAAAGCAAAGACAAGTGAAATACTTAAATCATAACCATTAATTAATCTTGTTTACAATTCTTTATTAAGATTAATCACTCTTTAAGCCTACAACCCTAATTATTAGAAATATGATCATGGGAAAGTTAACAACTTGCATGTCACCCCTTCAATTCTAAAACAGGGGAAACTCCTTATCTTCTTGTAGACAATAGACAATAGACAATCAGAAAATACTTTGAGGTCTCCTCTGCTTAAAAATTATATGAATCTAAGGTTTTATGAATATACAACAAAATTAGTAAAGACAAAGTGATGTAAGACTTTTGGATAATTAATTCTTCATGACAATTTTCTTAGAAATATAAAAGGTGGAAATTAGTATGTGCTAAAAAGATATCCATTATACTACTGCATCATATAAGCAGCTTATTATAAAAATGAGAATTTCATTACGTATTGGAACATTTTAAAGTGAGCTTTCACAGGGGCTGATAGCCTCATATGGTAGCTATTTTTCATTTAGCCAAAATAAAAGGAAAATGGAATAAGTCATACAACATCTTACCATTCATGTTTAATTAACATATCTCTTCCTCTTCCACCTCCACCCTCTTTCCCATGCCAATGGCAAATAAACACCAAGTTGAATAAACATTTACTGTGTCAACTCATGTTAAATACAAATTTAACTGTTTTAGGTACACACACACACATATACACACACACATCTCTTTTAAGAGTTTTTAATTTCCACATCATTTTTCTATTATATGTGTTGTATATATTATAAATACAAAGATATGTTTAGACACAAAAAATTTAGAATTATTTACTTTTTAAAATAGCCTGTCACAATAACTAACCATATTCCCACCTGCCTTTGTGAAAATAAACTTGGATCTACTTGTCTGTCTTTACTTTTCACTCAAGTTTATTGACATACAATTTATATACAGTAAAATTCACCCTTTTAGTTCACAGTTTTGTGAGTTTTGACAAATGCATCATCATGTAACCACCACTAGTTTTGAGATATAGAATATGTCCATCATCTCCTCCAAAATCTCATATTTCTTTGTAGTCAATTCCTGCCCTTTACTCCCAGTTCCTGTCAACCACTGATCTGTTTTCTGTCCCTATAATTTTGCCTTTTTAGAATATCATATAAATGGAATTACACAGTATATAGTCTTTACATCTGTCTCCTTTTACTTAGCATAACGCATTTGTGATTCATTCCTGTTGTATATATTTGTGACTTGTTCCTTTCTATATTGCTAGTACTATTCCATAGATTGGATTATTTGTTTAACCATATATCATTTGAAGGATATGTGGGCTATTTCCTACTTGCAAGTCCTTCTTAACATGGTAAGGCATGAGGCAGCATGGTATGGTGGTTAAGAGCTCAAGTTTTTGAGCTAGACAGACCAGTTTAAAGCCCAAGTCCAATATTAATGTGTACTAGGCAAATTACTTATATTCTCTGAGTCACAGTATTGTTGCCAATAGCAAATTAGTATGTGGCTTTCAGTATCAAATGGCTGCTGTTATTATTACTGCTATCACTAGTTCTCAAACTCTGCTCGCTCATTTAAATGTAAATTAATTATAGTTAAAAAAAATTTAAATCCAGTTCCTCAGTCACTAAAGCTACATTTCAAGTGCTCAGCAGCAACATGTGGCTAGTGGCTGCCATATTGGGCAATGAAGATACAGATGATTTCAATAATCACAGAAATTTCTATTGGACAACACTGCTTAACACTTAAACATATATACTTCCATTTAGAACCAGATTATATAATACAGACTAATTCTCAATTTTTCTCTGCACATAATCTTATATGCCATACAAAACTAATAATTAGCAGACTGAGCTATTCTGTGCAAGATACTCTCCAGGGACAACTTAAGCAATGATCCTGAGCCACTTGAACAATAATGTAAAAGGTAAAAGAAGAAATGATTGCCAAGGTCTACCTGATAAAGAAAAATGAGTCATTTAAAAAAATAAGACACATACAAAAAAGAATATTCCATGTAAGTAGAAAAGTGGGAAGAACTCTACGTTACACGTCTTTATATTCCTTCCAGAGGATCAAGCACAGTGCTACTGAGACATGGAGGAACCAAATGATCAGGAACAGGGCTCAATACAGACAGTCATGTCATAGAGAGTGACATGTTGTAGACAGTTACGTGAGGAGGATACAAAAAACATACACTCAAATCAGATCAAATTAAGTGCAGATTGGCAAAGGCAGGTGTAGAACAAATCCAGAGTGGGACCTAAGATGCAAGGTCAAGTCAAGCTGAAGAAAATGAATAGATGAATACAGACCAGGCAATTAAAGTGATACTGAGATGAACACATGGCGAAGGAGGAAGGCAGTGCCCAAATGTTAGGACAATACAACCAGAATAACTCATCACCTGAGAGATTGAAGGACAAGAGACCATGTGCCCATATAGAAGCCAGCCTGGGGAATGAGGCCAGTTTGGGGATGCTGTTCCAGCAATCTTTTATCCTTGATTGTTCCACGTGGGATGGTTTGTCTTCCTATCGCAGATGCTCAAATGACATATGGAAGTCATATAAATCTTTCGGATAGGCGGTGTTAATCGGCTAAAGGCAAGATAGCTGACGTCTTTATATTAATATTTTAAAATTAAACATAAAGGTAAAAATCTGCAAAAACTATATGGAAATGTAAGGTAAAAAGTATCTTCCTTAGTTTATCAGCTTTCTACTACATCCTGGCTGCCCTAATGGTGTCCCTCTATTTTTCCATTGCCTCATTTGGGCTTATATTCAGGTTGAGTGACCTACTCAAGAAGCTGTCTATAGAGTCATGGTTTCAATTGCTTATTCTTGGGGTCCACCCCATACGCTTTGCCAAAAGATCTATAGAGTCACAAAACAGTGTTTTTCCCAGATGTGTCTGAAGCTAGAGGAGTATCAAATAAAAAGTAAACATTTTAAAGTCCAACCTTGGATGAGAAATGTGTTTTTAGAGAAAAAGGCAAAACAACAACAAAAAACTTGACAGTTTTTTAGCACAGTAATTTCAGATTATATCCTAAAAAGACACTATACATCTCAAGAACCAATCCAGATACTACATCACCCACCCCTCTGGCACAAGGTCATGACTCACCGTCTGAAACCACAGTGTTCACAGAATCCTCAGAGGCTCAAGGATAACTCACTTGATTTAAGTCAGCAATGGAAAGAAAGCTCATTAAGAATTCTCCATTTTCCCCACTACAACCACAGGAACTGATGCTCTGATCATTCCAATTGCATCTTCTCAAGGAGGATTCTGAAACCACTGGAGGGTGACTTTAAAAACAAACCATTAAAGTCAGCTTAAATGTTGTGAAAAGATGAAGCCATGAAATTACCATTTATAACATACTTGCATAAGAAGATACTGGTTTTCTAACTTTCCATTTACACAAGAATTGTCAGGAGTTTCTCCTGAGAGGAAGCAGAATGCCAGGGTATCCTGGAAAGCTAGAGTCATTACTTAATATTACCCCAGAGACAGCTATAACAGCAGTAAAAAAGTATCCAGTGTAAATGGTTTACCACAGCGGAGACTCATAGTACCATAAATAGAACATGGGATTTAGATCAAGATCCATATTCGAATCCTAACTCTATCACTGTCTAGTTTGGTGACCTAGGTTTAAACACTTAATTTCGCCTGTCATCAATTTATTCATCTGTAAAATGGGATAACACATCGCTTAATTACTTCAGTGGAGTGCTATGACAGTCAAATGAGATAATGGCTGGGGAAAGACTTTGCAATCTGTAGATCACTGTGCACATGGGAACCATTATCTGGTCTTTTTCCCTAAAATACTGGTCCTTGGAGTTCACTTAGCCTGAGGTTTTCCAACTTCACTTCTAAAAGAACCTTTTTGGAGCTACTCAAATGAAGACTTAGACAAAATATGAGTATCTGTTTTCTGCTTCTTTTTCTCTGATCCAAGGAACTTGCTTCCTTTCACAGATTTAGCTCTTTATGTTATTAACTAAATTTAAATCATGCCTAAAGACTTACTTGTTTGGCAGCACAGTTTCATATCCTGTTTGGTTTAATTTTTTAAATTCTTTTGTAAAGCACTCCAAGATGTTTGCATGAAGATCACTCAACAAATGGAAGCTTCTCTTGAATACACACACGAGGACACACCCACATCAATGGGAAGAAACACAATACAGACTTTTGTTAACTTGGTAAAATAAGTCTACAGAAAACAGTTCCTAAAATTACGATCACTGACACACTGCATGGCCATTTCTTGACTGAGAGAGCCTTGAAACCAACTTGGAAGGCTCCAAGTCCCCCAACTCATATAGAGAGAAGATTTAAGTGTATGCTTCAACATAGACACAATATTTTCCATGAAGCAGGCATCCTGGCAAGAAAAAATTCCCTTGTGTTTCAGTATTTATCGAGAGACTAACCATCAGATCCTGAATGCGTTACATAAGCACAATACCCTTATTGTTAGCAGCTGTGCATTGGTTAGCATTGCACAACTGACCAGGTGCATGGCAGGATGGAGTTTTGTCTTTATCCAAAGATTCAGGGTAGATGGGCTCAGGACTTACTCTATGATGGTAGCACATTTGTTCCAAATAATCAGGATTATGAAAATTCAAGAGGTACTTTGCCAAGTTATACATATGTGGTAGAAATTAAAGCATACTATAGGTATAAAAAGAGCTATTGGTTTAATTTAGAAACATTCTTTTTGATTCTGTATAACAATTGATTTTAAACTTAATTTTCTGGATGTGAAGGTAAAATCATTGACCCTGTATCACAAAAGATCATCAGACAATTCCAGGAAAGCTATACTGAATCATCAATGGCAAGGATATTTGACTTTCAATGATCACTTTAAGATAAATGTATAATGCTAAAATGTATTCATTAGAAAAGTCAAGGAAAGATCTATCCCTACAGGACAGAAGAGTTTCTAGAGTTTAAAAAAGGAAAAAAAAATTATTTTCTTCTATACTCAAGAATAAAACTTATTTAACTTGAAATTAACAGTTTAGGTTCAGATTTTTGTGTTGTCTTATGACAGGAATTCAAAGGCTGTTTTCTCACCTTTGCTCTTTGCATGAGTTTAAATATTTTAAAGTATCTCTTCCTTTACTGCTATACGTCCCCATTCAATTAATTTTCTGTTTTCAAAAGCTCCAGATATAACCAGTTAGTTGTTAGTTAAGGGTATTATATTGTAAGGCAAGATATTAAGCTGCCAGTTTTTGTATTCAATAAAGCTGTATTTTCACAGTGAGTTTTTGTTATTGTGTTGGTTTACTTTTAAATGAGTGTTTGCCTATATATAAAATAGAGCTAACCCAAAGTTCCTTATGAAAATAAATGACACTATCTAGGCTACATTAATAATATCAGCATGATTATTACAGAAAATGCCATATATTGACATATTAAACCATTGTTTTCCTGATCTTTTTGGATATAGAGCTAAACATGTGCTCTGTGACAGCCGAGGGGCTAAGGGCCCACCCAATGAGGGAGCTACTGCCAGTTTCCTCAATGTACAGATGAGGAAGTTGAGGCCAAATGGTTAGAGAAAGCTGAAGTCATCTAACTCCACAGTACTGCAACAGCAACCTAATGATGGTGTTTGTAGCTATAATCAGCAGAGGAGGAGCAGGCCTTTAGCAAAAGTCCTCTGTTACAGCATATAAAAAGACTTCATCTCGAAGTGAGGGTCACAAGCTTACCCCTTCAGGATTGGTAAAACTAGTGTCTACAAAAGGAGGACTGTCAAATACCCAAATTATAATATGTTTATGGCAGCTTTATTAATGAAAAACATTCAGCTTAAGACCCTGTGCTTTAATTATAGTTGTTTGGTGGCAAAATATTGACTAACTTTACTTCTGCCTGTGAAATGTAATAATGGAATTCAAATACATCATTGAGAGTCACTAAAACCACTATACAATTTGTTAATTTGTCCTCAATTAGGAAATAACATACAGATTATACCAATGAAGTATATACTTCACAATCCTACAAGTAAAAACTGTTTTGGAGAGGATGACTCCATTTTCAAACTCTAGTATAGGTGTGGATTTGTAGTCTGTGATGATCCTATTCTCCATGGGAAGAAAATAGAATGTTTTTGTATTTGCTTATTGTTTCTGAAATCAGTCTCTCTTGGTGACTTTCCCTTGTTATTTGTCATAGAGATTGGTGTATGTTTGCCCAGGATTATAACTTATGATAGGTTCTGGGAGAGATTGTGCCTGTCCCGCTCAACACTTTCAGCACCAAAGTATAAAGCAGAAGATTATGTTTCCTTCCTTGCTTTATGTTTCCTTTTCTTGTTTTATTTTCCAGGACTAGTCATGCAGGACAGAGCCATTTACTTCTATGCCCAGTGGTCTCTTGTCTTTAATTTCATAGACCAGTTTTACAAATACAGAGGTGATTTGGGCTCGACATTCTACTTACTTTCCAGGTGGACTTTCTTATAAATGGCAGGCTGAGCAGAACCTCCATAAATTAGGTCCCATTTATACTACATCTTGCAGAAATTATTCAAATATTCTAGCCTGTGGGTGTTCCTATTTCTTATTTCCTGTGCAAACATGGTCTTTAATCTGATATATATATATATATATATATATATAAAATCTGATATATATATATCAGGAAAAAGATTGTATATACAGACACATATATACACATACATCATTTGGGAGATAGGGTGTTAAATATGTGTGATAAAATCACAATCTTGAAGCAAAAATAAAGCAACCCTCCATGACTACTCCATGTGGCTTCCTCCATGATTAATATATTTTAAGGAAAAAATTAATTTCCATATCTTTCCCCAAGTATACAATAAAAACTGGACAAATTATTGTCCCCCTTCTTTCTTTAGTTTTGAAAATAAAACAAGATATGTCAAGTTTTCAGATTTTATAGAAACTCTGACATGTAAAGTACTCTTTGGCTGGCTAACTCCTTCCAGGCTTAAATGTCACTTAGGTGCCCCATCCCCATCAAAATTATGTCCCTCACATCAGTCTGTCATGGCACTATTTTCATTCAAGTATATCATACCTGAAATTATGGAGTTTTGAATGCCCTACTTCTCTAAGTTAATTGTAAACTGATTTTTAAAATTTTATTTTAACCATCATATACCCAGTGGCTATCATAGTACCTTGCATAATAGATACTCACTATATATTGGATTAGTGATTAAATAAACAGTAAAATAGACAATAGGGTTTTTATGGTGCTGTTTAATGAAGTAAAATACAGTGTCATAAAATAGTTGCACTATGTCTTGCTAGGACAAGTACATTTTCACACTAATTTACAATTACAGTCATGTGTCACTCACCAAACAGGTTATATTCTGAGAAATTCATCCTTGGGTGATTTCCTCATTGTGTGAACTTCACAGAGTATACTTACATAAACCTGAATGCTATAGCCTATTGCACACCTAGGCTAAATGGTACAGTCTATTGCTCCTAGGCTATGAACCTGTACAGCATATTATTGTACTAAATATTGTAGGCAACTGTAACACAACAATAAGAATTTGTGTATCTAAACATAGAAAAGGTACAGTAAAAATACAATTATAATCTCATGGAACCACCGTCCATACGGTTCTTAATTGACCAAAACGTTATACGCTACTCATGACTTACAGATTAATCAAGAAACGTTGTGTGTTATTCTCCTAACCTGCCACAGTTTGTGGAGTCATGGTGGGCTGACTTCTCACTTTGACTCTAAACAAAGTGCAAGGCAGGGTGAGATATACTCCCTGGGATGTTCTGGGGTTCTTGTTTGGCCTTTGACAGAGTGGCTTGGGTTTTCGGCAATTTAAGAGATAGCAATTCAAAGTAATCAAAAGACAATGTAGATGTTGTGCCTAGGTGAGCTACAGGTCTTCCAGAACTTTTCTTAAACTGCCTTCACCAATAATATAAATATTTTAAATTCTAATAGGACATATTTTAAACATATTTTCTAAGTAGAATGGTCACTACCTTTTAGCAAAGTAACTTTGTTATTTCATCTATACCGAAAGACAGATTGATAAATAACCATGTATATGTATAATATATATTATATACACATAATATTATATATATATGCTTTATATACTGTATATGGAAAATATATCTTGTTCACACTAATGTTTTAATCAACTAATGGATTTCTCTCTATAATTTTTCATTGCAAAACAAAGCTCTGGATTAAGTATTTCTAGTGGCTTAATAATTAGAGATATAATAAATCTAGATAATGTAGTCAACATTGAGGTTTCTCTCCTTATAGTGCCTATATTGGTTGTGTAGATTGTCTACATGGCTGGATAAGTTACTTTACAATTATCTCTTTCATTCTACAATGAACCTGATCAGATAGGTGAATTATTTCAGAAGGAAAGATTGCATGAAGAAATGCTGACTTTACTCAATCCCTAACCGTCCTGCTGCATCCAGGCAGGGCTCCCTAGGACCAGTACTGGACTATTTGCTTTGACCTCACATTCCCTGAGACTCTGCACATGTCAATCACTTGGCCTATGATGCTCTAGTCCTCAACTCTGCAACTGAGTTCCCCCTTCATCTAAATTTCTGCTGTTGAGATTTGTCACTGTCTCCTGACTAAACCCTCTAGAATCTAGACACTCCATGTGCTATAGCACCCCCACACCATTATGTCTGTTTCCATAAAAATGGATGAGTGTACACTTGTTTACACATTTTCTCTGTGTGTGTTCTTGGGTTCTTTCATGTGTCTGTCCAGCTAAACTAAGGGACGACAGAGTATTTCCTGCAGCCCAACCACATCAGGAAGACTCAGTTCTGTCCTTGGACCACCAGGACGATCCCACCATGGACCCCCCGTGTGGGAGTGGGAGCTGCACTGTCTCACAGCTCCTCAACTGCACCAAGCTACAAGGGAAAGCAGAAGAAATTCACAAAGCCCAGAAACTATGGCTCAGGTTGTCAAAAGGCAGGGTTGAATTGTCACACCAGCCTCTATAAATGACCAAGTTCATTTAACCATATAAATACCTTCCTGCTAACTACAATGAAAAGGCGAGATGCTAGTGGCAGTCTTTAAGTAGTGAACTATTTCCCCATTATTCGTTTAACCGTTTACTTTCCTGAGGTTCTAATGGAATAATGTAAAATGTTGTTTTTTAAAAAGTAGTCCACTAGACTATGAGCTAGTGGACTTTCTGAAGGCAGAAAGGACTACTATTTTGTCTGATGTTGTCATTACTGTTGTTCATTATCGTACTGTCCCTGGGGTCAAACACAGTGCTCAGCACATTACAGACATGAATTAACATTTATTGAGTGCTTACATGTTCTAGACAGTGTTCTGAGAACTGGGAATACTGCTCTTGCTTTCATGGAGCTCACATTCTATTTGTGGAGAGGAGAAAACAGAGAATTAAATAAAGAAGAAAATATCAGAAAGGGGTAAATGCTCTTACAAAGTGTCAGAAAAAGCAGATAAGGAGCTAATTTAAGTTGAATGGATTAGAAGGATGGCTCGTTTTCACTGAACGACTGGAGCTAGCTGAGAGAAGACCAACAATACCTTTCATTCTAGTCTGCCCAAGAGAATCACCTGGGAAGTTAAGGACTAACAATGCTTGGGTCATGTTCTCAAAGACTCTCATTTCACTTGGCTTGGGTGGTGAGGCCTGAGCACTGGTATTGAGACAGGGAACTGGCAGGTACCGCTTTGGGGATTGCCTTGGGCATTGGTTTGGGCATTGCTGCAGCATTGCCTGAGTCAAGAAGTCTCAAAACACAGTTTCAAATTACCCTGCTCAAAACAGGATGGAGGCAGGGCAAGTTCCAACCTGTTAGAACCAAGATGGCGAAACACCGCCCCTTCCATGAATATTCTTCCCCTTGTTTAGCATATAATTAACCAGGGAGCCGGTTCTCTTCTACAGAGAGAACTCACCTCTGCTCTCTCTGTGCAGTAAACTTTCTATAGTTTCTGAATAAATCTTGCTTTCATTTTATACTGTCAGCTTGCTCCTGAATTCTTTCTTGTGTGAAGCCAAGGACCCACTTGGACCTCAACAGGCTCCCAGCATTGGGAGTCACTTTCCTGTGTCAATATTGCATAAATATTTCCCAAGTGATTCTAATGGACAGGACTGAGAACCACTTAAGAGAAATAACATTACAGGTGAAGAAATAGAAGTGCAGAAGTCTTCCTATGGGAGTGAGGCTTGAGATCAGAGCAGTAGTCAATAAACCTCTGATTAGAATCACCTACGGAGCTTTCAAACCTGTAGGTGCCATTGCCACACCACAAACCCATTAAATAAGACCCTGGTGGTGGAGGAGGATACAACAGTATTTTTGAAAACTACCCAGGAGATGCCAATGTACTGCCAAGTGAGTTAGACAAGGTGACCAATCTTCCTGGTTTTCCCAGGACTGAGAGTTTTCCAGGGATATGGGACTTACGGTGAAACCAGAAAGGGTATCTCTGGCAAACGAGGATAATTTGTCACCCTAATTAGGCAAATGGCTTTCAAAGAATGGTCCTTCTGAATCAGAAACTCTGGGGAGGCCCAGCCATCTCTGTTCTAACAGGCCTTCTACATGATTCTGATGTAGGCTAAAGTTTGAAAACCAATATGTTAGAGCAACAAAGATATCTGTGTCTACAGCGTAGACAAAGAAGAGACACTGATTAGAAGAATGAATGAATGAATGAATGAATGAACTCATCAGCAAATATCATTTGATAATGTCTCTACAGTGAGATGAATGTTAAAGTCTCTTAGGATTTTGGGAATGCATAAGCCAACCAGTAGAAAGGCATATTTTGCTCAAGCAATAAAACAAATGTTTATGGTTTTTAAACAATCAGAAGTAAAATATATATATCAGCATAAGGCTCAAACTCCTGTGAAACTACTTACAATAGGGTACCTTGTTAATATGATGTCAGAAGAAAACCACTTACAGTTTTGTTTTTTTTAAGTGTGTATTTGCTATATTCCCCTGAAAGAATTAAAAACTGGCAAGTTCTCTGTCTTGCCACTAAGGCTGGCTTAGTACTGGAAATGAACTAGCTTAACACATCTTAACACAGGAAGGAAGAGTCCTCTCCCTTCCCAACCTTGCTCCAACCCAGGCACCTTTGTTGGGTCAAGCAGAACCTGGGGGTAGTTGTATTGCAGATACTGCTTGGGATTCCTCCCTTTTAGACCTTCTTGCTTCCCTGAGTCCAACCCAGGAGAGTCTCAGGTATTTGTCCTGAAAAGCTGGGCCTGCCAGTATCCTCGGAGCCCAAGATACTGAGGAGTACTGAACAGGCGGGCTGAGTGCTCTTTTTCTGAGGCTGGCAGATGGTGTGGAAACCAGGGAACTGAGAGGCTTTCTGGCATCTGGACATGAAACTCACAACCTGCTTGTTGCTGCATGGGGGACAGAGACAACCAACCCCTACAATTTCCATGACCACAACTTATGGAACCCTAACCAGAAGACTGAAGAAGCAAAAAACTACATAATATTTAATTTTGAAAGTCAAATTAGTAGCCTAGAAAAATCAAAGAAAAAACATGCATGGAGACAGAAATCATGAGAGAAAGATAAGTCACTTTAAGATCAATCCAGGAATCCTAACATCTGAACAAGAAAAATCCATCGTGTGAGGAAGAAAAACAAATAGAGGAATAATAATTGTTAAACAAATAATAAAAAAATTCCTTCAAGAGAAAGAAAGGCTGCATATTGAAAGAGACCATTGAGTTTTAAGTGGAATTGATGATACAATACATTTAGCACATATAACAAAAAAATTCTTGAAATCCAAGGATTTAAAAACAAAATCTTAACTATCTTACTATCTTCACAGAAAGAAAAAAGGAATTGAATATATATACCAAACTTCTCACGCAAGTAGGCAGTAAACTAAATCTATAGAACATCTAAAGCAAAGAATTGTAACCCAGAAATCTCCACCAATTATCAGGCTTGAAAAAAACCATAACTTTAGATATGCAAATATTCAGATAATAAATGACCCATATATCCATCTAATGAAAATACTAAAAAAAAAATCTATCAAAATAATAGATATGAACAGAAGCCCCAAGAAAAGAGAAGATTAAGAAAGGAGGACACATTAATAAGAAATAAATGCATATACACATATATACATATGCAGATGTATTATATACATATAATTAATTTTTGTGAATAATGATACACTGACAGACTAAGAATGTGTAAAAATACATGCTAAGTAAGGACTCCTGAGATAAAACAGACAAACCATGAGAGAAATTTTAGTAATCCCTAGAATTTAAAATGTTAAACTAGAAAATAAATTATTAGAGGGGGATATAGCAAGATGTCTGACCAGAGACACCAGCTGCCGGATCGTCTCAGAAGGAAAAGTTTTAGATAAAAAAGAGAAAACAAACAAACAAACAAACAATCATAGAGTGGATGTAATTCTGAGGGAAAAGTGCCAGAATCTGCATGAGATTCCATGGGAAGAAGTCTCTAAGCAAAACAAGAAGAAGCAAGATATCAGCAGAGGTTAGCCCATCCAGTGAAAAGGGTAGAGGGAGCAGTTTGTTTCTCCCTCCCTCACATCTCTGGTATTCAGCAGGCTCCTGAGCTGCTGGAGAGCCTTCTAGCCTCATGAACCCAAAAGCTGCTGCCGTCAGTGACCTGGGAGTCTCTTGAGGACAAAGTAGCAGGCTGTCAGCCACTCTGGGGCACTTCCTGTCACCACAGATCCAAGCTGAGACAGTAGGCACCATATTGCTTCTGGACCCACTGTGCACCTTTGTCCTCTCCATGGGGTTTCAGTCCCTCAGTTCTTGGTTTGCTTGTTCCCACACAAATGGTTCCCAACTCCGGTCCAGACTGTGGGAGACACAAGGGGCCAGTGGGTCTTGGGCGATTGGTGTGACCCCAGAGCCTGGACATTCTGGGTTGGCTGCCTTCTGGAGAGAGGGACAGAGATGACCAGAGTGCTAGCTTTCCTCCATTCAGACTCTTTTACTCTCCTTCCTCATCCCTACCCATGGCTGCCGAAACACTTGAGCTGGGGCTCTCAGGAGTTGCTGTTTCCCCTCTGCTGGGGCTTCCATAGACAGTAGGGCTCAAATCTTTCCTTTGAAAGACCTGCAGAGGACTAAGGGGTGGCAGGCTGCAAGCTCCCTGCTCACTGGCCCTCCTCAGTGCTGCTTCCCTGGCTGCTCCATTAGAGCAGGGCAAACCCTGAAGCAGAGGGACATCAAACCTGCCATAGGTAACTTGGGACCAGCACATTTTCTAATCTGGCATGATCAGAGAGTGACATTTGGGGACCTGGGGAGAGGCCTACAGGCCAGATCCTGTACTCCCAGGACTTGATCATGTTCAGGGGCACAGAGGGGAGATTTGTGAACCAATCTCAAGAGGCGAAGGAGCCCGCATGGGCAGAACTGAAAAGAAAGTGAAGTGTGGGTCATAGCCACAGCAAACTCATAGAGCACCCTTCCCCCGACAAGAAAGCCACACTCTCAGACCAGGATGGGATCCTAGATGGGGAAGCTCCCAGCCTGCAGTGCCATTGATGGGAAGGGAGCTCAGCTAGTTTGAACTCCTGCCTGCCAGCAAACACTGAAATGAGACCACAGAGTAGGGAGTCGGGGAAAGAGTGAAACTCACTCCTGACAGACAGATTATGGATCCCAAACAGCCCATGCCTCTGCAAGCAGACTTTCTAGCTAAGTGGAGCCACCTCAGCCCCTCCCTGGTGGCTTTTCCCAGAAGGCTGGGACCAGACCTTTGACCCCTGCCAAAGCAGGTGCCTTACCAGCTTTTGTGAAGTCTGAGGGCAGGATCACCCAACCCAGTCCTGTCTAGACTCACTCCCCCAACCGCCTCTGCTATGGTGGAGAATCAGGACTCACCTAGAAGTTCCAAGGCCCCACTCACCACCTGGGGCATTTGAGTGCTTCTACTGAGGGGCAAGAGCTAGTCACAGGTCCCAAAAACAACAATGCAGCTTGTTACTTCTGGTGAGTGCCACCTATTAACAGGGAGGTCAATTTGCACAGCTCTTTACAGCATTTACTGACTCAGTCATACAGGGTGTGGTTGATTCTTACAAGCATAACCTACTGTCTCAGAGATTAAACTGTGTATTCTAATACCATTCACACTATTAAGAAGACCACAGAGCTGGGGAAAGAGAAAGGATTTCAAAGACCTCCATCCTCCTTCATCAAAGAGAGACAGGGAATCTGCCTACACACATAGCTCACCATTGCTACAGCCTACAAACAACTAGCAACTGAGAAAACCACCACACTTAGATATCTATAACCAAGGCATCCATCCAGAACCTAGACCCCCATCAAGGCACCCACAAAACAAAGCCAAAGATTCTTATCCAACATATGCTACAGATACTCCCTTATGAGTGAGAGTGGGAAGAAGAAAAAGGCCTCATCTAAACAAAAGAAAATCCAAAAATAAGTAGTGACAGCTGCCCCAAATGAGAAGGAATCAGCAAAAGAACTCTGTAAATATGAAAAATCAGAGTTAAAAGACACCCCCAAAAGGAAACACTAGCTCTCTAGTAATGGATACCAACCAAAATGAAAATATTGAAATGACAGATAAGGAATTCCAAATATGGACTGTAAGGAAACTCAATGAAACCTAAGAGAAAATGGAAAAGCAACTCAAAGAAAATAGAAAAACAATTCAGGAAATGAATGAAAAATTTACTAAAGAGATCGACATATTAAAAAAAAATAGAACAGTTGGAAATGAAAAGTTCACTTAAGGAAATACAAAATATAGTGGAAAGTATTAAGAATAGACTAGACCAGGCAAAAGAAAGAATCTCAGAGCTTGAAGGCAGCTCTTTTGAATTAACTCAGTTAGTCAAAAATAAAGAACAGAGAATTAAGAAGAATGAACAAAGCCTACAAGAAATATGGGATTATGTAAAACAGCCAAATAAAAGTTTCATAGGCATCCCTGAGGGTGAAAAAGAAAACACACAAGGGCTGGAAAACCTATTTGAGGGAATCATTGAAGAAAACTTCCCTTGTCTTGCCAGAAATTTAGACATTCAGATACAAGAAGCTCAATGAACACCTGGGAGATTCATTGCAAAGAGGCAATCACCAAGACACATAGTTATTAGACAGGCCAAAGTCAACATGAAGGAGGAACTCCTGCCAGTCATGGGGTTAAAACAGCAAATAACTTACAAAGTAAAACCCATCAGGCTAACTGCAGACTTTTCAACTAAGACCTTATAAGCAGAAGGGATTAGGGCCCCATCTTCAGTCTTCTTAAAGAGAACAACCACCAGCCTAGTATTTTGTATCCTGAAAAACTAAGTTTCATATATGAAGGAGAAATAAAGATTTTCCAGACAAGCAAACACCGAGGGAATTTGTCAAGACCAGACCTGCCCTGCAGGAAATACTCAGAACTGCATTATACATGGATCAGCACAATAGACACCTGCCAAAAGCTAAAGCTCAGAGCTCATATAAAACAATAGTACAAGAAGGAAAACAAAGCAATAATGTATACCCAACAGGAAGAACAGAACAGCATCTCACATATCAATACCATCAATCAATGTGAATGGTCTGAATGTCCACTCAAGAGTCACAGGCTGGCTGAATGGATGAAAAAATACAACCCAAATATCTCCTGTCTCCAAGAAACACATCTAACCCACAAGGACTCATACTGACTCAAGGTGAATGGATGGAAAAAAATATTCCATGCAAATTAAAACCAAAAGAACATAGGCATAACCATTTGCATATCAGATAAAATTGACTTAAAATCAACAATAGTAAAGAAAGACAAAGATGGTCATTATATGATGGTAAAGGGAGCAATTCAACAAGAAGACATAACAATCCTAAATATTAACACACCTAACACAGGAGTGCCCAGATTCATAAAGCAAACCCTAATAGACCTAAGCAAAGAGATAAACATAGCATTGTATTTGCCAGGAACTTCAATACCCCACTGACAGAACTGGATAGATCATTCAAACAGAAAAAAATTAACGTTAGAGTTAAATGGGACTCTAGAAGAAATGGGCCTAACAGACATTTACAGAGCATTTTACCCCAAAACTACTGAATATATATTCTTTTCATCAGCACATGGAACATTCTCCAAGATTAGTCATATCTTAGGCCATAAAACATGTCTCAACAAATTCACTGAAAATTGAAAAAATTGAAATCATACCATGTATCTTCTCAGCCCACAGTGGAACAAAGCTAGAAATTAACTCCAAGAGAAACACTCAATTCTACATAAAGTCATGAAAATTAAACAACCTGCTGCTGAATGATTATTGGGTCAATAATGAAATTAATATAGAAATGAAAAGATTCCTCTAATTGAATGACAAAGGGGGTATAAGGTTCCAAAATCTAAGGGATTCAGGAAAAGCAGCCCTAACAGGAAAATTCATAGCCGTAAATGCCTACTCAAAAAGAAAGAAAGATCACAAATTAACAATCTAATGACACATCTCAAGGAACTAGAAAACAAAGAACAAACCAATCCCAAAGACAGCAGAAAAAAGGAAATAACTAAGGTCAGAACAGAGCTAAATGAAATGGAAAACTAAAAAAATACAAATTATCAATGAAACAAAAGGTTGGTTCTTTGAAAAGATAACAAAATAAGTAGATCTACTGCTAGATTAACCAGTAACAGAATAATAAGGACCCAAATAAGCTCAATCAGAAATGAAAAAGGAGATATTACAACTGATACCACAGAAATACAAACTATCATCTGTGAATACTATGAAACTCTATAGGTACATAAACTTGAGAACATAGAGGAAATGGACAAATTCCTAGAAACACACAACCTCCCAAGACTCAATCAGAAAGAAATAGAAACTAGACAAAGAATTTATAAAGAAAACCCCAATGGCAATCACAGCAACAACAAAAATAATTAAATGGGGCTTGATTAAATTAAAAAACTTCTTCACAGCTAAGGAAATAATCAACAGAGCAAATAGACAACCCACACAATGAGAGAAAATATTTGCAGGCTATACATCTGATAAATGGCTCATAACCAGAATCTACAAAGAACTCAAGCAAATCAGCAAGGAAAAAACAAACAACCCCATGAAAAATGTGGGCAAAAGACATGAATAGAAGCTTTTCAAAAGAAGACAGACAAATGGCCAATAAACATGAAAAAATGTTCAACATCACTAATTATCAGGGAAATGCAAATTAAAACCACAGTAAGCTATCACCTTATCCCAGTTAGAATGGTTTTTATTAAAAAGTCCAAAAACAATAGATGCTGGTGTGGATGCAGAGAGAAAGGAATGCTTATATACTATTGGTGGGACTGCAAATTAGTACAACTTCTATGGAAAACAGTATGGGGAGTTCTCAAAGAACTAAAAGTAGACCTACCATTTGATCTAGCAACCCACTATTGGGTATTTACCAAAAGGAAGTCATTTTAGCAAAAATGCACCTGCACTCAAATGTTTATTGCAGCACAATTCACACTTGCAAAGATATAGAATCAATCCAAGTGCCCATCAATTCATGAGTGGATTAACAAAATGTGGTATACATATATTATGGAATACTACTTAGCCATGAAGAAGGATGAATTAAGGCCTTTTACAACAATTTGGATGAAACTAGAGACCATTATCCTGAATGAAGTATCTTAAGAATGGACAAACACCACATATACTCAATATTAAACTAGAACCAATGAACACACATGTGCACAGAGGGAAGTAAAGCTCAGTGGAAATCAAGCAGGGGGCAGGGAGTAGGAGGAGATGGACAAAAACCTACCTAACAGGTACAGTGAATACTGTCTGGGTGATTGGCACATTTAGAACCCTGATTCAAGCATAATAAAATCACTACATGTAACCCAAAACATTTGTACCCCTGTAATATTTTAAAATAAAAATAAAATAAAATGTTAAACTATCTCAGTACAACCCAGGAATTGGGCATAAGGATATGGGGAAAGAACAATAGATAGCAAAGGTTTTCTATAGGTTTTATTTATCTTCCTGGAAGAATAGAGTATGTTGGTAGAAAAAACTTTGGTACCTTGATTCCATATGATAGTAGAGAAATATATGTAAGAAACGAATACTGGATAGAAAAGATCACCATTGATGGAATTGAAAACTAATTTAGCAAGGGCAATAAAGTAAATAAATGAGTGAATAAAGTAAATAACTTCAGGAAATTAGCAAAACATTTTCAAAAAGGGAAAAGAAGGAAATTAAATATAAACTAAAATTAAAAGAAAACTACTAAGTATATTAATGATGAAATAAATGTGAAGGGCCATGATTCTTCCATTTAAAAAGAGATTGACAGATTAGATTTTTAAAATTAAAGTAATAAAGATTTAATATAAATGAATAAGAAAAGAGATAGGCAAATGCAAATAAAAAGCAGGTAGAAGTAGCAATATTAAATTAATATTAAAATAAGGTAAAATTTGAAGACAAAACACTAAGATAAAATATAATAATAAAGTCACAACTTATGAATATATACATATACCAA
This sequence comes from Cheirogaleus medius, assembly GCA_008086735.1. Classification (NCBI taxonomy): domain Eukaryota; kingdom Metazoa; phylum Chordata; class Mammalia; order Primates; family Cheirogaleidae; genus Cheirogaleus; species Cheirogaleus medius. The sequence goes on from VBSM01002217.1 coordinate 12,831,686, forward strand.
ACCACAATACAACTAAATATTTAAATAGAAGCAAATAAAAAAATAAAAAATAGTCATATCCATGAGAGGAGGATAAAACTCCTACGGAAAACTTAGTCATATTGGCCTTAATAACCAGAGAACAGAAATCAAGGAAACTATAGCTACTAGAAAGCAGAAGGGAAATCCCAAATAGGAGAGAGCCAAAAAAGCAGAGTCTATAAACTTTGCCCCAATTGTGGCTGTTCCCTGAATGTGCACGTAGCACTGACAGCTAAGGCTAATAAAAACTGGACCAAGATTTGAGGTGCAGGACAGGGAGAGTTCACAGTTTGAATCCATCAAAATTAAGTGCCTATAGGGGGGAAAAAAAAACAGCACTCTTCAGGAGAGTATATCAAAATACAGAATTTCTACAACAGATCATTCATAATGACTAGAAAACAATCCAAATTTACTCAATATATCTGCCCCACCTCCAGCCTGCAAAAAAAAGAAAAAAAACACCCAGGAAAATATGACATTTGCAAGAGAAAAGACAAACAATGGAGAATCATTACAATATATCCAGATATTAGAATTAACATCTTGGGATTCTGTCCAATCTCCCTTCCCTCTTTCCTTCACTCAGAATAGACTTGCATTGAGTTTAAGCATCTCTCCCAGCCTTTTCCAGCTTGCTTTCCATTTTCTCTCACATATGTTTCCTCTACTAGAATCCTTCAAAGTTCAATCTTATGTGTTTCTGCTTCTCTGAGGATCTAGTTACACAATTGATCTGAGAAATCATGTCTGAATCAATGCTCTAGTAATAGTTCTCAAACTTTGGTGGCCTTGACACTTGCAGGTCTTATTAAAACATAATTGTTGGGCTCTACTAAAGAGATTTTTTATTCTGAATTTGCGTGTCTCACAAGTTCCCAGGTAATCCTGAGGCTGCTGGTCTAAGGCTACACTTTGAGAACCACTCGTCTGAGTTTCACTCTCCTTGGCTCCAGGACAATAGAATCATAAAGGATCTCACCAATCAATTTCCTTATAAGGTTTCTATACAAAGGGAAATATGATGCTTAAGGAAATCTGGGGAAATCTGCTGCTTGAGGGTCTGCTGGAAGTTGAAGCCTAGGAGGCAAGGGGCCCAGAACTTCTCCCCCACTTTAACGAGAGCAACTCTGCCACTGTCAGCTGTACATAGATATTTTATTTGATAGAAGACTTCAAATGATAAAAAAAATATTTATAAAGAAAGGCTGTAATAAAACTCAACCAAGCCTTTGCCTATAAAGTCAGAGAAAATGCTAGCAACTCCTTCTTTCTAATCTGGTTGACCACCTGGACTACATTGACCAGTAGCCACATTTTGAACAGCGTGCCTTATGCCCTTATACTAGCTTTCACATATGTGTGTCTGCAATAACCCTTAGGTTTCCGAGAGCCTTCTGATTTCCCTGACTTACATATCCTCTGCTTTCAACACACTGGAGAGACTTTTTATCCTTTTGGTGGGATGGAATAGCTTCTAAGCAAACCATATCTAAGAATCATTTTCCTCTGGTAAGGGTAGACCCCTTTCTCTTTCTTCTTCCTCTATTGCCCTCCCAAAACCTGCCCCCCCCCTTATTTGACAGTTGCCAGGGAGCAGACAAAATAGACAGAGTTGGTAATCAAACACTGTAAAGCTGCAGTTAGCATTCAATTTTTGGCTTCTGTTGTTCTATCAACAAATAAACACTTTTCATTGTTTTTAACTCTTTTAAATATATTCCTGTTCTTCCACTAGAGCTAAGTTATTAAAAAAGCTAAATAAGCTTCATGAGCCTATTTTTTATGTAAATAAAAGGGCCTATATTTTACTATTCAGTACTAATTGATAAATGCAAAACATGAGCAACGTGAATTATAAGAGATTGATTTGTCACAGCTCAACAATATTGTCTAATTTTTACAATACGGGAGAAGCATTACACATAAACTCACAACTATTCAGGTACAAGTGATTCAATTTGACAAAACCTAAGAAATTTTTAGCTTCTCTTCTTATTTAATCATTTTGTATATGGCCACATACTGAACCAATGGGACTTCTGAGATTAAAAGATGAAAAGAAAAGTAGTTGAAGTTTATGTTTGCTATTGATTAGAAGTTCTGATGAAGAATTTAGTGGAAGGAAGCTACCGCAGAGCAACTTCTACATTTTGAATCAACTAGTAATTTAAACATGCCACCCCCTATTCTCCATTTCCCCCAGATAATAAAGAACTATCTTTCACTGGTTAGTTTAAAAATGAAAAAGTAATTGTGGTAAGAAATTAAACCAGACAAATTATAAACAGAAACAAAGGCAACAATAACAAAGAGAGGATTGAGAGCGCCTAGGTCCCCTCCTTTCAAAAGTATAACAGTTTGAACTTTTTTCATATTGGTGGCAGTGACTTTTAAATGGCAGACAATCCAAAGAATTTACTCCAAAATTTCCAAAACTTCTGCCAACACCCCCCCCAACCCAGCTTACATCTTGTTGAAGTATAGACATGCTGAGAAAGGTGCTTAATGAGATAAAGATGGATAATGTCATGGGGGAGGCAGATATTGAACACTGACTCAAATGGTTGAGTTTGGATCTCAAATTCAGCTATTCAGCTGAATTAGACAAGACGTGCCCTCTCTCTGCAGCTCAGCTTCCATAGCTACATATCTATCATGCCAACTTAACTCTCCAGGATTGTCATGAAGATTTAATGTGATAAGGTCTGTAGGAGCAACTCCTATGGTTATTTGTAACACAGTACTAGGTGCTCATATATGTCAGTCAATGCAAAGTAGAAAGCTGATTCACAAACAGTCTGCTGGAATATTGAGCTAACAGGCCCACCCTTTAAGATGATATACAGCTTCAGAAACTTAAACCTCTTTTAACCTTTATTTCTAATTTATTTCGAGCTTTCTTCTATAAAGCATTTCGTTTGCTATATTGTAAAACTGGGGATAAAAAAAGATGAATGAATGAATAAATAAATAAATAAATATAATACAGTGTAATAGTGCTTATGCTCACATGTACAAAGACTTACTAGAGTGCATAGAAAGGACTGCCTGCCAAGGGTGAAGGGAGGTGAGTATCCAGGGGAGGTTTTGCTTTGCAGAGAGATGCACAGAGGACCTTGGCCCTGGTTATAGGTGGGAATTCATCTCACAGATGTGGTGGGGGCAGGGCAGGGAGCAGTGAGCACACTAGCAGACTGATATTACACATATTCATATTACATGTGACTTCAGAATAATATAATTTCACAAATTCACCATGAAAAGCTAGAAAAAAGAAACATAGATGAATAAAACTCCATTTATAACAGACTATTTTAAGTGGAGAGAAATGGAGAGTAAAAAATACAAATAAGGCTCTCATATAAGGCTCTAGAGGAAAGAGTGCCAGGAATTCAATACCTGGTTCAAGTCTAGCCCTACTAGACGCTACCTGGGGGATCTTGGGTAAATCTCTTCAAATTCTGTTTCTCACTTGACTCATCTCCAAAAACTGAGAGTTGGCTTAGCAGATCATTAAGATATCTGTCATCTCTAAAAGCCTAGGACACCATGAAAATCGAAGCTCCACTTTTAACAGATCTATTAATAAAACAGATCAGTAAGGTATCTGGTGCTTATTTTTTTTAAGTCACTGTTTTGAAAACTGACTTCACAATACAAAAAACATTGTATACCTATAAATCTTATCTGTATGTTTATGTATGTATGAATGTGTGTGTGTTTGCAAGTGTGTGTGCTTTACAGCTTATTACTTAGGGGAAAAATAGACTGGATTAAGTCGCACCTGGTTAAGGTGGAAGGGGAGGGAGAAGGGAGGGAAAAGGAATTTGAAATGTCTGCAGAGCTCATTAGTGCCCTGATACCAAATGATTCAAGGACATCTCTGGCTTTGATTCAAACAGTTGTTCTGTTCCTGAGTAACATGACGACAATCTAAAAATCCACAGCTGGACTATGCTGATTCTTCTGCCATAAAAGTAACAGATTTGCTGTATTGGTTGTATGACACAGGACCATTTCAGAATGAATCCTGTCAAAGCCAGGGGCCCAGAGGAGCTGCTTTATGCAGTTTTGGTAAAAGATGGGATTTGTTTTTAAGTTGCTCTGGTATTAAGAAAGGCTGAGCAAGCAGTTTTGAGAGGTCACAGACGATTGGTGAAACAAAAAGTGACTATTTGTGCTTGCAAACACATCATGATGGGATGCATTTTTGATTCTAAGCTCCTTCCTTGGTCCCAGGGTTTCTCAGCCCACTCTCTAAATAATCCAGAGGACAGATGTCTTCAAGATGAATCACTTCCCCACATTGCTTATATCCTGTCTTCTCTTGTTACACAGAAGTTTGATGATGAAATGGATGCTACCAATGACACCTTTTGAGTTGGAAATAAGGAGATAGGCCAAGTCTTTCTCAGACACACCCTTCCTTCATTCTTCATTAATCACAGCATCACCAAAATCTAAAGCCATCAGGGACCTCACACATCATCAATTGAGCTGCTTATTGAGAAAAAGTTAATACTTCAAACACCACAGGGACATAATGAGATTAAAATAATAAATTTCTTCCAGAGGTGTTAAGGTTTTCCTCCAGATGCTTTTTTCTACCTTTGCTCTTTAAACTAAAGATAACCCCTATTAAGGCTGGTCACAGATTAATCCAATACACGATTCCCACTACTTTCTGAGGCTCTTCAAGAATTATTATATTACAAGTGCACCTGCCACCCTTACAAGGCCCTCCACTCCAACTCTTCATCTCTCCTTCTTTGATTCTCAGAAAGCTTTCCAGAATTATCTGACCACTAATGAACGACCCCAAGCCACCTGAAAGCCAGTGATTCCAAAATATTTCTAGGAATGAATTTATCTCTTTTCAAATATAGACTATAAGCCCTCTGGAATTTTTTTCTCTTTGGGGAGGCAAAAGAAATATTTTCCTTCCTGCCAAACCAATAAATTTTCTTTTTCCCCACTGAATTTTTACAGGCAATTTTCTACCATAAAATTTGCATGCGTGGTGTAAATTTTCGGGAGCTTTCCTCCTGGCGCACCAGTTTCTCATACACCTTCCAGCAAACACTGACCACATCCTGACCAAAGCTAAGCACTGTGTAATGCTAAGCAGACCTGGGCCTGCAGGAAACAAGATGCCACGTTCGGGATAGCTGTCAGCACTCGTCTAGCACCCTGCCTTCCTCTCGTCCCTCCCTGCAATTAGCGAGGAGTGAGGTTTAGAGGTAAGTGGACAGCTTCTGACCCCAAAAGCAAAAGAGAGAAGTTACTTGATTGCTACTTTGCAAATCCTTTGCTGAGGTTGATCACTATCTGAAACTATTTCATTTCTATGTAAGTGTTGCTTACTAACCCTTTTCTCCTGAGCCACTTGAACATCATCTTACACATTCCTACATAATCCCAGAGAATTTTAGAATACCACATATTCACACTTAATTTTAAGGAACTGGTTGGTGCCTGACAAAAGATTTTCCGAAGACAGAAAAGTAGCTGGGTGGTGACTCCTGATTCATTTAGCAAAGATTTAAGTTGGATTCAGGCCAATGGATTTTATTCATTGATGCATTCATTCAGTAAACGTTTTCTTGGTCATTTATTTTGCTCAAAATACTGTGACAAATGCTGTAGTTGATATAAAAATAGAAGCAACAGCTTCTTCTCTCAAAAAGTTAACAGTGAAGGAAGAAACTGAGGGAAAAGATCAGGAACATCACAGAATAAATATATCACATACATCATTTACTTTGACATTTACTTTAGTTGTATGTTTATGTACAACTGAACACTCCTACGTACAGAAAGTTTAGAATCTAGAATTTGGGAATAGTAAAATAAAGGCATGCACTTCCCAAATGCAGAAATCATTAGACATGGAACTCAAAACTATCATTTGCACTTGAGTTCACATTTTCTCATAATGTGTTTTGTAGTCAGATAAAGAAAAGTCTAACAGAATAGATGGTTTATAATTAAATATTATTCTCATTTAGACAGTGATTCTCAACATGTTAATTTTTTTCTTTTACTTAGTCAACATTAATGCATTGTTGGTGCTGTTATTTTAAAAAGTAGTTAACGTTTGCAGATAATTAAGATGTGGCACACTTAACTATGCAAAACATAATAAAATGCAATTATATTTTAAAGGTCTTAAGTCAAATTACAAACTGAAAGGGCATTCACATGATGTTTTGATCCTTAGTCTGCTTTTACAGATGAGGAAACTGAGGCCCAGAAGGAGAGTGGTGCATGTATAAAAGCTTATAGCCTTTGCCTCAAGGAGAGTGTCTCAAACTCATTTCTGTTTTACTCTCACTTTAGACATAATTCTATGTTTGACTATCTGATTCTCCAACCCAAAGGAAAGCAAATGAGAAAGAAAAAAAGATAAAGTCACTAGAATCAGAAATGACAATTGCTGCAAAGTCAAAGAATTAACAGTGAAGAAAGAAACTGGGGGGGGGGAACATCAGAAACATCAGAATAAATACATCACACACATCATTTACTTTGACATTGACTTTAAGGGTAAGAGTTCTATGCACATTAACACCCCCTCAAGGTTTAACTGCATTCCAGTCTATCTTTTTCAGTCTCTTCTTGTTCCCTTCTCCTTCTCTCTCACGAAGCTCTAACCACACTGTTCTTCAGTTCCACAAAACTTGCCAAGTGCTTTCCCACCTCAGGGACAGAGCACACTGTTCTTACTGCTTGGAACTCTTTTCTCCCCATTCTTCACATGGTAGATTTCTGTAAAACTAAGTTTATAGCGTAACTGGTACTAGATGGGCATTCAGCAAATATTTGTTGAATATATAAACGAAAAAATAAATATAATGTTAACCCCATGTCCTTCAGAAAAAGCAATCTTCAGTATATTCTAACTAAAAAGAAGAGTGAAATACATACAATATGTCCAGCAAAAATATTCAAAATAAGTTTGCCTTAAGCATATAAGTAGTAGCAACTTCATGTACCTAGAAGAATTCTTATTTTCTGGAATGTAATACAATCACCACTGAGCTACTACCCTAATGCAGTAGTTTTTCTTGAAACCCACACTTTCCTTGCTTTAAAAGCAAGGTTTTACAACAATGTGACTATGTAGCCTTCATATTTATGGCAGCAAGCTACATATCATCAGCTTTGGATACCATACTTCATATTTTGGTGAGAGAATAGCTGCACGAATTTCTGCCTGCCAAGTTTTCCAATTAATTAAATGAAAACCAATATCAACCTTATCATTTAGGTCAGGATTGGAGATTTAAAATTAAAAGCCTTTTAACACAATGATTATCTTCAGAATAGACCATAGGTCAAGAGAGGGTCTGATTGTTTTATATAATGCAACTCTCAACTCTCAATGAATTAATTCAAAGTTCATTTTTTGTGAATCTTCCACATCCAGATAATTGATATTTTACAGTAGAAATTCAAACCCACATTTGTATCTTCTCAATGATTTGTCAGTCCAAGTTGCTCAGTTCACAAGTCTAAAGACAGTTCCTCTCTGCCCCAGCTGTGCCAATCCAACCTGGAATAGGAAACATTGAGTTCTGACACCCTTAAGAGCTACCAAGATTTCGTGATGGAAATGAAGCTGACAGTTCTGTCAGGGATGTGAGAAGCAGAATCAGATTCAGCTTGTTCCTGCAGAGATGTGCTGGCTCTACAGAGCTGAAGATAATAAAAACAAGTTTGGTGGATAAAATGAGCAGATATAAAGACACAGGAGAAGAGACATTGAGCAAAAGGATGACATTTCATACATTCCCGATCAGGTGAGCGGTGCCTTTGCCAAACGTTCAGCAACCACTGGAGGAAAAGGAGTGGCTTAAATGTCTCCTTAGGATCTCCTTACATCTTACATTAGATTGCATCTCCTTACGATCTAAAATTCCTGCCCCCTAAGTCTCTCTCCCTTAGATGGTATTTCAAGCAACGGACTTATAGGTCCTTGGCAGTATATATGTCCTGTGATGAGGCTTTTAATGATCCAAAGTTCCATTCCTCACATAAATTAAGAACCTGATTTTTTTAAAGTCATCTTGGGCCAATGCATAGATTATCTACAATCTTTGAAACAATCTTTCTAGGTAGGTGTTATTATTTAAGCTTTGCAGATGAGAAAACCAAGGGTCAAAGAGAAAATTAACTTTCCCAAGGTCACACAGCTAGTAAATATCTGAGCCAGGAATCAAACCCACATCCTTGAAATTTAGGCTGCTCTCCTGCCTTCCACTGTGGCTGATAAAATCCCTCCCACACACACCCTCATCCTCACTGAGGAAGTTATGAAGTGTTTTCTGCTAAAGGAAGATATTTTCCTTTTGTAAAATGTAAATTAACACATTAACTGCCATGAGACTTATAGTTAACTCGCTCTAGTTTTGACCCAAGGGCTGCGTGAAGCATATATAAAATCTTACTTATCAATGTTCTTATTGTTACAATAAATATTGACAGTTTAATTCTAAAAACGTGGAGCAAATGAATAAAAGTCAATGAATTTTGTTTTTCTATTTATGTTTACCTTTAAATTACACTCGAAGTTTTTATTCTATTTTTGTAATAAGACATTGTGGCCCCGGGGAAAAGTTTCTGTTTTTTTGTGTGTGGTAGTCAACGTGCTAAATAAAATCTCTTCAAATATGTAAAACACTTCCATAATCTTTATATTGATACATATTAACTTTACCTGAGAATATGTCCTGGGTTTCCCCAAAGCTATAACATCTCTACAATGTCATTTTCTAGCCAAATATCTGGACAAGCGATGCCTCATGTTCATGGTCAGCAAAGGTGATGTGGCCACAAATGACCACTGCCTGGTCCCGTGTGGATTCGGAAGCTCTGTCCCAGCGAGGCAGGCAACCTCTGGGAGCTGACGAGCAAATTATCCTTTAAACTGTTTTTATGACAGTCACTGATATAGATTTTAATTTTCTATAAGTGTTGTTTAAGAAAGATCTTAAGGTGAGAAGTGAGAATCTTTAAAAAAAAAAGAAAAGAAAAGAAACCTTATATGTTTCTAGTTTGGGGTTTTGCATTTGCTTTTGTTCCCTGTCCTTAAGGGGTATGTGTGTGTGTGTGTGTGTGTGTGTGTGAGAGAGAGAGAGAGAGAGAGAGAGAGACTGATAAATAAATAAAATAAAGATTTTTATTGGTATTATTAGTTATTCTTACCGTGAAAGTACATAGTATGATGAATTTAAAAATTAGGAAACGTGGTACAACATCCCAAAATAGCCATTTGACTAACTTTTCACTGTTTGTCCATTATATCCAGAGAGACATGACCTTTCTGACTGGTAAAAGAGAAAAAATGCAGAATTTAGATTCTTGCCTCTATAGTTTACCCTGTCTCAGAGGCTATGTCATCATTTGCAAAATGAAGCTGTCTAAAATACCTACTTCAGAAACTTATATTGAGGCTCAAATGGAATCATTCATATGACAACACTTTGAAAATGAAAAAGTCCAATAAGCCCTCAAATTAGCCAGTGTCTTGCCTAACTTAGAACCTTTCTTTTTATATCATCATAAACGATAAGAGATTCCACTTAACAGCAACCTTCTGTAGCTTCAAAAGGTTGTAGTGTTGCTAAATTTGAAATTTCTTTTGATATTTTAAATTTGGACATATGTTTTTTTCCCCCCAGGAGTTATCTAAGTTGTGATTCTTCTGGTCTGAAGACACATAATATTTAGAGACAAGCCTACTCACAGCTGTGGTGTCTGCTGTGCTCTCATACAAGATAAGTGGACTTTGTGTTAGACTGTAGGCCAACAAAGAAGAGAGTGTGAGAACAACTCTGAAAGCAAGACTTACACTGGGTTGATGTTCCCTGAGTCACTTCCTTAGGTCAGTTGGACAAAAGGCCTGAGGACTGAGAGAAGGAAGTATCACATCCATATTTAAATGCCCAGAATGTGAGAAGAAAACCCTATTCATGTTGCATTAATATTTTCAATAACTTTTCAGATAATATCTAGGCCTATAATGATTACAGTGTGGTTAGGAAATGAGCAGTAATGAATAGTGTTGAATCATTTCATCTCCTAAGAAAAAAATCAAGAACAAAGTCTAATGATTATCCCTAGCAAGTAAAATATGGCAGACCACAAAATGGTTTGCCATTCTAATCCATTTCAAGCATAAACAAACACATACTTGTATGCACACACAAACCCCCACACGGAAATCATAGTCAAAAGCTAAAAGAGTTAATTTAGGCCTTGGAGAAAAGTTGCTTTAAGCACTGGTTCAAAAGCTCTTAAATAGCAGAAAAATCAATACACTTTTATCAGACTTCAGTGTTTATAGAAGCAATACAAAACAGGATTTTGTAAAATGTATATATTACGCCAGATCAAACTGTAAGTTAAAACATCTGTGTCCAAGTTAATCTCAGATACAGCATGGAGATTATTTGAATTGTGTGTTTCCTTTTGTGACCTTTTAGATGTGGCTCTGGTGGGGGGGATGGGCAAGGGAATAATTTTCTTAAGCTTTTAGTTGCCTGCAACAATGCCAACAATTGAACATAACAGCAATACTTTTTTAAGTTACCCAGATGAATAACAAAAAGGAAGGAAACCCCCTTCAGTAATTTCAAAATAGTGTTGTATAGGGAATCTTAAAAAATAAATTATAGACATAAATATAGGTATGTGCATCTAAGATCACTATAGGCTATCCATGACATAAAATTTTCAATTAAAACCACTTTTATGAGCAATAATCACATTCTGAAAAAGCATCCACAACTTGCTCGTGGATTATACCACTTCCTCGATGAAGCACACCTTAAAATATAAACAAATATAATGTACTTAGCTTAATATGCAGCAACGTTTTTTAACACAATAAAGAATTTTAAAGTCTTATAGAAAGCCTTTGGTTCTTGTTTGTAGGAGACAAGAAAACAAGAACTGAAGTTGATGGAAGCTTTCTTTTTTTAGATCTGTTTTTAAGGGATCAGACATCTGTAATTCAAATCCATTTTGATTGAAACAATAAATTTGATTCAATTCTGAAATTTCATTTCAAAAGTGTAAGAGAGAAATTCATGGGACCCCTCAAAGTAAATGACAAGCCTGGTCTCTGAAATATGTCAGGAACACATTAACACCATGTAAAAATAACAGCAGAGCCAAACCAAAGTCACAACGGCCAAATGTCCTGAAAACAGGGCTCTAGGAAAGGAACTTGTAGATTTAATTATTAATTGTATCTTTGAAAGTAACTGAAACTTATAATTTAATCCTCTTAATGAATCTTTTTGGTGTGGTAATGCTATTCCTTCTTTGTTTAGTTGATTACGTGCTGGGCAAAAGACATGAGCCCAAGACAAAGAAGACTGCATTGTAGATGCTCTGTGTCAAACAGTCATTCAACAACTAAAAATATTCACTGAATACATATTATGGCCAGGAACACCTGACTTTATGAAGCTTTTATTCTAGTGGAAAGACACCAAAAAATATGTATTACATTATGCCAGGTGTGAGTGCTGTAAAGAAAATGAAGCAAGGAAAGAGAACAAAGAATAAATGAGGAGTGCTATTTAAATAGGGTGGTCAAGTGAAACCTCTCTGTTGAGGTAGCATTTGAACAGAGCTCTACATAAAATAAGGCAGTAAACCCCATGGAAGCCTGTAGAAAGAATATTCCATATAGACAGGACAGGAAATCTAAGACTGCCAAAGCATGAGCTTGCTCAGTATACTTGAGGAACATCAAAGATGTCAGTGGGGCTGAAGCAGAGTGAGAAAGTTGGATGGAGGTAGGAAATAAGGTAAGAGAGGTAAAGAGGGCCAGATCATTCTACCCCTGGAATTCCTGCCAATCATGATGGAAAACCATCAGAGGGTTTGAGCAGAAAAGGGGCATGATGATCATGGTGTCCAAGGACCAGGGCAGGTGAAATGCCTGGAGCTTTTACACAAAGTGTAACCATGAAATCATCAACACAGTACTGCTTAAAACATACTGCTTAAAACAGTACCTAGTATGTAACAGATGCTCAATAAAGATGTGTTGAATGAAAGAATGGATAAGTGAATATAAGATACGATGGCGAAAGCCTATGCCCAACAAAAACTTATCTACCATTAAAACTGTATTCCTCTAATCAAAACCACGTTCCCTTATACATTGCAAAATATACCTGAGCAGTATAACAATTTAGCCACTTTAAGTCATCAGTGTGTTTCATGAATTAGTTGACTAACAGATTTGGCCCACCGTGACTGTAAGTAGAAAGTAGGTTTTTTAAGAATCTGGATAAAAAGATCTAGGGGGTAAAGTTGTATATTTGATTCTTAAGAGGGGATGATTACTAATAAAAAATTGGGAGAATGCTATTAAAAGGGGAAGACAGTAATGGTGAATTCTGCCATTTTTCAAGTGTCCCAAAGCCACCCCTGGAAATAGCACCTGCTCCCATCCATGGCATATTTCCAGTGCCCACACTACTTCTTCAGAAACCAGTTTTACTAGATAAGGGTTTGCTCATCAGTCCTGGGGCCTTTTGGAGGCTGAAATTATCTTAATTCTTAATATACAAAAGGCTGCTCTGAAATAATAAATATGTCTCTTGGAGTGTCCAGTTCACTAGCAGAGAGGAAAATTGGCCATTAAGGAGATCTGGTTCTTTCCATCCTTGGGTCCAGGAAGTTAGGACAAGCCTTTCCAATAAGAGGGCATATTAACAAGTACCATTGACCCAGGGCTTAGTAATATTCAACCCTTTTTGGTTATACAATTGTCTTCATTCTCAAGATATTAAGTGGTGGTTTAAAGGATGGACATATCTCCAGAAGAAAAAGAAGTTGAGATTCTGATTCATGACTTAAGGCAAGTAAACATAATAAATTGAAATTACTTCCTATATAGAATAATTTCAAGTACATTCTTTCTTCTGTTCTATGTAGATAAATGTTCTTTCATGGTAAAATAACTTTTGTTTGATTATAAAAGTTATGCAGGCTTATTGTTTGAGACTTTGCATATTCTTAAACAAATCACCTGTAATTCAACAACTCAGATATAAGAAATGTAATATTTTGCTATGTTTCTCTCTAGTTATTTTTTCCTATATATACATATCCACTCCTCCTATTTACGTATTCAATTCCCTGCCTTGTTCCACAAAGAACTTGGGGTTACATGAAGTGAACATTTATTAATGTAGAAGAGCATTTGTTAATGCTGTTAAATTTCATTTATTGCACAGAGTAGAATCCATGTCTCATAGGCAAATATTCCAGTTCATTGCATTAGGTTAGGCCTGGGTTCAATGAGTTTCTCTGCAAAAGTCTGTGATGTAGATTGTCATATGGCCAAAATGGATATGTAGCATGCCCTTACTTTTGTATCAGTCCTCTAACTCAGGGGTTGGCAAGCTGCAGCTATGGGATCGAATCCAGCTGCCACCTGTTTTTGTAAATAAAGTGTTATTGGAACACAGCCACACCCATTTGTTTCTGTATTGTCTGTGGCTGCTTTCACACTGCAACAGCAGAGTTAAGTGGCAGCAGAGTGATTACAACGGAGACTGGAAGGGTCACAAAGCTGAAAATATTTCCTATCTGGATGGCCCTTTACAGAAAGAGAGAGGGGTGAAATGCTTTAGCTATCAGAGCAGAAAAGACACATACTTCCAATTCATTCCACTGTAACTTCAAATCCATCATGTCCGAAATAGAACTGATTTTCTTCTCCTCAATACCTCTACCATCTCCCCATGGATGGCGCTGCCATCCCCCCAGTTAGCACACCACCATCTCAAGTTCATCATGACTCCTTCTGTCTGACCCCTCATTCCTTAGGGTGAAAGTGATCCTTTTTCCTAACTAACTCTCAGACCTAAAAAGGAGAGCCTTTTAATTCCCACTGCTATATGAACTACATTCATAGTTCAGAGCTATATTATAGTTCAGGCCCTCACCATCATCTCCCAGACGATAATAATTAATTCATACTTTTGCCTTCAGTCTCTCCACCTTCCCCACATTGATCAACATCTGTTCCTTCTCAAAATTCTTCAATCTCCCCAAATTCTACAAGTTGAAGTCCGAACTCCTCAACACAGCAGAAAAGACCAGCCGACCTTTCCAAATGCATTATCCCTCCCACCCCTCTCCCGTCCTGAAGCCACACTGGAAGAACTGCTACCACGCCACCATCCTGCACCTTCTTACACCTCAGTGCCTTATAAGGGACAGTTGCTCATCCTGGAATATTCCTTCCTGCCTTTTCTATCTGATAAACTGGCATTCACCTTTTAAGGCTCAGCTTAATCATCTCCACCTTTGTAAAGTCATCCCTAAGCCCCTCCTCCCAGCCCTGTTGTGCTTCAAGTTATCTCTCCTGCTAAACTAGGATGCCCTCAAAGTAGTGCTATTGAAGCTACCATGTATATCTTATTCCTACTAGTAACTGCAGACCCAAGCACTGTGCCTGGCATATAATAGATTTTCAATATGTTTTTTTTACTAAATCTGAAATCTGAAATGAAGACACAGACATGACAACTTTGTCCACTCTAAATTTCAATAAGCAGTTAAAATGATTAGTACTACCAATGGGACACAATCCAGTTCTCCAATTTCAGATGAAATATATTCCTGTTTCTATCTATGAGTTTTGAAGGAGATTTTAGGAAGTGGGAGCTAAATTTTCTCATTCTGTTTAGAAAAGAGAAAACCTCAATAAAGACCTTTATACATGATTTTTCCATTCTAGCCTTTGGTAAAGTAGTTGTGCTTTATCATGGCATCATGGCATTGCTAGTATTCTCTAGGAAGTTGTTTTTCCTAACCTAGGTAAAAAGGCTTGTATCTAGGCCTGACCCACTCATGAGTAATTTCTGAAGGATATGTGTTTGGTGATAACATTTCTGCTAAGTCCAAACATAGGCAGTGCTTTCAAGAAAGAACAATGTGGTGATAATCACCATTTATTTTCAAGTGTTGCATATTTGTTTCAACAAATTTAAAAACATTTCCTAAAGGATTTTAAAGAAAGTCACCAAGTATGTTTAACAAAACAACATATGGAATGCTAATTTTGTTGTGATGCTATACTCTAATACAGCAAGAAACAGATTTTTCGTAAAATCAGCAGATTTGCAAACACTAATTAAGAAACATTGAAAACTATCAAGGTCAATTTAAAAATCTATTTGAAAACAAATATTCCTAGTCTTGTTAGGAATTTCCCACCAGGGATTCACTGCACATCAACAAACTTCTACCATGCAAGTTTTGCAGTGAAGGTAAATAAATAAAGACATACTTTCGAATTTCAATACAAAGCCAAACAGTAAGGTTTGGAGGGCTGGGTGGAAATAACCAATTTGTCTCTATCAGTATAATCTCTACTTGGGAATCTAAGATCCTTGTAGCATAGGATTTCCATTTAATTTAAGATACATCACTCCTAAAAGACTTTCCAGGAGCTCTGTGTTTGCCATAAGGGAGTATGCTCTGATAATGTTAACTCTCTGCAAGAATGATTATCTGCCTTGTGTGGAAAGAGCAAGTAACCATAAGAAACTAGTTTTACAAGTCACATCTCTATGCTGCCCTTAGCCATTCCTTCTTCTGTCTCTCTGTTCATTGGCTATGTCATCATCTGCAAGGCCCTCCACCCAAAAAGTAGGAGAAAAACATATATGTAGGTATATATCATGTGTGTGTGCATACATATATATGCATATGTGTGGGAGTGTGTGTGTGTCACTTTGTAAATGCTCAGATTTTCAACCAGTCAACATTGCCTAAACACTCATGTGGTAAACCTTGCTGTATGCTTAGGGCCACTCATTTCTTGTCATAGTTAATTCCATGCACAGAGGCTGGGAAGACGTATTATATTTACACTCTCCAAGAACAGAGCCACTGGTGACATCAACATGTTTTAAACAGGATAATTCATAACAAACTACCCTTTCACCTAAGATCCCTTGACCAACAACAGGAGAAGAGCTGATTCGAATCCAAATAGAAAAGGTTAAAATACACTGCTACATATCCAGAGACTAATACTTTTTGCATTAAATACTTCAACATATTATTGTTTTATCTCTTTATGCCTTGGCTTGTTCCAGAATGGACTTTAGGTAGTTTTGTTTGAAACAAGTGTGAGACTGGCTAAAGTTTCAATAGTTGTTGTTAAATGGAATTTGGCCTTACGTTGTTATTGAATTCCTTTTGGTGAAAGTTAATGTAAATAACATATACTTGACGGGGTCAGTCCTCTGTCTTACAGACCCACAATACTGTGCTGCCCAGATGAAGACCAAAAGGTCTTTGAGATAATGATATAAAAGTATGTAAAATAAAGATGCAAAAGTATATCAGAGAAAATGTCATAGAGATTAATTAATCAAATTTATCAACTGATTCCTTGAGAGTCATTATCTCATAAACAAATACACCTTCTCTTCCCCTTCCTTCTTCCATTTCACTTCACCATTTATGATAAAAATGAGGAGAATTCGAGGCTATGGTATGGGAAGGACAATCTTAATCACTGAGTGACTCTATCACACTTAATATACTGTCACATCTAGAGCTTTTGCCTATAGATACAAACAGAGAACATAGCGAGTAAGACACAAAACATTGGAAGTTTTAAAACATTTTTTATTGCTAAGTCTAAAATACTCAAACACCACAGCACAGTGATTGCCAAATCTAAATTAGAATTTGTGGGCTTTTTAAAAGTTTCTCTTCAGGGTACCATTTCAGCTCTATGGAGAGGTGTGATACGTACGGAGATGGAGCATATGGCTGGAGACCAATTTGCCTATGAGCCCAAACCAAGTGGACCCATATGGACAGCTTTTATAAAATCATAAACAGTAAAACTGAAGAAAACTCCAGGCTCAGTCTGCTTTATGGCATCAATAATTAAACTGGACTGGCTGCATTCGTGGCTTTATTGCAAATTCTGAGTAAACCTAAAGAATTTTCAAATAATTTAATTATTTCTCTATTTATTCATGTTTATCCACAGTGGTTTTTTCCTATGCTTTTAATTGGATGTTTAAAAATTCATAGCTATCCAGACACTTTGTTTAAATGCCCATAGACAGCTCACATGTATTTCCTTCATAAGAGATAAAAGAACCATCAGTGATAAAGATGTCAAAGTCCCAGAGGCAGAACAGGAATAGCAAAATACAAGACTAGAGCTAATGTTTTTTATTTTTACTGTGGTAAAGTATATGTAATATAAAATTTGCCATTTTAACATTTTTTAAGTATACAATTCAATTGCACTAAGTACATCCACAGTGTTGTGCAATCACCACTACTTCCAGAACTCTTTTATCATCCCAAACAGAAACTCTTTACCTGTGAAATAATAACTCCTCACACCACCCTTCCCCCATCCTTGTAACCTCTATTCTATTTTCAACCTCTATGAATTTGTCTTTTCTATGTACCTCATATAAGTAGAATCATAACAATTATTTGCCCTTTTCTGCCTGGTTTATTTCACTTAGCATAATATTTCAAAGTTCATCCATGTTATAGCATGTATCAAAATTTCATTCCTTTTTTGTGAATAGTATTCCATTGTATTCTACTTTTTGTTGATACAGTCATTTGCTGATGGACACCTGAGTTGTTTTCATCTTCTGGCTATTGTGACTAATGTTGATATTGATCATTGATATACAAGTATCTGTTTGAGTCCCAGCTTTCAATTCTTTTGGGAGTAATTCCTAGACATGCAATCATTAGATCATATGGTAATTCTATGTTTAACTTCTTGAGGAACTACTAAACTGTTTTCCATAGGGGTTGTACCATTTTACATTTCCATTTTGCACAAGGATTCTAATTTCTCCACATCTTTGCCAAAACTTGTTATTTTCCAATTTGTTTTCTGTTTGTAATAGCCATCCAAATGGTTGTAAAGTGATGTTTCATTGTGGGTTTAATGTGCATTTTCCTAATGACTACTAATGTTGAGCATTTTTTCATTTGCTTATTGACCATTTGTATATATTCTTTGGAGAAATGTCCATCCAGGCTCTTTGACCATTTTTTAATTGAGTTGTTTGTTATTGAGTTGTAGGAGTTCTTTATATAGTCTGGGTATTAATCCCTTATCAGATGTATGTTTTACAAATATTTTCTGCCATTCTATGGGTTGTCTTTTCACTCTCTTGATAGTGTCTTTTAATGTACAGAAGTTTTTAATTTTGCTGAAGTTCAATTTGTCTATGTTTTCTTTTGTTACCTGTGTTTTAGGTGGCATATCCAAGAAATCACTGCCAAATCCAATGTCATGAAGATTTTTCCCTATGTTCTCTTCTATGAGTTTTATAGTTTTAGCTCTTACAAGTAGGACTTTGATCCATTTTGAGTTAATTTTTGTATAAGGTAAGGATTCAGTTTCATACTTTTGCATGTGAAGATCCAGTTTTCCATCTTGGTACCTTGGTCAAAATCGGTTTACCACCTATGTATGGGTTTGTCTCCAGGCTCTCTATTCCATTACATTGGTCTGTCCGTATGCCAGACCACAATGTTTTGATCACTATAGCATTGAAGTAAATTTTATAATTGGAAAGTGGGAGTCCTCCACCTTTGTTCTTTTTTAAGATTGTTTTGGCTATTTGAGCTGCCTTTAGAGTGGATTTTTCTATTTCTACCAAAAATACCACTGGGATTTTATAGGGGTTGCACTGAATCTGTAGATCACTTTGGGTAGTAATGTCATCTTAACAATATCATCTTCCAATCCATAAACACAAGATGTCTTTCTATTTCCTTATGTATCCTTTAATTTCTTTTTATTCATTTATTTTTTAATTTGTTCTTATAAGCATTTAACTATCACTTACTCTATGCCAGATGCTTTACAAGTATTAATTAATTTAATCCTTATAATAACCTGACATAAAGTACTATTTGAACTCCATTTTATTGATAAAGAAATGAAGCACAAAGAGGTTAAATAACTCGTCCAAGGTTACATAGCTGATAGGTGATAGAACTGGGATCTAAACCCAGGAGGTCCTGCTCCAGAGACCATGCTCCTATTATGTTATACTCCTTTTCACGCATTCATTCATTCAACAAATATTCACACACACCTGCCAGTTCCTCAGAAGCATGACCTGAGACAAGATTTAGTGTGCAAGTGATCTATTAAGGAAGTGCTCCTGGGCAAAACCTAAGGGAGCTAAGCTAAGGGAGCAAGGAAAGCAGGATTGGGAAAGGGAAGAAACCAAACAAGGGTTTGATGTCAGGTGAAGTCCCTGCCTCAGCCTGATCCTTTGGAGAGCTGTGGAGTGTGCGTCCACCTACAGGCATGGGAGCTGGGCTTTCATACTGCTGCAATATTCATTGGCTGCAGATCACTCTGCTGGTGATATAAACTTCTAGACAATTCCAGCTCTCCATGTGTCTGAGTGAAGGACTCTATTAATTCAAATTTAGTCCTCTGGAGAAAGTTACAAGTTCAAGTTGGTAGGAATAAAGTGTACAGAAACTGGAGGATGAATACACAGAGGTGGTAAAGTGGACCCAAGGGGATCTGGGCAGAGCACCAACAGCACATACTGTGTGTAAGGCAATGGACTCGGCATCTGAAGAAGCAAGATGAAGGAG
Source organism: Cheirogaleus medius (assembly GCA_008086735.1). Classification (NCBI taxonomy): domain Eukaryota; kingdom Metazoa; phylum Chordata; class Mammalia; order Primates; family Cheirogaleidae; genus Cheirogaleus; species Cheirogaleus medius. The sequence continues at coordinate 12,851,372 of VBSM01002217.1, forward strand.
ACCAATGTGCTCATCTTCAGAGAGTTTATGCATTGGAAGAAAGACATACATACTTTATGTAGGGGACGTGGTGAAAAATACCATAAGATGGGCAAATAGATTGCTAATAAGTTAGAGAGAAGAGTAACAACTGTTTCGTGCCTGGCTAAAGACATCACAGAAACATCATTGCAGAGGTGGGATTTGATCTAGATATTACAAATGGAAATATTTGGGGAAAGCCTACTAGACCAATCAAACTATGTGGGCAGCCACACAGGGGTATGAAGGCACAGAGCACTTTCATAACTATACCTCTCAGTAATGCTATATTTCTATATATGATGAGTTCCCCAAAATGTATTAGAAATACACATACTCAGGCCCCACCCAAGACCTACTGAATCAGACACTCGGGGGAGGGGGGAGGGGTCCAGCAGTCTGTGTCTTAACCAACACTGCAGGTGACTCTGATGCATACTCAAGTTGGAGAGATTGTTCTACCATAACCAGGACTGCGGGCCCATGTGCACCATGTGCAGCAGGCCACCAAGGACACTGCTGCCTGCCCAACTCTATGCTCCCACACTCCTAGTCTGGAGTGAATAACAGCCAGAAATGAAAAGGGAGTTTGGAATAGTTGAAGGGACAGGCAACCACAGAGCAGCCTTTTGTCAACAACAAGCTTGAAGCTCAGGTGATCCAGAATTCCACGGGGCCCATTCAGTGAGAAAAAATGACAGACAGGAAGGATTTCATTGTTCAGAGGGTGGCCATCCTCCATGATGCTGGCCATCCTCCTTACCCATTTACTGGAAGTTTGGGGAGTTCTTGATCATCCTTCTTCTTTGGGAACTGGGCCCACTCCAGGGGCTCATAAATACCCACATTGCTTCAGAAAATGACTAACCAACAGAGGATAAGGGCAGGCAGCACCACCATAGTCTGAAATCATATGTCAAATAACATATAGAAGACCAGATATTTCCCACAGAAACAGGGTTAAGAAGTGACCATGAATATGTAATATATAAAATATAATTTATGAAAGAATAGCATAGTTCAGTGAGACAGGATATGCAGAATAGCATCATGAACATAATATTTTGGGGACAGGAACACTGGGTCAGGATGAGGAGCCATTAGACCTGGGAGTGAAATGAACAGACGTTGCACTTTAGGTAAGTGACTCTGGCAAGTTGTGAAAATGGATTAGAAAGGAGAGATCCTGGAAGAGGAAAAATCTGTTACAAGGTTCAAAAGTAGAACTGTGGATATGAGGAAAATATACGAGAATCTCTGGAGATAAAATTGACAAATGCTTTGCTAAGGAAAGACCAGGGAACATTTTTATGCAGACTATAGGTATCAATAAATGCAATACACCTCTTCTGCAAAAGTCTGCTTTTCAGCTGAAGCACCAAATTCATTCTTACCTTCAAAACAATGGTCATTAAAAGTATCCGCACAGTAAAAAATAGTACAAAGAAGCTGCAACTACACAAATGGTGTAACTCACATTTACCGTAGAAGAGTTCTGAAACACGGGCAAGCTAAATGATTCCAGGTGTCTTTAAGAAAAATGCATGCAATCACACTTTTAGCTTAAATCTACAAATACGCTCACTCCCTCACAAAGTTAGCAGGTTATGAATCAACAAAGTGCTATTCTACATGCACTAAACCCTTTAGATCTGTTATAATAAGTTTAGAGAAACCATCCACACTCAGAGTTAAGCATTGTCTTATTATCAGCTCATCATAAAAAAGTTAACATCTGCACAATTTTCACAATTTAATACTAATATCAAATATTTATTGAGTGCTTATCATGTGGCAGGCACTATGCTACTTACATGCTTTATATCTTTTATTGCTGAGGCACAGAGAATTAAAATACATAGCACAAAGTTATACAGCTTTTAAGTACAAAAGCCTGGATTCAAATCCAGATCTGCTGACCCCAGAGCCAGGGTTCAATGTACTAATCAATTTCTCTTCACATATTATCTCTTTTAAGTTAATCTTCTTAATAAACCTTTGTGACAGTCATTATTGTCACCATTTTACAGGCAAGGAACATGAAACACGGAGAAGTTAAGTGTCAGGTTTGACAAGAGCCCACCAGGAAGATCTAATCTGAGTTGTCTGAGTTCCAGGGAGTGCTGCTCTCCTACCTGATATGGGCTACTCTGATTGGGGACATCCTCCATATTTCCAAAACTCCCATACACACACAACTAATGTGGCAGCTTAGTAAAGGAGGTGGTGTTGTGGAAAGTATCTACACTTTAGGTTCCCACTATCAGTTAAAGATTATCAGTCTGGGGTGGGGTATAGAGATGTACATTGATATATCTCTATAGATTTAGATAAATATACAGATATTTGTTTTTAGAAAGGAACAAAGGAATCTCACAGACTAGCTGTGATTTCTGTAAATCCGCAGAGGAATACCTGTTATTAAAAAATAAAAAATTATCTTGATAAAGAAAACATTAAGCATGTCCAATAGTATTAAACTAGGGTGGCATCATGCAAACTCAACCTTCCACATCTATTCTATATATGTTCTCTCAGAGACAACATCAATCCAGAGAGCATATACATTTTGCTAACTAAATAAAGATCTTTTGTGTTACCTGAACGTGATTTTTCTAAGAGAATGATTCCTTAGTTAATTCCTAGTTATTCCCTAACTTGCAGCCATACCCACAATTGATGTCTTCTTTTCTTTAATGTATCAATATTCACTTTGAAAACAAAAAATATATAGCATGACACAAGTAAATTCAGAAACATTGCTAGGTAAATTTTTTAACCTGGAACACAAGCCCAAAAGTAATTATTAGCTGCCTGATCATTTCTATAACTATTATTGCCATCACTAACATTTTTTCATGTTATTTTAAACAAAATGCATTCTGGAAGTAAATTATTTTCTGTTTACGATGACAAGCCCAGACAATTCATCCCCATTCTTCAGGAGAATGGCCAGCCATCTCAAACTCTGAATAGGAAAGGAGCGATGTGTGTTCAGCCAGGTACAAAGTCTGCAATTACAGCTACAGAGTCATATAAACAGAAATCAGGATTTCCCAAATCCTGTGATTAGGTCAGGAAATCTCAAATCCCTGAACCAATTGATTAATACAACTATGATGGGTTCAGGAAACAAAGCGAGGGAGGGGTGGTTGGAAGTAGCTATACAAGAAAAGCTATATTTAAACATAATTTGCCCTTTTCCTTCCTTGCCTTTGGGGAAAGCATGATGGAAGACGTTGCCCAGATAGTAGTAGCCTCTGTGTTTGGGCAAAGTTCTAGGTTATCATTTATGTATCCTTCTTGCACTTTGATCTTAGTCATGCTGACAAAGGAAATGAGTGGAGCAAGCCAGGCAAACCCCCAACGCATGGTAATCGTGACAGATGAATGGGGTTGAGCTGTTCCAGCTGTCCTCGCAGGCCATCACTGGGCCCTGTGTGATCTATTAGTAGTGTGAGCCCAGGTGTGGGGACTCTGTTCCAGGCTTGCCGAGCGCAGCCCCGGCCATTAACTGATGTAAGCATCGGGTAACTTATGAAAAAAGTATGCAACATGAACGTCAGTCAGGAAACGGTTACAAATTAGAAAAAGAAAGAGGTATCTAAGACAGAGGGCCCCCTTATGCCACAGTAATAAAAGCAACTTCCTCTTTTCCTTAATTTCAGAACCACAGAGTAGAATTCTCTCCATATGAAATTCCTCACAAGTCGCAGGCTGCACTAAACTACTGCCTGTCCCTCTCAATGTATCACAGTGTAGTCACATAGAAACAGATGTTACTGGTTGGCTGTCACGCTGTTAAGGGAAAGTGTCATGCGACATGGGGAACAGCGACCTATGACCTCTCAAGAACAATCCTCTAGCACCTCATAGATGCTTTTGTTATTTAGAAAATCTGGACCCTTAAAGTTTGATAAAGTGTTGCAAGGTGGCGTAGCTCAAGTTTAATGATTCTGATAGACTGTAATCGAGCTGAAAGGAGCATCTTACAGCTTGCAACCCAGGTGTAATGTGGACCTGTGGACGCTCACTTTTTTCACTCTTTCTGTCATTCTCAGGCTGGCTGGCTGAGCACCACCACCTCAGACCAGCTTCCTGTGCTGGTTAGAATCATTGACCCTCTTGTCTGTGTCCTCAAGATTATCTTACATGTTTGTATCATGACACTTATCCTACCATGTTGTAATCAGTCATCTGTGCTTATGTTGTCTCTCCAACCGGATGGTCTCTTCTTGTGGACAGGAAGTATGGCTTCTATTGCCCCCATCTACGGGGCCGGGTGCATACGGCATCCACTGGTATATGTGGAGTGAATGATGGATATACTTCAGCCTGAACTGTCAATGTTTATTATGGCCAAGCACAATATGTATTTTTTTTTCTGTCTGTTTTAAATTGTATACTTCCCCATGATTTAACTAAACTACTTCTCTGTTTACAAACTTTGTGAGAGATAGCTTAAAGATGTTTTAAAGTTATATGTGAGTATAGGTTGAATATGTTTACAGAATTGATAGCATTCCCGGTAGCATTCAGCCTAGAAGTCAATTCTCTCCAAAGAGACAGGATATCCCACAGGAAGATAAATAGAACTTTATATTCAGCAGGAACTTGGTTAAGTCTCTTATACCAGAAAGAAGCTTTTCAACACAAAGGCCAAAACCTTCATTAAGGATTTAACCAAAACGTGGAGTGGTAAATAGGAGAACAAGAAGGTTGGAATCCATAAAACAATAGTGTTCCAGAAGACAGTCAGGGTCCTAGGAGACACTTTTAGGTAAGGAGCATGCCCACTGCAATGTGGAGGGCAGAGAGGAAGGGCTTGGGGAAGGCCTCTGGGTCACAAGTCATTGCAGAGACATGGGGCATTGCAGGCTGATGAAAGGTCTGGAGGAGGCTGAAAAGGCCACAGGGGCCTGAAAAGACAAGAGACAAGGAGAGAAAGCAAGGACAATGAGTCAAAGAGAAGGCAAAAAAAAAGGAAAGCACTTCAATAAGACTTTGTAGCCTGATCAGGAGAGCTCCAGTAATATAGTGAATGAATCTCGATGAAAAAAGGTGAAATGTTTGGGAACCTTCCATCTAGAACACTTCGCAAAACAGCAAAAGAGACAATGAGAGTAAAACAGAAAGGTAAAGAACAATGGCTATTCTGGCTAGGGAGAACTTTCTAAGTGAATTGAAATTAGTGGGCAAAGGGAAGTATATTTGTATTTCTTTGAAATGTTCAAATAATTATTTAGTACATTTAGTTAGTGTTTTCTCCATACTGTATGAGTACGAGGTTCTCAAATAAACCTTTTTTGGTCATAAGTCTCATGGTAAAAAACTCTATAAAGACATTGTATTTATAACAAATGCCTCGTGAGGGTGGTGAGGCAGTAGTCGCTCTCCTCTACTCAAACAGGAATAAACAATTCTTGATGGAATCTGCCTCTACTCCTGCCTTCTTGTCTGAGAAGAGAAGAGCTGAGATGGAGCAGAATTTATGTCATAAAGCAAATGCAACCTCATGAAAGCCCAGGTATTCTAGGGAAGAAGAACTCCAGATTGTTAGATAGCAGGAATACTTAGTACCACCAACAACACTGAAGACAACACAAACACTCCCTGCCTATAGGATGAGATACAATCAACAGTAGAAGATAAGATATAAGGCATTGATATCCCATAAAAGCATTGAAGGACCTAAAGTCACAGAAAAAATCAAGGAGGGTTTAAATTCTCCTGATCAGGTAGTAGAACCACTACTACAAATAACAGTTTGTGATTGTTGATATTAATAGCCATCCTGAACTATTGTTTGTAAAACTTCTCAACTGTTCTCTCAGCCTCCAATGTCTAGCCCTTACATCGTTTGTGACAGTCAGAGTACTTATGCCATCTCCTGCTTAAATCCTCTCCTACTTACTTTCCAGTGCCTGTAAAATGAATTCTGAACTGCTTTAGGATGGCATTGAATATTTCTCAGAATCTGTTCCAATCTACCTTTCCAGTTTTATATTCCACTTTCCTCTCCCCTCATCCTTTTCTTCTGCTACACTAGACTCGTCAACATTCCAGAAACAATTCCGTATGTTCAGATGTCTATACTATTTCCTCATGCTACCCCCACACTTATAATTCTCTTTCCACAACTCACACATGAAAATCATATTTATCTTTCAAGGTTCTGCTTGAATGTCTTTTTTTCAATGAATAAAGATCCTCTGGGTCATAATAATTTTTCTTGCCTATATGTTCAAACCACACTATGCTTATGTCTGATCACATCAACTTTGGAAATTGACATACTAAAGAGTTGTGTGCATCCAAATTTTCAACCAGATCATAAACTCCTTAGGCATAGGTACATTGTCTTATCATCTTTTTGTTTTCCTCTTAGACAGTTTCAGCTAAATGCTTCCATTTCTTTAATGCTTGCTCTAATTTGTTATCAATTAAATTTAGCCATTACTTGAAGACTTATTAGTGTTTCTTCTTTGTTATTACAAAAAGAGTTTTGTTTTTAATATTTTCTAGCCATAATATATTAGTTAAGCCTAAGTCTAGGTCATCTGATCAAATATCAACTAAAAGTCTAAACAATAAAGGGACAGGAAATGTCATATTCACAAAGGGCAGCATCTTTCCTGACAGACCACCATGCAAAGATAAGAACAAGTGTGCTCAAAACAATTTTTATCCTATATTGTTAGGTACCTATGACCTATATTGTTAGCTGTATGTTTGCATGTAGAAGTAATATCCTTCTATTTCATTGCACTCACAAACATGACCATTGTAATAATCTATACAAAGAAAACACTCAATAATATGTGTCAAATGATGGAAAGATTGAAGAACTTACTATTTATATTTAAATTGTGCTGTGAATAGTCAAGTTTTCAAAGCTAATAGAAACTACACAAGACAATGTCTTTTGAACTGAAAATAGTTAACCTACAGTAAGTTTTACTAACAAGTTAATTAATGCATATTTGCTTATGACTAGACACAAAAATATAAAATATGATTCTTCCCTTCAATAAGCAGATAGAAAAGATATGTTTTTATTGGGTGTTAGAAGGGAGAGAAGGATGAATAGGCAGAACCCAGCAGATTTTTAGGGTAGTGAACTATTTTGTATGATATCACATGGGTGGATACATGTTATTACACATTTGTTAAAACCCATAGAATGTACCATACAACACTAATGGTAAACCCTCATGTCAACGATGGACTTTGGGGGATAATGATGGGTTAATGTAGATTCATCCATTGCAATGAATGTACCATTCTGATGGGGGATGTTGATAACAGGGGAGGCTGTGCATGTATGTGTAGGAGCAGGAGATATATGGAAAATATCTGTACCTTCCACCTAGTTTTTCAGTTAACTTAAATTCCTCTAAAAAATAAAATCTATTAAAAAAATTTTTTTAAAGAACCGATAGCTTATTTGGAGGACTAAAATTAACACATGAAAAAGTAAACAATACAAGGCAGTATTATTTTAGTACCTCAGAGCAATTGGGCACTTAAAGTCAGCACTCCCTCCTTCCTTCTCTGTGCCCAAAATAAGATATAATAAGATTAAGTCCATCAAAAAGCTTTCAGATAAATAAAATGCTCTACATAAAAGGAAAAGAAAAATAGAGCCCATTATAACTTTTTAAGGAAAGTGTGATGTTTAATTTTATGTGTCAACTTGATTGGGCAAGGGGTGCCCAGATATTTGGTCAAACATTATTCTGGGTGTGTCTCTGAGGCTGTTGTTCGATGAGATTAAAATTTAAATCAGTAGATGGTATATAGCATATTTCCCTCCTTAATGTGGGTAGCTCTCATCCAATCAATTAAAGATCTAAATGGAACAAAAATGTTGAATAAGAGGGAATTCTGCTTGCCTGACTGCTCTATCTGGGACATTCTCCTGCCCTTGGACTGGGACTACATCACCAGCTCTCCTGGGTCTCCACCTTGCCAAGTACAGATCTTGGGACTTCTCTACCTTCATAATCACATGATTCAATTCCTTATATTAAATAATAAATAATATGTATATATATCTATAATCTCTAAATATATATATATATGCACATACACACATACATATATCCTATTGGTTCTATTTCTCTGGAGAATCCTGACTAATATAGAATGTATTCATGATAAAAAATGTTTAAAGAAAGATAATCTTATAGTGGCATGCAAAGTGGACTGGAGTTGGGCAAGGCCAGAGGCTAAGGATACAGCAAGAAACATGCTGCAGAGAGTGCGCAAAAAGGATGGGTGGATGGCCTGGGGGGAGCCAGTAAGAAAGGGCAGATTATGGTTCTCAGGAAATCAGTAGGACTGAGCTCTAACTCAAGCGGGCTATTATGCCCTGGGGTAAGTCACTTCCCCTCTCTAAGCCTCTGATTCCTCATCCATAATATGTGTTTGTTAGACCATAAAACCTCCAGTTTTTTTTTTCTGTTTTATGAATATAAGATTCTACTATCAATAGAAATAATATTTAAAGGCTTTTATTCAAACTGTGAATACACTGGCTTAATTTCGTTTTCTTATACTACACTGAACATTCAATCAATACTCAATAAATAATACATTAAGCAAGCTCTTTTGGACATCGTGGTTTAATTGTAAGGCCTGGAAATGCCCTGCCTTTTGGCAAAGTCTTTGCAATATCAATTACTTTATTAACTTTGCAAGCATATAATGGAAAAATAGGCGCATTACTTTGAAATAGGCCTGTTTTGATCTAATTCTCTTTCTTAACCATGGAAAAATCTAATTTATGAGAATAACACATTTTATATCACATAATTTATTTATAATGAAACATTAAGTAACTACAGCACTTGATGCAATTTGAGGATATCGTACGGGGTTAAAGTGAGGTTCCAGTAGTCCAAACAGCCATGCCAGCAAGATATGTGTGCATCCCTTCCCAAAGATCTGCTACATCTAGCAATAACATATATCTGAGCCTGAGATAGCCCAGGAGGAAAGAGCCCTGTTAAATTTATCCTAAATAGAAATCCCATGTCAAAGTTGAAAGACATTTGAGTACAGTACTTGAAGATTAACTTCTTGGATGTTGAAATTCATGTGATCCACATTAAATGTGATTCTGGTTTTACCGATACACATGGCTGAGACTATCTGATCAAATTATGACAATCTTACAAACAAATTACTAGGCCACAGAAGATGTAATAAGCCCACAGAGAGTGCATTGCCCCAACCACATTCACTAATGCCATCTTCATCCTAATCATACAATTCTCTGGGTATTTCTGGAGTCAGAAGTTAAAAGAACACATCCATGATTCTTCTGAGGCTAGCAAACATAGTTATTCTCTATATTCCTGTAAAAATCAAATAGAAAAAGAAAGAAAAAAAGAAAAAAGGGCAGCACTCTAAATCTCTTTTCAGCCTGTTGTCTGATCTCTTAGAACCTAGACACATGGACCTGCTCTTACTTTCATAAAATTCTTTTCCTTCCTTTGTCTTGGGTTCTTTTTACGACTAAACCTGGATCTAACAATATTTAATGTCCTGAAGCTTTCAGGTAAGGCCATATTTTACATCATATTTTATTTCTGGTCTTGGCAGTAAACCTGGAATTAGCCACTAAGTTAGGATTTCTCATCTAGTCAACTCCAGGAAAAAGTACAATAGAGAAAGGAAGAAAGAGCCAGAGACCTTGACCAACAGAAACTGTATTAAACCAGAAAAAAAAAAAAAGTATTCCATGTGTGCTCCAATAGGAAAGAAAAAAAGAAAGGCTCAACATTTCCATCATCAAATGAGGACTTCTTTCAACAGAAAGGCTCCACAGAAAACCTTTCACCGACGTTTATCCAGGAATACCGAATATGTCATGATTTTCTTCAACTCTACCTCCTCAGTCCATGCTATCAATTGAGGTTTATGAGGGCGAAGCTATTATTTCTAAAGAGGGAGGAAAAAGAAGAATTTGTTCCACAAATATCTGCTTCTCCACCCCCACCTTCCTTCATTTATAAAACAAGCCATCAAAGTCTCTCAGGCTATTTTTCCACAGGTTTGTTTATAATGTGGTAATGATTATGCTAATACCAGCTGGGAATACATCTATGTGGACATGTTGTGTGAGCGCGTTTGGGGGCGAGAGGGGAGAGCTGTATAAGTGCATGAGGAGAACTATTCAATAAAATTATAGTACATGTGTAGCCCTATTTCCATATTTACTATTTTTTGTAAGCTCCTTCTCAAATGGGAAATAGACCATGTTTCCTTTGCAGAGGGACAGTTATTGAATAACGAAGACCATGTGTTCTGCTATGTCTTATTCGTCTGAACACTCTGCAGCTATTTTCTAAACCAAATTAATAACAGTATACTAAATTTATTTCCCCAGTGAAAACTTCTGGCTACTAACAATGTCAGTATATACACCCTGCTGTCCCCCAAAGCTCAGGTAATCACTACAGAACCGAAGTCTATCATGGCACCTGAGCAAGGAGAATGCAACTTTCATGGTACACAAGGGAAAACTGACACCTTCTAATTGAATGATACTGTTTACACAAGCAATAGAGTATTACATCACTTTCCCTACAAAGAGAAGAGAATGTGAAATTTCAGAAAAGACAGATAGTTATTAAATGTGGAACTTGTCACCATGGTCAGCTTCGGCATAATAAGATGCACATGGAAAATCCCTTGCAGCAAGCCCGCTGCAGAGCAGATTTGTCTGGGTCAGAGGGTGTGTATGTCTCTGAAGGAAACGCTATCTCTCCTTTGCTCACACACCCACTTGCTGCAAAGTGAGCTTCAAATAGCGTATCTGTGCTATGTCTGCCGGATGCTGGGGACACAAGAGGCAAGAGGCTGGCAGCAAGTCTCCTGGGTGGTTGAGGATAAAGGAAGCATCTCCTTTCTACAAATAAAAAAAATGCACATCCACATGACAGCTACACATAGGAGAACCTGGTGGGAATAGAAACTGCCCTTTTTTTTTCTTTACCCCCAGAACCAAGTATATTGTAAGCAAAGATACAATTCCAGCAGCAAACTAATCTCAAAAGGGATTTCTATTTTTTTCCACTATATTATTCCAAACTAGAGCACCTCTTTACCAAGTATGATTTTTGCCACATCAATATAGGGGCATTATTTTGTAGTCACTCCAGAAAATAAATAAGCTCCTGTTCTCTCAACTAAACTTTCAATAAATGTTGGCAGTGATGGAAGTTTGGTAATACTTTCATATTTCAAATATGGTGTTTTTGTTCCCAGCTCAATATATAGTCATATATGTTCATTATTAAAATGCACTCTATAAAATCCCTATTGGTGAGATTTTAGTTCCATTTGAACATCACAACTAAAACATTCTATTCATTCCACAGTACGTTCACTCTCTCCAAGTAAATTCTCTCTGGTGTTTGCTGATATAAACATTAAAAGTTCATTATAATTCACACATGAAAAATCTTTTTAAAAGAATCAAAAGTAGCAAGAGTTAACGGTCCAGTCCAGCAGATAAACTTTTGCAGGTTTCCATCTGAAAGTCATAACATAACCTTTTATTCTGTGTGTCATTGGTACAGAAGGTTTTTCAAGGCAGAGTTCTTCAAACTGCAAGATGTTAAACAGATGTACTGTAGAGTCTTCCAGACCTAAACTATGAAGAGTCTGTTTTCAGTCTGTATGTTGTATCCTTCATTTTTTAATTCTTTTATCAAGATCTTCGGTTTTGGACATTTCTTTTGTTAAAATTTTGTTGTTGTTACTGTTTTTAAGCTGCATATGTTTAGAAGAAACAGATTTTCAAACATACTGTTTTTAACTAAATAAGGAATATTAATTTAAATTTTGTCATTTAAAAGCATATTTTCAACAGGACATTCTCTGCTTTCTATAGCAGGTGCTAGAAGCCCAATCCCAGATGTTTTGATGTGTAACTAGCAAGGGAAGTATTTGAGAAATGGGTAGAGATACAAAAAAGAAGAAGGTATAAATAAAAAGCAGACTTGTTGAAACTTCAGTTCACATGGAGATTCTGACTTTTGTTTTCCATTGGTGGGCTTTTATACTTAACTGTTTCTCGTGTTACAAATGTCACTTTCCCAGACATAGGAATAGCCACAGTGACTGGCCTAAATGTTCACTTAGCTATTATATTATTTCCGATGAACCAAATTTTATTCCTATATTGCCCAGAAAGGTAAGTCTGACATTCCTGTTCAGTATGCTGAGATTCAGAATCCTACCTTATCGTTGCAGCCATTCCCCCATCTTTAACTGCATAGGAGCTTGGAGTTTAACTGTATCAAGTCAGTATGATAAACGGGGCTCTCTAAAGCTTCAGCCTCAGTCTTTGTAGTTGAAAGACCAGTTCTTCCCCTTTTGTTCTTACCCACTTGTTACTTGAAGGGATTTCAGAATGCATAGCTCTAACAGAGTTAAAAGGGTGCTTATAAATGTTTTCTCCTTATTTAGCTTGATGTTGGCAGAGCCCCTCCATCATTTCAATGAGAGACACATGAGCCGAAAGGCCTTTATAATATAGGCAGGACTTTATAATATGGGCAGCTTCCTTCTCAAATATCCTTTCTTTGCTATCTAACTAATCAGTAGTGGGGGTAATTAAAGCCATACCTAGTGTAAAGCTGAGTTTTGACTTCTTTAACCACTTCACCACCAGGCCCCTGTGCATCTACACGGACAGGCATAAACAGCATGGCCCTGTTTTTCAAAAGTGCTAGTGTCTCTGTAAAAAGGGCGTCTAACATGGCAGAGTCTGATATACCTGGCTTTTCGTCATGACTGTAGCACTTGCAGAATGTGTGGTTGGAAGGTTACTTACCTATTTGAGACATGGTTTCCTCATCTGTGAAGGAGATGATGATGATGATAACGATGGCTATGATGAGATTGTCTATGTTATATGGCCATTGTGAGGATTAATTAGATGTGGTGCATAAAAGACTCGGCGCAATGCCTGGCACTTCGTGCTAAATAACTGTTAGCTATTATTACTTTCTCTCATGCATACCCTGTGCTCCAGCCAAAGTGAACGCCTCTCTTTTAAATGAACCCTTGCCCCATGCCACTGTATTGCCTATATTTGCCGGTCCTAACCCTTCTCCCTGGAAGGCTCTCTTCTTATATTCCACTATATACTGCCTGTGCCAGTTCCTCATCCTCTCCAATATCTGTCCAAAATTTTACCCATTCTTCAAGATACAGCTCAAATACCATCTCCACCATAAAATATTTCCTGAACTCTTCAAGTTACAACCGGCTACCCCATTGAATCTCTATGTTTTTTGGTTTTCCTAGCAAGACAGTTGAATTAAGCGTACTCCTCATTTAATGGCACATTATAATCATTGGTTCATGGATAGTCCCTCTATTTTCCCTTTCACTCCCAATCCCCATTCCCCTTCTCTTCTTTCCACAGGAAACCATTCTTATATGTTTAATATGTATCTTTTTATTAATAAGTGTTCTTGCAAAATAGGTACTATTTATGCATGCATTTTAATTTATGCAACTAGATTCTGTGATAGATCTCATTCTGCTTCTTTTATTTCTCTATGCTGTGTTTGCAACCCTTCCAAGTTGCCACAGGAACTTCTAAACATTTGCATGATGCTCATTGTCCACATTTTACCTATACTTTTGACAATAAACTCCTAGCCACCAGATATAAATATCTTCATACATACCTGTTATAGACATGTTTGAGAATTTTATTGGGATGTATACCAAAGAGCAGAATTGCAGGATCATAGGAACAGGTGAGCTTATTCTCCAAGTAATGGCAAACCATTCTCCAGCATGTCTGCTCCAGTATGCACTACCAACAGCAGTGCATGTTGGCCCTTGCATCCCCACATTTCTGCCAATGCTTGGCTCTGTATGGCCTTCTAACTCTTGCCACTTTATTCACTGTCACTTTAGTAGCATCTCACTATTGATTTCATTTGTACCTCTCTGCCTACTAATGCATTTAATCTCCATGGTTGTATTTTTCTTGGGCATTTAGCTTACGTAGTCTGGAGGGCTTTTTTAAATTAAAATACTTATCTTCCCTCTTCACCCTCTACAAAATTATAAATTCCTTTAAGGTATGGGGCTATTTTTTGCTCATTTTTGCACTCACTGCAGCACCTACCATGGCACCTGAGGAAACACACAAAACATGAACACAAAAATAAATTGAAAGTATGGGAGTATGAGTGGATAGGAACAATTACAGAGAAAAAAATGAGTGCCTTGAATTCTAAAATACCATATTGCTCTTACTGCCCTCCTCTTACTAAAACCATGATTTCCGTGAACCAGAAAATGGCAGCACCATTTACCATCTCAAACACCACAGTGAAGCACAGGAAGACGGTGCTGATGCACTGAATTCTAAAGTGGAAGCCCTACTGTGACATATATAATTAGTCCCCTTGGTCAGAAATACAGGAACATTCACTTCACTATTCACTTTTAGGGACCTGATGGTAATCAGCTGGCAGCTTTACCTGGGCAACTTCCAAAGCCCTGATCTTAAATACAGGTACAAAGTCCAGGGTAAGAAAACCACCCTGTCCCTGTTTGCCAACGTTAATAAGCCCTAGAGAGAGTAAGTCGGCATCTACCCAGTAGCCAGTGCAGAAAGCTACAGTTTCTGTAACTTGCCTGGTAAGGGCAGAGCAACAATGGTCTCACACCTAATTAACTCTACCATCATGGAAATGTGCTTGATGTATATCATGACAGTTGCCAAGCCACAAAGCATGGTGATCAAAACCAAGGACTTTGGAATTGGACAGACCTAGTTAGAATTTTGGCTCTGCTACATACAAGCTGTGTTACTACTTTATTTCTCCTGACACAAGTTTCCTCATCTGCAAAATGCAAGCAATGATACACCTTAAAGAGCTATTGTAATAACTAAATGAAGTACTTGATAAATGGTAGTTATTTGTTTATGCCTATTATTCCCCAACCTATTCCACACTGTCAAGATCATAGCAATAGATAAAAGTATGCTGCTAATATATAAGTATTGAAAAGAAATGCCTATACCAATGATAAATTATTAAGTGGGAGATTTGCCATGCAAAATTGAACTGTAGTATCTGGACTGGGAAAAACATACTATTTTAAGAATTTGGTCATGGTTTGAGTCCCAGCTCATACCACTTCTTTGATGTGTGAGTTCAAGAAAGTCACTCCACCTCAAAATCAGTAGATAGACCATTGTAAATAGGGATAATATCATTTACTCCCCAGAGATACTGTATAAATTCAATGCGATAATAAACATGAACATACTTTGCAACCTGCAGAATAGCATAAAATATGTTAAATAGTATCAATTTCCATAGTTGACAGCACATAGGTTATTACTGGCATCTAGTTAGTATTAAAAACAATGACCTACTCTTACCATGATTCAAAATGTCAGAAACATTTTTCCAGGGATGAAATAATGTTGGCAACATTTTTTTTACCTTTTACAATGTTATTGAGAGATTTCCAACTTTTATTTAGTATTCTAGGAAATCAAAAGATTCTGCCTAACATCTGAATCTAAAAGAGAGGAGCCACCATTTTCTTAACTATATAAGGACTGACAGAAGAAATGTCTTTCTTTAGTGCCAGTGAAGAGTTTTTCTTCTTAAAACAACTGTTTGTTTTAATCTTATTAAAATGGTGATGTTTGTAACTGATCTGGCTTCCTTTCTTTTGCTTGCTGCTAGAAATCTCAGAAGCAAATTTGTGGTCACTTCTGAATGTTCTGGACTACACAGCATGAATTCTGTGTTCTCACCTCATCCCCAGACACATTTTTGTATTCTTATCCTTATTTTTCTTTGCCTAGATTTCCTTATTGCTCTTTTATCATCTTGAGTCGGGAACTTAAAAAAATAAATGAAAAGCAGTCTCAATGACTAGCCAGGGAGGAATGAGTTTGGGGCTTCAATTCAGAGCCTTTCAATGGTCAGCCGTCTTTTGTCTGTGAATCTTCCTTCCGCTCCCAGGCAGCATCCGAATCAGTCTTTATCTGCACTTTATACACAGCCAAGAGGTCTTACATCTTCTATCTTTACTCAAGAAAATGTCTTTGGTGGAATTTTAATGCTTGCCTTTGTATTGTAAGCACCAACCCTTAATCTTTCCTGTGGTTTTAATTAAGAAGCATTTCTTGAAAAAATTGCCCAGTCTCTCAGCTTTCATATTCTAATCTTTAATATTTGGAACTATCGGTCCCCAACCTTTTTGGCACCAGGGACCAGTTTCATGGAAGACAATTTTTCCACAGACTAAGGGAGAGTTGGGGGAGGAGGACTGGTTTGGGGATGATTCAAGCGCATTACATTTATTGTGCAGTCAAACCTCTCTGCTAATGATAATCTGTATTTGCAGCTGCTCCCCAGCACTAGCATCACCACCTCAGCTCCACCCCAGATCATCAGTCATTAGATTCTCATAAGGAGCACAACCTAGATCCCTCATATGCACAGTTTACAGTAGGGTTCCCACTCCTATGAGAATCTAATGCCACCACTGATCTGACAGGAGACAGAGCTTATGCGATGATGCAAGCTAGGGGAGCAGGTGTAAATACAGATAAAGTTTCACTCAGTCACCCACAGATCACCTCCTGCTGTGGAGCCCAGTTCCTAACAGTATTGGTCTCTGGCCCAGGGATTGAGACTGCAGTTCTGAACGACCTACAAAACTGAACATACCTTGTCTACATGCAGTGCTTACATAACAATGGTGATTATTATTATTATTTTTTTCACACAGCTTCAATCTCTGATCAGAAACTTAGAGGGCAGAATGCCCTGCTCTGTCAAAAAAATTGGTGACCATAACTGTAAACTTATCTAATTAAAACCAACTTAGGAAAAAGGGGAAGAGATATCTTGACTGCAAAGATTAAACCTTCATTTCCTACCCTAGGTTGTGTAGAAACTTTAAATTAAATTTTTTTATTTTAAACTTTAAATTAAACCTTCTATACAAGGACATTTATTTGGAAATCTGTAACAATCCTGGTGTTTGCATCCTTCAAACTGCTCTCAAACATAGTTTCTTTTTTTTTATTTCATTATATTATGAGGGTACAGATATTGTTAGGGTTACATATATTGCCCCTGCCAACCCCTCCCCCCCGCTGTGCTAGAGCTTCAAGCATGTCAACCCCCTGGTGGTGCGTGTCACACCTATTATGTAATCCAAGCATTAGAAATTATTAATTCTAAATGGATAGATATATTCATCACCTTGATTATAATGATGGTTTCTTATGTTAAAAAATATCAATATTAAATGACACAAAAACAAATTAGCATTGTTGTTAATCACAGTAATAAAATTGGACTACATAAATCACAGTATTATAGTATGCTTCACCCTAGATGTAGTTTATTACTTGACTTACTATTAATATAAGAGCAATACCAATAATAACATTAATGGCTCACCTATAGGTGAATGTCAATAAAGCTGTAAAGTAGGTAAAGTAAAGCAGGTAAAGGAAACAATATATTTTATAGTTATCCTTGGTCATTATTCTAACCAAAAAGAGGCATACAGAAATTCAAATATATGTAATAAAGCACACTAAAATGATTCATAATATTAATACTTACTTATATAAAATATACATAATTTTCTAAATTCCCAATATAACAATTTTCTTCCTCATAATGTAGTTAAATAGTCCAAGATTAGCCCATGCTACTATGATTTTTACTTTAAAAAAAAACCTTCAGGAATATTAATATTAAATTTTCACTATGCAATAGATTCCTAAAATTATTTTTAAAATATTAGGAAAAGTGTACAATAGCTATTTGGATTATATTAAATTCAAAATCTTTAAGATCTCTGTTAATAGGCCAGTACATTTGAATGTTAAGGAGGACCCTGCGATTAAGATTTCATAATGTTTATCTCTTCAGAGTTGTATAACCACAAAAATTCTTTCTCTCAAGCACAGATGATTTCATCTACATTTAAGATTCTAATGTATATTTCTGTTTTCTACTGTTTAAATTATTAACTCTAAACCCTAGAGTTATGCATGGTATGTACTCAGAATTATGTTCAAGTAATTAGTGGCTATTTTGTTAATAAAGATGAAGCTTTTAGAATGAATAAAGAAAACCCCCAAAATACTCAACTAATCCAATCCATGGAAAGAATGAGCTTTAATTGTAGATTTAGTAAATTTACTCCAAGTTTTAATACAACGATAACAGCATTTTTTTTGTTACTGTGATGGTAAGGCCAAATGTTTCACCAGATTCATTGGGAAGATTGCAGAAGGAATGTAGCTTTCCTGAACCTAGGACTCGAGGGTCTGCTACATGGCTGAAACAAAAGGGAAAATTTTCCTTCTCAAAGGAGAATGCACACGCTTATAAGTGTATGGTGTAAAACTGCTGGAGTAAAGAGGAAGATCCTTTCTCAAAAACATAGAAAGACCCAGGCCTGATGATGTTAGTTAAACACCTAAATGTAGCTATTCCTAAAACCAGAAGCAACTTCCAGATTTTTGCGATGGTGTGAATCAACAACTTCATTTATTTTCCTCTTTAATTTACTTTGAATGGGATTTTGGTCACTAACGACTGAAAGAGTCTGGCTAATATGTTGGTGTTTATTTTTTAGGTCTTGTGGTTTGTTAATTTCCTACTGTGCTGTAAGATGTCATTTAGTGCATAATCTACCCCTTAAAAATTTTCTGCTGTTAATTTGATTGAAAAACCAGATAATCTTGTTTAAAACATATAAAGCACATAAAAGGGTCTAAAAAGCTCTTCTTCTAGGAAAATTTATCTGCTTCTCTCTCCTGCCCAAGCTGAGAAAGACATTCCTCCTCCCAGCTGCCACAAGCAGCAACCATGTGGTCACTAGCAATTTATTATACATGTCTATAAACTCCTGAGGACCAGGTTTTCCATTTCTGTATCCTCAGAGCTTAACCAAGTACTTAACATGCAGCAAGCATTCAGGAAAGCCTTGTTAAATCAATGGGTCTCAGCCACATCCAGCTAACTACCTGCCTGTCCCTCCTTGACTATCTCACCTCCAATTCTGAGAACAGCCATTTCAAAACTTTCCATTCTCAAACCCCTCACAATTGCTTTGCCTGCTCCTCTTGATTCACAAATGATTTTGCCTCCTGCTTCCTTGAGAAAATAAACAAAGCATGAACTCCCTCCATTTCCTGTCCCTGCACCTTCAGACACCAGCAATCCCAGCTTCCTTCCTCCTGCCAGTCTCAGAGCATAAGGTATCACTTTCTCCTAGGTTCTGAATTTATACCTTCCTATTACTCCAGGTTCAATATCTCCTTCCATTTGTTATCTTCCTGCTTTCTCTAGAAATATGCAATCTCTTCCTCCCTGTTGTTAGTACCTTCTCTGAGTCTATAAATATCTCCCATTCTTGACCCAACATCTCTCTGTAATTATCCCTTTGACCTTCCTTTCACAGCCAAGCTTCTGGAAAGATCAATCCAATGAGTTTCCTCATTCCCATGAATACTTAAACCTATTCTGTTAGAGCTCTGCCTCTCCCATTCTATGGAAACATCTCTGCACAAACAGTGCTTGTCACAACTTGTACAAATTTGCAAACATGTCTCTGCCAATAATTCAACATGCAGTCAATGGTTTGGGTGTCTTTTTAATTAATTTAGTTGGCAATAATATCAAAATAAAACTTTCTATTATAATATTTCGCAAAAAAAATGGGAAACCAAGCCATAGTGCTAATGGTGAATCAATGACGTATTTGGTTACCATAGCTCTGGCATCAATGTATTCCCAGAGAATAATGCTGTTTTAGGCCTGGATTCTTCATATAGCATGAAATCCATAAAAATAAGTGATACTGTACATAAAAATTTATCTCCAAATTATACAAATTTTAAGACAGAATATATTTTAAAACATCTTAATATTCAGATAAATGATAATTTGGATATTACATTTAAATGGATGCAAATTTGTTCTGCCATCAAAAAGCTAATCTAAAAAAAGAAAGTTAATCTATAGAGAAGAGTCATTCATAAAACATTGAAAATATTCAAAAATCACACAATAAATATATTTGAAATTATTACAGTTTTGGAGTGAATCCCTTTGTAATCAACTGTCACCAATAAATTATAAAAATGTGTTTAAAAAACAGAGTAGGTAAAACTTATGGTTGAAAGCATTTTATCTCTTAAAAGGATGCTCAAATTCAATATGAAATCACTGATGTAATGAAGAGCAAATTCTTATTGAATGCTATTAATGAGATCAATGTTTTTGGTTTATTCAATAATATTGGATGTGACAACCAATAGCACACCACAAAAATAGAATCTGTTTGTGTAAGATACAGGCAGTAGATAGAAACCATCATAAACAGAGATTCTTGAGTTTCATCAGTCTTAAAAGAATAGTGGGATCATATCATATGGGTGTTTTGAGTTTTTGTAATTGCACCAATTCAAAGTTATTTCCTAAAAATTTAAGCCAAGCCTAAAATCATGCCATTAACACACATAAACATCTAGCTGCAAAATTTTAGCATATCAAACACTTATAAGAAACAATTAACAGTGTGCCAAAATTTTGTGGAAAAAAGCAAATGTGATTCCTGGAATTTAATTTTGTTGATCAACAAAAAATTAAGTTTTATTTATGGTTGTATCACCTTTTATTCATTCTGGATCCTTATTTATTTAACACAGACTTCATAATAATGCTCTTTGCATTTCATGACTGTTACAGGGCATATTACTTTAGCTTGTACAGTTACTATAGCAACCCATGTTCTATTCTGCATCATCTGAAAATATTTGGGGGTAGAAGGGAGGGTTTATAGAGAGATTTAGTAGCCTGTCACAAATTTTAAAATGCAGAAATTATTAAGCATCTCAATTAAACTTAAAGATCACAGTTCTATTTACTCACATGAGCTAAGAGACTGATGATGTGGTATTGATTTAATTTCGACACAATTAAAATTCTGTGTATATAATTCACATACGAAACATTAATTTATAGTTTCTAAAGCTTTATTGCTGTGAAACATAATGTTGATATTATTGTTTGGATGACAATAATGAAATCAGTATGTTACTTTATTAAAATCCTCTTGATATTAAAAAAACCATTTTTTGCCACATGTTAACCTAAAAAGTCATATAAAACTTCTTGCTTACTTACTTTAGATCAACTTTGGAGAATTGAACACGACAGATCAAAAGTAATCTGAGGTTACCCACAA
Organism: Cheirogaleus medius; assembly: GCA_008086735.1. Classification (NCBI taxonomy): domain Eukaryota; kingdom Metazoa; phylum Chordata; class Mammalia; order Primates; family Cheirogaleidae; genus Cheirogaleus; species Cheirogaleus medius. The sequence continues at coordinate 12,872,681 of VBSM01002217.1, forward strand.
ACACAGACAAATACACACACGCACACACACAGACACACACACACAATTGCTCAGTTTAGGAGGCCATACTTATAGTCTTTCTTAATCCTTCATAAATTGTTGGGTCCATTTAAGAATCCTATAGGCTCTCTCCATTTCAGAAAAGTTATATACACTCATATAGCTAGCTAAAACCTAACACTGGCCCTCTCCTAGGGAGGATGGAACCTAGCTCAATAAACTTTCCCTTGAAAAAAATTATTTTCCCCCTACTCGTCACCCAAGGAGCATAAGGCATGGCCAAGTTTTCTTTTAAGGGTTCTAAACTAAATTCTTTTAATGTTTCTGCTGTTGTAAGTCACTCTAGACATCAAATCACTCATTATTCTTGTATCCTTATTCCTGAAATGATTTTGGCCAACCTCATATGAAAATCCACATGAGGCCACCCTTCCTGTCTGCCTATTCCCTTAGCCTATTTCCTTCAGCTATCTGGTCTCATCCCACAGGCTTCTGGACTGGGGGGTATTCAGAAGGACTGGCTAAAGGCTATCTCATTCATGTCATAGAAACGTATTATATTTTTTCTTTTTCTCATACTCAATACAAACTTTAAACACATGGTTGTATAGGTAGATAACAACTTGTTGCCTGCTAATAAGAGTAAGAGCTATTATTTATTATTATTAATAATAATACATTTTTGAGTAGTTAAAATAGGATTGTTCTTCACAATTAAGCAATTCAATACTTTCTCACCTTTAATGACTGACTGTATTGTTAAAAACAAAAAGAGCCATAATAGACCCAAAAAATCCAGTAATTCCTCTGTTCGTGGTAGGGTAGTGAGACACTGGTAGCACAGGAAGCCCTGGTACTTACTGTGCTTCTTACTATGTGGCCATGGATAAGTTTAAGCTCCCCAGGGATGTTTCCTCGTCTGTAAAATAAACATAACACTACCTACTTTACAGAGGCCTTGTGAAGTTTAAATTAAATCCTTCATGATCTGGCTTCCCTTACTTTTCAGCCTTTACATCTAGCCTCTTTCTCAACATGTATCTTATGTTCTGATCACACCAAACTCCTTGAGGTTCTCTTAAGGTGTTAAACCTTTATTCTTCCCTTTTGCTTTGAATGCCTTCTTCCTCTCTTACTTAGATAATAAGTACTAACTCACCAAGACTTAAAGAACCTTTCCCCTGACCATGTCTACATTGAATCAGCCCATCCTCTAGATTCCAAGATCAACCTAGACAAATCTTTATCCTCATATTTACTTGTTTATTCATCCAACTCCCTGACCACACTCTACATTCCTTGAGTCCCTAAACTATGCCTTCTATCGCTTCCATCTCATGTGCACCTAGCACATGCCTAACCCATAGTAGAAAAAAATGAATGAATAATTAAATGAATGCATGGTATATGCAAAAGCATTGGGCTTAATTGTCTGTGATATAGTAAGGATTAATTTAGGTTAGCTGAATGTGAAATTTAAACCCTTAGAAACAATGAGTCCACTGCTCACCCTATCATCACTACATTTGTGTGATTTAAATTTCAGAACAATAACTGATAGTGGTCCTGAGATATGTTTTATAAAGAAAATGAAAAACACTATCAAATGAATCCCACATATGGTCAGCACACTCTGTTGAGAGTATTTTATCTTGTTTGTATTAAGTTAGCATCAAGGTCTTTCAGCTTACAAATCCCATGAAATAGGCAAACTGACATATGAGACTTCAGTATACCACAAAGCTAAATTGTAAGCATGCTTTTCTCAAGTTTCAGCTTTGTCATTGAATTCAATTGCTTAGCAATAGTATTTGAAGGGTTATATACACTTCCTGCTGTTGGTCGGCTTGATTCTTTATTATAATAAAACAATTATGTTGTCATGGCCAGAAAGTATATATTATGCTTAAGATAACAGTAAAGGCATAGAAAGAAAATTGATTCTAAATAGTCATTCTCTGTAACTAAAAACTACAGAACTACTCCCAACTTACCGTAAGTTATAATTAGAATTGTTCAAAAAGAACAAAAAATAGCAACAAAACAAGAAACAAATAAACCTTAAGCGTGAATCACAGTACTTCCAGGTATAAACAAATGCATCACTGAAGTTCTTGAGTTGGGGACAAAGAGGAAGACTGCAGGCAGATGATTACATGGACAGCAAAATGCAGAATAGAATTTAAAGGCAAAAAATTGGAGTCCGGTGAGCAATTAGGTTAAAAATCTCCAGATACAGGTACTTTGGGGCTTGTGGTCCACACTGGGGCTAAATGAGCTGTGTTCATACTGCCACACTTCTGGCTCTCAGAAAACTCAACTTTTCATGTACTTTTGAACATAGAATGAATATATTAGCTAATACTTTGTGTGGTGAGTGTAAAGTTTATATTCTACTACTCATTTACTTTACTTTTTGTCACTCACAGTGTTTTCCTTATATGCTTTCTTCTTACTGATGGAAAAACAAACAAAAAAACCTTTAACTTCATAATTAAAAGGAAAACTTTCTTCTTTCTACCCCTTCTTCCCAAGATGGAGCTTTCTGAGTTAAGAGGGGCATCTGGTTCCGACATTCTCTGGGTTCTCACTGGCTTCTGCTGAGATGTCCTGCAATCTGCCCAGTCCACTGGGAATCCTCTGCTGGTGACAGTGATTTGTCTTCCCTGGTTATTTATGATGCCAGACTGGTACCCACTGCAGATGACCATGGAATTGCCATTGTGCCTGGTGATGAGATCTCTGTATTCTGCATCCTCCAGTCCCTGCTCCTTGGTCCTCTCAGAATGGGCACAGTGGAGAGGCCTGGGGAGGAAGAAGCCTCAGCTGCTGTCTCTGCATTAAAATGTCTGCCAGGCACCCTTAGCCTCCCCCATTAGCCACTGGTCCCTCTGCCACTCCAATGTCATGTTGGACATTTCACTGTACACAGGGTCTAAAACCTCCCTTCATTGAAAGTTTGACTTTGGAAAAATCTATTAATATTTTACTTCTCCCATCCCAGTTTCAAGATTCCCTTTATGGTGGCAGAATGGGGAAGTAAATGTATTCTGTCAGCTTTCTCAACCTTCTTCTCTTCCAGGGATTCTCTCCAGTACTGGGGAGATTGCTCCCTCCTATGCCGTGAGAACTTCCCATGTGTCTGACATGTGCTCTGCTCTGCTCTGTTCTGTGATGTATGATACACACCCTAAAGTCCGGTTTATGAGAAAATCATGATACACCCTCTCTCTTTTTCTATCTCAAAAAAGCATGGCTTTTTCAAACAAAAAGGCACTTTCTTTAAGATTACTATCTTGCTAGATGTTCCAAATTTTATTTGAAAGTTCAAAGCCAACTGATGACTCTGTTGTTTGCTCTCAGCTGGGTTTATCCTCCCAAAGAAGCAATGGATGTTATTGATTTAATGAGTTGGAAGAATCAAAGAGCAAGTAGGAACTTGGAATTGCCAGGAATCTGGACATGTTATTTTAATATCTTTAGAATATTATCCTCAACATGCATCTCAGGAACAGACGCACAGTTCAGAAGAATTCATTTTCATGAATTTATATTTTACTTGAGCCATTCTTAAGAGTTTCAATATGATTAACAAATTAGCCTTTTGGGTATGAACTTTTTCATTGCTTCTGAGAAAAAAAAATAGAAGTAAAGATCATAGAGCCATTTTCACTAAACAAAAGAATGCAAAATCTACTTTCTTAAAACAGAATTTTCCATTCTCAATGTATGGAGAAATTACTATACTAGAGAATGTTTTCTAATATGTAGAAATATATCTATCTTTAAATTCATAACCAAAATATCACATACTCAATTTTCATAAAGATGACAGTCTAGATTCATAATATTTAAGCCATTTTAAGTCTGAACCATTCCCAAATGGTATCCTAAATAGCAATTTACATTGAATCATAATCCTTCCTCCCTAGGGGAATAATAAATCAAACTAAGAAATCTAGTCAAAGTAAATGATAAAAGCCAACATTGATGGGGCACCTATTATGTGTCAGGAACTGTTCTAAGGGCATTATATGTTTTATCTCATTTAATCTTCACTGTAACCTTTCAAGGTATATGTATTTATCTTCATTGTAAAAATTAGGAGATGGAGGCATAGAAAGGCTAAGTAGCTTTCTCAACATCATTCGAGGAATTACTAGAGTCAGAATTTGAACCCAGGCAAACCTTCCCCATCATCCTCACATCTCTCCATTCTGCTGTACTGCCTCATAGGCAAAGGAAATGTAAGGGCACTGAGTTTAAAACACAGAAAAAAAAAACACAAAAAAACACTAGGCACAAAAGATTCTGCCATCTTTATGAGGACAAAAGAAGGAACTGAGATTCCATATTTAGAGTTGGCATGCATAATAATTCCCAGAACCATATGTTTCTAATGACCTGATCATTGGGTCTTTCATTTCTGATCATTTGACATTTTTAAGCATGAATCATCTAATGAAAAAATTACAGGGTTTTCGTTTGAACACATTGTTTATTTGTCACCAAGAGATCTCAGATATACTTTAAACAAATTTCTTCTATAAAGGAAAGACTACATACCCTCATGAATGGCATAATCCAAAAATAGAAATTATTTAAAACAGCTCTAACACCTTTTCTAAATTTCCTACATTGCGAAATGACAGCAGTGTCTCCCTTTCAACACTGCCTTCTAGTCAATGTAAAAAGAAATAAACCATCCCCACATGCTCATATTTGGTGTTTACTTTTCCATCAGTCATCTAAAATGGGACGCAGGAAAAGGGATGTGTCTGTCTCTGTTAGAAAGAGAAGAAAAGTGAGGGAAAGAAAATCTAATGCAACAAGAGAGTTGCCAGATTTGGAACTGATTGAAAGAGTTTTGTGTCACCAAACATTTTTCAAAGACCTATCAATCTGCAACTCTTTTTATAAACCAACCTGTAATGAGTGGTGTTTCCACACATTTTCTTCACACAGTTGCTTCTGAGTTTGGCAGTGTCTTTGATTTGAAAAAGAATTTCAAACTTTAGATGATCACACAGAACCTTTTTGGCATCATGGAAAAGAATATTTAGATCATAAAGACTTAAAGGAATGTAAGCTAGAGTTCCAAGTAGTTTAAACTTTCATTACAGAGATGCCTAAAGCCACATTGCTGTGCTTACAACAAGTATGTTTATAAGTGATACCATTTGTAACTCTAATTAAATGAGAATTGGAAAAGATGTAAGAAAGAAAAGCATGGATTAAAAAATTAATAATAAGTGAAAATATAACTTCTACTGTATATCACATAGCAAGATAGACCCAAACATCATCATAACATTTCTATTCACATCTTCTGGTATCAAGGGAAAACCACCTTGGAAAAACCAACAAATCCTTACAATAACAGAAAAGTGCCAGCACTAACAGTGGTATACTTAGTACTCCCTGGGAAAATTCAAAGAAAGTAGAGTAATGAAATTTGTCACCTGCTGACTGGTTTCTGCTGGTTCAGAAAACAAAGAGCACAGCAGACTAGGGTTCAGAATGTACAGCCAGAAGCGAACAGAATTCCTAACTGAAAAGTAACTGACTCCATTATAAACACAATTCTCATCCCCACCCCTCCCAAAACACTGGTTCTCACAGTTTGGTCCCCAACCAGCAGCACCAACATCATGTGGGAACTTGTGAGAGATACACATTCTCAGGTCCCAACCCAAACCAATTGAATAAGAAACTCTGGGGATAAGACCCAGCAATTTGTGTTTTAATAAACCCTAAAAGATGATTTTAATGAACACTGAAGTCTCAGGTGCACTACCTTAAATGTCACAACATGATCAGTAAAAAGTAGGGAAGTCCTTCTTTAGTCTGTGAATCCTAATAGTGAAACAATAGTGAAAATAGTTAACAGTTATGGTGGGCTTACTATAAGCAAAGCACTCTTTATAGCATATTACTTATGTTCGTCTGTTTAATCCTTTTGGCAGCCCCACAACTATTAAGTCCATGCACTCATTAGCTAGACAGGGCACAGTGAAAAGAACTTACAAAGAAAAAGCAGTTCTATTATGAGAAGAGTGATTTTCAAAAACCCTAAGAGGCCTTAAAGGAGGATTTTTGCACATCTTTAAAGCAACTTGTACTGGTAAAAATCTTCATAGAATTCTAAAATTTCTCTCGAAAGACTGACAAGTAAAGGTCTATTTTTTTCCTGAATAAACTTCTGAATAGGTTCCATTCTGATATCCTTCATTATGGTCCATAATGGGAGTTGGACTGAGTCCAGCTAGCCAGATGCTCTGAATAGTTTTGGTGACAAGTAAGATGGCAGATACTGCAACTAGATTGTCCCCAAGTCTGACTAGCACATAGCTCAAACACTGTCGTCTCCACCCCTGCTCCCTTAGTAATTAATGGATATCATTAGTGTTAGTGGACAGAAAGTATAAAAGAAGTCAAGATATAAAACATGATTATGTCGAAGTGTTTAAATGACAGCTAAACCAGGGAATATACTGAACTTCTTTTTGATCCCCTTGTTTAGTTCTGTAACTCTATCACCTCTTTTCCAGTAACCAGGCTTAAAACCTTCATGCTTCTTAGCTATTGCTCTTTCCTTTCTCTCTCTCATCTAAGAAATCACCAAATGCTAAAATTATTTTATTCAGACTCATCTATATGGCACTTTCTTTCCATTCCAACTTCCTTCACTCTATCACAGGCCCTCATCATCTCATTCTAGATTACTGCAATAGTCTCTTAAACTCCTCCTTTTCCTTTATATTTATTGTGGACACCACTGTCAAATAAAGCCACTTTCACCACAATACTTCCTTGCTCAAAATCCATCAATATTCCATTACTGACAGGGTCCAAACTCCTTAGACATAAACATAAACATCTTCACAGCTTGCCTACAACTTTATCTCCAACTCCTTCCTTATGTGAATCCTGAACTCCAATCAGTTCTGTACTCACTGTCCTCAAAATATGTCATGAATGTTCATTCCAGTAATTCTTCTTCATCCTTCTCCACAGCTTCGGACAAATGGTAATTGATGCAAAAAGCCAAAGTGAGAATAGGCATTAAAGCAAAGAATAAATTAAAGTCTGCTTACTCTCCAGGATTTAACTATAGATCAGTGCTTCTTATTTCATTATTCTGCTATATTGAATTTAAAACTGTTAAGAGGAAATGATGAATGTTTAAAAGTTTAACATAGGTATTTACTTAACCTATATATTAATAGCAGCATTTGAATTAAATATTGAACTACTGCTATTCCAGATAAACGTATTTATAAGTAAAAAGGTTTGTGCTCCAGAGGCTCACAGTCTTGAGGCAAAGCATTTATCTCCCTCCATGCTCTACTACCCCACCCCTAGAGCCAAAGTTTTTGGGACTTAAACAAATTCATTGCTGAAAGAAAAGGAATTCCTATTTGTGCTTAAGAAACAACCTTCCAACTACCAAAATCACTCAATTGAGTCCTTCAAATTTAACAATTTAACAAATTCTAGTAAGAATCACCAACATTTAAGGGAAACCAACAGTGTGAAAAAATGCTACAAATAGAACTAATCCTAAAGAAATCAGAATTTCTGAAAGAAACAGAAAGAAATTTAAAAAGAAATAAATTATTTTGTGGCTCACGCCTGTAATCCTAGCACTCTGGGAGGCTGAGGCGGGCGGATGCCTCAAGGTCAGGAGTTTGAAACCAGCCTGAGCAAAAGGAAGATCCCCGTGTCTACTAAAAATAGGAAGAAATTAATTGGCCAGCTAAAAATATATAGAAAAAATTAGCCAGGCATGGTGGTGCATGCCTGTAGTCCCAGCTACTCGGGAAGCTGAGGCAGGAGGATCGCTTGAACTCAGGAGTTTGAGGTTGCTGTGAGCTAGGCTGACGCCATGGCACTCTAGCCTGGGCAACACAGTGAGACTCTGTCTCAAAAAAAAAAAAAAAAAAAAAAGAAATATAATTATTTTAATAAATAAGACTAAATATTGCATTCTTTTAAAAACATTGTGCAGAAAAAAGAATCACAAGGAGTAGGAAGAACAGAAGAGAGAAATAATCATCACTTTCAGAAATTAAAAACATTGTGGTTAAAATTTTAAAAAATCAATAGATGAGCTAACTAGTAAGATGGATATGGATGAAGATTCAATTAATTATTTGTAAGATAAAAAGAAATCTCTCAGGACAAATAGTAGGTCCTGGCAAACACAATAAGAAAAAAACATGAGGAGTAAGGCACTTACAAAAGAACAAAATTGGCATTCTTTGCCAACAATCTGATGTCCAGCAAAACATTTGGAAAATTATTAAAATAAATATGAGTTTACTAAGCCATCTGGATACACTATCAACATATAAAATCAGTTGCTATTTTACAGGCTACCAATCACAAATTAGAAGATGAAACCAATAAAGATCTCATTCAGAACTCAAATAAAATAGCTAAGAATAAAGCTAAAGAAAATATGCAAAATATATATTTTTTAAAAAAAACATAAAAGAAGGTGTAAATCCTAGAGAAACACCATGCTCCTGGATGGAAAGATTCAATATTACTAAAGTGTACAATTGCTCCAAATTAATCTATGAATTAAATGAAATCTTTCCATATCATTCTAAAATCTACATATAATAGATTCATGAAATTAGCAAGAGCACTTTTTTAAAAAGAAGAAAAGTGATAGAAAACTTAATCTACCATACTATGAGCTACAGTAATTAAAAACTAGCAAAAAATTAATTCAGGAATATATAGACTGATCAGCATAAACAGAATAAAGAGTCCAGCAAACAATCACGCACATGTGGAATTTCTCTTGATAATGATTTTCTCCTTGACCAAACTCTACTCAGGCTCCTCAGAGCTCTTCTTCAACTAGACTTAAGTTTTGGACTTTTGTGTTCATCTCTGCATTGTACAATTTTAGCAAGAATCCTGCTAAGGAGTTCAGCCATCCTCCATATTTGATCACCTTCAATATCTAATCAGGTACCTCATCCTCTACCATCCCCCAGGTGATGTCTGGTCACCCTGGCCTGCATTCAGCAAAAGTCCTGTTAGGTTCAGTTTAGCCAAAATCCTTCTTATCCCTGATGCTTCCTTTTAGTAATTTTCTATCCACTGACCATCTTACTCCTTGACTATAAATTCCCACTCTTCCTTGTAGTCAGAGATGAGTTCATCTCTCTCCCCCACTGTAAGACCCCATTGCAGTTGTCCCTATACCTAGTACAATAGTCCCTCCTTGAATAAAGACTTTCTTGACATTTTTAACAAGTTCCATGAATAATTGTTTCTTTAACAGAACCTAGGCCTTCCTATGCAAGACACAAACCCAGGAGTTATAAAGGAAAAGACTGATATATTTGACTACATTAAAAACTAAAATGTTTTGTGTCACAAAACAAAACATAAAACAAAAATAACAGAAGCAAAGTTAAAAGGCCAGCAATATTCAGAGGGAAAAGTTTATTGTTTATAAAATAGGAAATGGGTTAAAATTCTTGATAAATATTCTTGATAAATAATTCTTGTTAAAATATCTTATGATCTAGTAGAAAATTAGGCAAAGTATTTTAACAGTTAAGACAAATAGACAAAAAAAAAAGATGATTGTCATTTTTATTTAAGAAACTAAAGTGCTGGAGTTTATGACATGTAAATGCCATCACTTTTCAGATTAGTGAAACTTGCAATGAATGATAATATCTAGTGTTGGTCAGGTTGTACAGAAACAAGCAGTCTAGATTCAGTTTTGATTGGAATATAGATGCCATAGTTTGGATGCTTGTCCACTTCTAACTTCATGCTGAAATATGATCCCCAATATTGGAAGTGGGGCCTAATGAAAGGTGTTTGGATCATGGAGGTGGATCCTTCATGAGTAGATTAATGCCCTCCCTGGTTGCGGGGGAGTGAGTCCATCCTCACTCTTTTAGTTCCCTTGAGACCTTATTGTTAAAAAGAGCCTGGCACTTCCCTCCTCTTTCTCTTGCTTCATCTGTAACCATGTGATATCTGCATACGCCATCCTCCAGCTCCCTTCACCTTCTACCATGAGAGGAAGTAGCCTGAGGCCCTCACCAGATGCCCAGTCTTGAACCTGCTAGCCTGCAGAATCATGAGCTAAATAAACCTCTTTTCTTTATAAACTGTCCAGCCTCCGGTATTCTTTTATAGGAATATTAAACAGACTAAGACAATAAATTAGCACAGCCTTTTGAGAAGCATTTTGGTACTTTTTACTAATATTTAAATTCTGCTTACAACTTTCAACTAAAAATAAAACTTCAAGAAATTTATCCTAGAAATACTTGCACAAGTAACCAAGATAAATAGGAAGATGTTCATTGCCTTACTATGTATATTAGTTAAACATTTCACGTCTCATATGTGCCATCTAAAGAAATCTGGTGCTCCCACATACCACAGAACACTATACATTCTTTAAAAATAATTAAAAACTTATTTAAATATTTAATTATTAATAATATAATGTATAATTGATAATTAATAAAAATATTTTATTCACTAATAAAATAATTCTTCAAAAATAATGCTGACCACAGCATTGCCTACCATTGCACAATACCCTTAACCCTTGTATAATAAACATTTAAATGGAAATTCATTGTTTGCTTTTAGGTACAAATTGCAACTTTATTGTGTTCATTGATTCAATAATATTTGTTCTCTCCTATACACCAGTACAGTAGGCAGAATAACAGCCCCTGAAAACATTCCAATTCTTATCCCTGGAACCTGTGAATGTTCTACCTTAAGAAGCAATAGGAACTTTCCTACTGTGATTAAAATAAGGAGCTTGAGATAAGAAAATTATCTTGGATAATCTGGGTGAACCCAACATAATCAGAGGGTCTTTATAAGTGAAAAAAGGAATAATGTAGTATGAGAAAGATTCAACTGGCTATTGATGGCTTTGATGTGGAAGGGAGTCATAAGCCAAGAATGTGAGTACTTTCTAGAAGCTGGAAAAGAGAAAGAAATTGATCCTCCCCTACAGACTTCAACAGGACCTTAACCCTGCTAACATCTTGATTTTAGCCCAGTGAGACCTATTTCAGACTTCAGACCTCCAGAACTAGAAGTTAATAAATTTGTGTTAGTTTAAGCCACTATGTGGGAATTTTTTATAGCAATCATAGAAAACTAATACAATCAGACATGCATTAGTTTATAAGTATATTAAGATATCCTCTTGACTTTGACATCACAGTCTTTCCAGTGGAGAAAATATGTACATTCATATATTAAAATTCTTAAGATAGATAATAAATGTCAAGGCATAAGACTTTCTAGTTCTTTAAATTATGCATAATTTCATTATATCTGCTGATATTCTGACTTCAGAAATCTTTAGATATTCTAGAAGTCTGCAAGTTAGATAGAATTGATTTAGGGATTTTGATATCATTGGCTGAAAGAAATAACACTTACGACTTTTTCCTAAATATCTCAGTCTTTGCCTTGAGGGCATTCATGTCTTCTTAATTCTATTGACACTGTTATAAAATTATTTGCTGTTAAAATAGGGATAAAAAGGGACATTAATTTCCCGTATTTCATTGTCAACTTCACTCAACAATTCGGCAGATAATTATAATTATATATCAATTATATAAAGATATACAATTATAATGCAATTATTAATTATATATCACTAAGTTTTTATGCATAAAATATATTTTTTGTAACATACTGAATCTTGAAATTCTAGAAAGTAAGCAAAATATTTGTGTCAGTTGGAATTTCCTAAATGAGATTTAATAAGTCAACAAATACGGTAATTTACTGTTGCAGAAGAGAATTGCTACCATTGCTCACAAGTCCTTAGAGCCTCACCTACAACAGTAGTGTGAACACTTCAGCAAGAGTGATAGAAAATGACTCATAAATACGCAAATGAGAAGACCATTTTGTATCCTATAATTTGGGGGTTATCCACAGAGCAACTGCAAGTAAGTTTACTCAACAGTCAAAACTAAGAGGAAAGGGATTAACTCAGTCTAATTACTCTCTTGATGGAAAATCTCAAATATTTATGAGATGTTTTCCTTCATGGTACATTTTGTATCTCCTACACAAAATTTTCTTCAAAGTAAATTCTTTTTCTGAAACTTTCTGTATCAATAAGGGTCAAGTTAGGAAATAGAAATTATACCATTTCTCTTCCCAGAAATAGTTTAATAGAAAGAGTAATTTAATAAAAAGAATAAAATCATTAACTAGATAACTGAAAGGTAAAAAGAGAACTCTCAGGTATTATAAAGGAAGCAACTATAGGAAGTAGTTACCACTCCTATGGCTGGAGAAAAACAATGGGAAACACTGGAATTGTTAAACTTAGAGGAAGGGCCTGGGAAGCTAAATTCAGACCTCTAAAGAGGAAGCACTGGCCAGGTAGAGCTGGCCTCTCTGAGGAAGGACATTTTGAAATAGATTCTGCAAATGTTGGAGAAGCTACAAGCTTGATTCAACTATTACAAATGAAAGAACTGCTGCTGCCAAGGTGAAGTGGTGCTGGGGTACAGGAACCACAGACAAAATGGTATCCATGAGAATAAAGTAAAAAACGTGCAAAAGAAAGTTTTTTTCTCTTCTTTCCACCTGACAACTCCCTCTAGTGCCTCTTCTGCATGGGATTCAAACAGGAAGTCAGGTGGCAAAGCAAAAATGTGGTTTACAGAATCCCAACTCCAACATCACAAAGCAGAATATCGAAGGGCAAATCTGCTACTGAGAAAACCTTAGTAGGTGGCACACCCCCTTGGTGACTCACATACACATACACTCTTTCATACAATAACAACAACACAACTCTATGTTTCCACTAAACAAAATGCAATTATTCTTGGTACAAATAAAGATACCCTCTCTTCATAATGAGTAGAGATAAAAATCCCAACAATCATGGCATCCAACCTTGTGTTATGTTACTACCAAAACTGAATTACAATCTCACTTGAATTTTCTTTTACCTACTACTAAATGAACAACTAATCTCTTGTAGTTTACAAAACCATAAAAATTATAGTTTATAAAATGATAAAGAAAGAAAAGGAGTAGATAAAAGTAGAGTATATATATAGAGAGAGAAGTACATATGTATATCTATACACTCATAGCAAGCAAAGAAGAAAATAAGCACAGCCTCTAGGGTCTTTATTTATGAAACTGGTCATGAGACTGTCACTGATGTTTATAATTTCCTTCTTTCACTATTTCATGTTTCCTCTGCCGTCAGCCAAGACTTTGCTCGTCAGTAACCCAAATCTTCATTCCTGAAGTGTCTGAATCTTGTTTTGGTGGATATAGTTTTCTATTAACTTTTGCTATCGGACATGGAAGTACTAAAAGACTTCTAAGAGAATGCCTTGGGTCCTCCTTTCCCCCATTGTGTAGCAACAACCCAATTTTCCACTGACCATCTGGAAAAATTGCCAAAGCCAGCAGGAACCATCGATGTTGCCTACTGCTTCAGTGGCAATAAGAAACCTAAAATGGTCAGGTGGCAGTTTCCTCTTCCAATTCAATGGCAGGGACATTCTTTCCTTGGAAAACAATACTGTCAAACCAGGAGAACTTAAAGTTGTGAAGACAGGAAAAAAAATATCTTAGAATTGGTTATTTGGCATTGCAGTAAGAGGAGCCATTCTTTTTTTTTTTTTTTTTTTTGAGACAGAGTCTCACTCTGTTGCCTGGGCTAGAGTGCCATGTGGTCAGCCTAGATCACAGCAACGTCAAACTCCTGGGCTCAAGTCATCCTTCTACCTCAGCCTCCCAAGTAGCTAGGACTACAGGCATGCACTACCATGCTTGGCTAATTTTCTTCTATATATTTTTAGTTGGCCAATTAATTTCCTTCTATTCTTTTTTTTTTAGTAGAGACGGGGTCTCACTCTTGCTCAGACTGCTTTCGAACTCTTGACCTTGAGCGATCTGCCCGCCTCAGCCTCCTAGAGTGCTAGGATTACAGGCATGAGCCACTGCGCCCGGCCAAGAGCCATTCTTAATTCATTCATTTCCAGACCCAGATTCCTATTTTGACCTAGGAGATAGAACACCATATATTAGACTCTAATGCAAAGCATTTACTGTCTCCTGTAAGATAGAACCTCATCCTTCTAGTGTGTTGTCTCCATTTCACCTGATCATTAGGAAAGCTGCTTCTGGGTGATAAGTGGTAAGACAAGTTAATTTCATAGGCATGGCCCATTGCCGCACATTTTGGTGTAAAATGAATCACTGCTCAGAATCAATGCTTTACAGAATACCTTGATAGTGCATTCTGTGAGTCCATGGATGGTGGCGCTTGCAAAAGCATTATGGGCAGGAAAGGCAATTCCATACCAAGATTACATGTCAATTCCAGGGCAAATAAATCCTGCCCTCTCCCTGATTAAAGGAGGACAATGTTATCAACCTGCTGCTAAGTAGCTGACTGGTGCCTCTGGGTAATAGAATTATATCAATGGTTTAGTATTGGTCTTTGCTGTTGGCAAGGTAGGCACTGAAAAGTAGCAGTAGCCAGGTCAGCCTTGGGAAGGAAAAATCTATGTTGTTGAACTCATGCACAGCCTCTATCTATGTGCCGTGGCTACTTTGTATATGGACCCACTGAGCAGGTACTGAGGTTGCTGGGAAAAGAGGCTGACCAATATCCTGAAAAGAAGGTGTTATTTTGTCTGCAATATCAAGAGTCTTTAATGAGCATGAACATAGGACACAAGTATCTTCACATTCTGCACCCACTGAGGGAGTGGAATGGGTTACAAATAGGACAACTGAAGCCTAGAGAGGCTTGGTAATTATAGGAAAATTCAGTAAATTGCTCCAAGTTATAAAATAGAAACTAGAAGAGCAAAGACTTCACCCAAAATCTATTTCAACCTAGCCTATACACCTCTCATTATTCTACAGAGTATCTTAAAAGAGGAAGAAAAACACAAACCAGAAAATGAAACTGAAACAAAGAAAGGACAAGATTACACTATCAACAAAGATAAAAAAATAAAGTGTTTAAAAAGTTAGCCTCTTCACCAAGGTCACTGCTGCAAAGAGCTGGATAAACCAAAGTAGGAGGTAATAAATGGACTCAGAGGAAGTCATTTTTCACCTTTAATAGAGCAGTTTCAATTGAGAAATCAATATAGTAGCCAAATTTCAATGGATCCAGCAAGAAATTACAAGAAGATTGACTAGACATAGCCAAAAGACAAAGAGATAACAGAGGTAGGTGGCAACAAAAAGAAGACCAAAAAGTTACAGACCAAAACACAAAGGGATAGAAGGAGTGAAGGTCCTATTAAGGAAAGTAATGTCAATGTTATGTGTGTATGAAGAAATTATGCAAAAACTGAATGAGCAAAGCAAATGAGTATCAAGTTCAGTATATCCTACAAGTTCCCCAATAAAGAGAGCTTATAATGGTATCTACTTATACATAGCTGCTTGAATTATTAAAAGATACATGAACTCCTCCAGCACAGTGAATGGTATATAGAAGGCACTCGATAAATAGTAATTTACAATGACAATAGTAGCAATTATAAAAATAACTTACATTTATTGAGGCTTTATTATGTATCGGATACTGTGCTAAACAATATTTATGTTATTTCATTTAATCATCACAAAAACCCTATGATTGCCACCGTTACAGTGACCATTTTACAAATGAGGAAACCAAGGTTTAGAGATGTTATGTGACTTGTTTAAGATCACCTAACTGGTGACAGAGACAGCCATCTCTCTCTGATTCCAAACACCACATGCTTGACCAGTAAGAAGAGGGAGGAAGGAAGGGAGGGAAGGAGGAAAAATGGGTAGAAACAAGAGAAGAAGGTCTCTTGAAATTAAATGGTTCAATTAGTAATGACAATAATTCTTGATTTTAAAGACTTGGCAAAAATAAATTCTATGCAAAGCATTTGAATGTAGAACAAGTAAAATGAAAGTGTTGCTTCTAACTTGACCATTCCCAGTTTTACTTTTACCATACTTTCCATAATCTAGGTTTTCTACCTGTATTCCTCAGTGCGTGACAATGATGGATATTTTAAATCCTTTAGCCACTCTTGCAATAAAATTATTTACTAGTTCTGAGTTGAAATTTTGCTTTAGAACCAAAATATTAGAAATTATAACTGCCAGTCTGAAAGATAAATACAAGAAAATGTGTCCTTTTTAAACTTTTCCATTCTTTTTCCTGCCATCTAAATTACAGCAATAAACACCTCCCTTAGAGACTCTGCAGAAGCACAGGAGTGTGCTGCCAACTTATAAAAGGAAAAATGAAACCCTTATTTAAGTTATTTTACCTGGTATACTTTTGTCCACAAACTAGAAGTATTACAGAAGTAAGAGCACAGACAGAGTGGGAAATCTCACCTTGAATTTGGTGTGTCAAGGCCAAGATTTGTTCTTTTCTTTCTCCTACTGTAGCAAATGCCTTGAAAGAGGCCTCATTAATTATTTTGTAACATTTTATAGGAGCCTCCAAAGATAAAAGTTTTCCTTAAAATATAATGACCAATGTTTTAACATAGTTCTTTCATACACATTATTTCATTCGATCTCATGATAATCTTGGGAGATGGATATTATCAACATTTCACAAATCATGAAGCCGAGGTTCACAGGGATAAACTTACTCTAGATTTTAGGACTAAAACCACATTTTTCTGACCCAAATGCTTTTATAACACAAAAGCCTCTGCAAAGTTACACTTTAATAGCCACTAGAATTTCCTTATTCTGTCTCATCTCTACCCTTTCTAATTATATTCAATGCTATACGTTGAAAATTATAGATATTCTTGTATTGTAAGTATACCATGTGTCTTCTAGTATTTTGTTTATATTCCATATATCTAAGACACTTGCTATTAGCACGTTATAAATATGAATTGTGTGTAACCCTTATTTGGATTATTCTTTCTGTCTATAATAATTAAGCCAATTTTCCATTGTTTATTCCCATAGTCTTTCAAATTTTAAAATTAGAAGTTATCCAGCTTCTTATAGTCCAAGTTCCAAAGTATCATATAGTACAACAGAGCCACATTCTACTGGTTACTTTGTCATTTACTCTGTACCTGGGATAAATGAATAAAATGTATTTTTCAACGAAGTTGCAGTTTGTTGGACATCTTTCTAAATTACCTTATTATCCATCTGAATTAGGCTAATTCTGCATTAGAGTTTCACATTGAATCTGTCTTCGCAATATAATGTTCCCCTTCTAGAATAAAAGCCATTTGCATTAATAATTACTTAAAAATAAGGTTGATTTATTTGTTCACTGTTATAAACTAATAAAACTTATCAATATTCTGTATTATTCTTTATGAATTGGCCCATTATCATTTTTTATTATAATTTCTACTCTTCTGGCAATTTATTTCTGAGATTTAATTCAGACATATGCTGTCAAAATTTTCTTAACCTTTCCTGTTCTTGGCTCAAAGAATTTTCTGTATCTACTGAACATATAGCATCTTGTGACATCTCTTATATAACATTGTTTCACTGTATTTTTTATTTAATGATTAAAGTTATTATTTTGAAATAATTTCAGACATACAGAGGAGTGGAAAAAATAGTACAAAGAGTTTCTGTGTACTCTTTACTCAACTAGTACAAAGAGTTCCTGTGTACTCTTTACTCAACTCTTTACTAACCCTAATGTTAGCATCTCATATAACCATGGTACAATTGCCAAAATTAAGAAGCTAATATTGGTAAGATGCTATTAACTAAACTAGAGACTTCATTCAGATTTTATCAGCTCTTCCACTAATGTCCTTTTCTTGTACCAGGATCTAACTTAGAGTCACACTTGGAATTTAGTTGACCCGTCTCCTCTAATCTAGGACAATTATTCAGTCTTTCCTTATCTTTCATGATGAAAGTACTTGTGACTAGGTATTTTGTGGAATGCACTTCAATTTGTGTTTATTTGATGTTTTCTCATGATTAAATTGAGGTTATAGATTTTGGGGAATAAAATCACAGAGGCAGTGTGACCTTTTTTTCTACACATTACATCCAGTACCTGATACAAATATCTTATTATTGGTGAAGTTACCAAGATCACAGAGTTAAGGTGTGTTTGCCAGTTTTCTCCACTCTAAAGTCAGTTTCCTTTTGTAATTAATAAATATCTAAGGGGAGAATGGTGAGGCATTTGCACATATCCTATTTCTCATTAAACATTCACCCACTAATTTAAGTATTCACCAGTGGATTTTGCCTATAGTAAATACCATTGTGATGTTCTAATGCTGACTTTCTATTTCCTTGTTTTCTTCTACATTTATTAACTGGAATACTTCTGGAAAGACATGTCCTTTATCCTCTATTTAATTATATATTTAATCAGTTATTATATCAGTATGAACTAACGGATATTTATTTTATTCTTTGAGTTGTAATTCAAAGAATTTTGGTCTATTTATTATTGTCTGGATCATTTTTTGTGCAATTTGTTCTAGCTTTGGCCATTGGAAGGTCTTTCAAGTTAGCTCCTATATCCTTCTGATATGTTCTCACACTTAATTTTTTTTTTAGTACTTCCTTATTTTCTGGTATCACTAGATATTCAGGCTTATCTTAGATTTTTCCTGCACCAGCCTTGGAATCAAGTACTATACTCCAAGAAGCTCTGATAATTTTTAATAGTAGAAGAATATTTAGAAATCAAGATCTGGAAGCTAATATGTTCATGCCTACTGGAGTATCACTGGTTCTAGGACATCATGTGTATGAATATTAATGAATGTATGCATATATATATTATTTATGTATCTGTATGCATTTTAAAAAGAACACATGAGTTGATAATGATATGTCTGATTCTAATCCAGCACCACAGGATTCATTCTATTATTTCCACTTTGCTTATTTATGACTTCTTTCTACAACATAAAAAATCTGGCTTGTGGAGGGAAGGGAGGGTAATAAAAAAAGAAAAAAATCTGGCTTTCATTACCTATTTCATTATTATAACATATTTTCCTATTCATTCAGCCCTAGTATATGCATACGGTACTTTCAGTATTGTTATCCCACGCCTATGTGAACAGTAAATTTGCCAACTGGAGGATATTGCTTGTATGTGGTAATCATTGTCTTTATTCTTACAGAAGGTTACTTAGGTCAGCTCCTTTTTTCCTTACTCCTTTCAATGTGGTTATGTCATTCATTTGTCATAGCCTGGATTTCATCTTGGGTTTCCTTGATATCTTGGTTGACTTTCTCTTAACTTACATACTCATTATAGTGGAGACTTATATAGGTTTTGACAAATACATAAAGTTCTGTATCCACCACCACAGTACCATACAGAGCAGTTCAATCACCGCCAAATTTCCCTGTGCTGCCCCTTTATAATTAATCTCTACCTCTACTCTGAACCACCAACAACCTCTAATCTGTTTTTCTATTCTATAATTTTTCCTTTCCCAGAGTGCTATATTAATGGAATTATATAATATGTAGCCCATGTATACATATACATATGTGTAAACATATATAAACATATATATGTATATATATGTATAAACATATACATATATAATGTGTAGTCTTTTGTGCCTGGCTTCTTTCACATAGAAAGACGCAAGTAAGATTTGCC
The DNA here is from genome assembly GCA_008086735.1 of Cheirogaleus medius. Taxonomy (NCBI): domain Eukaryota; kingdom Metazoa; phylum Chordata; class Mammalia; order Primates; family Cheirogaleidae; genus Cheirogaleus; species Cheirogaleus medius. The sequence continues at coordinate 12,892,338 of VBSM01002217.1, forward strand.
AGGATAGGGAGAAGGGGTGGCAACTTCCAGAAAGACAGCATGAGGAGCTCTACAGATCCACTCTTCAGCAAATCAATCATAACTGGTGAAAATCATTGTTAAAAAATAAACCTATAATACTTCTGTAAATCACTCTCGGAGCACATGCAATGAAAGAAGAAGTTATTCAAATAAAATCTACTAAATCTCAATAAACAAGAAAAAGAGGGCCCAGATGTCAGACTTAACAGGTAAAAACTACAAAACAGCCACAATAAATACGTTCAGAAAACTAAAGGAAACCAACACCCCCTTATGATGAAAACACTCAACAACCACAAATACAATGGAACGTCTTCATCCTGATAAAAAGCATTTTGGAAAAGACGACAGCAAATGTTACAGTTAATGGTGAAAGACTGAATGCTTTGCTCCTTAGATCAGGAACAAGTCAAGTATGTCTGCTCTCACCACTGCTATTCAACATTGTGCTAGAGGGTCTAGCCGGAACTCAAATCAGCAAGAAAAAAATAACCCCATTAAAAAGAGGGCAAAAGACATGAACAGAAGATTTTCAAGAGAAGATACAGAAATAGCCAACAAACATATGAAGAAATGCTCAACATCACAATCATCAGGGAAATGCAAATTAAAGCCACAAGGAGATATCACCTTACCCCTGTCAGAATGGCCATTATTAAACAGTCAAAAAACCTGCATACTAGTTCAACCTCTGTGGAAAGCAATATGGAGATACCTTAAAGCGATACAAGTAGATCTACCATTTGATCCAGCAATTCCACTACTGGGCATCTACCCAAAAGATCAAATGACACTCTACAAAAAAGACACCTGCACTCGAATGTTTATAGCAGCACAATTCACAATTGCAAAGTTGTGGAAACAACCCAGGTGCCCATCAATACATGAGTGGATTAATAAGATGTGGTATATGTATACCATGGAGTACTATTCAGCTTTAAGAAAAAATGGTGATATAGCACCTCGTGTATTTTCCTGGTTACAACTGGAACCCATTCTACTAAGTGAAGTATCTCAAGAATGGAAAAACAAGCACCACATGTACTCACCAGCAAATTGGTATTAACGGATCAACACCTAAGTAGACATATAGGAATAACATTTATTGGGTGTCGGGCAGGTGGGAGGGGGGAGGAGGGGATAGGTATATACAAACATAATGAGTGAGATGTGCAACATTTGGGGTATGGTCACGCTTGAAGCTCTGACTCGAGGTGGGAGGAGGGGCATGGGCAATATACGTAACCTTAACATATGTACCCCCATAATATGCTGAAATTTTTTAAAAAAGTGAAAAAACGATAGATACTGTCATGGATGCAGACAGAAAGGAATGCTTATATAATACATTATTGGTAGGACTGCAAATAAGTACAACCTCTATGGAGATTCTTCAAATAGATAAATGTAGATTTACCATTTGACCCAGAAATCCTACTGCTGGGTATTTACCTAAAGGAAAGAATCATTTTATCAAAAAGACACCTGCACTCAAATGTTTATTGCAGCACAATTCTCAATCACAAAGATGTGGGATCACCCTAAGTGCCCATCAATTCATGACTGGATTAAGGAAATGTGAGATATATATATATTGATATGATGTTTTTTGCAGCAACTTGGATACAATTGGAGACCGTTATCCTAAGTGAAGTATCTCAGGAATGAAAAACAAACACCGCTTGTACTCTCTAATAATTGAGAGTCACACATGGATACACAGAGACATAAAGGACACTGGAAATCAAGAAGGGGGGAGAAGAGGAGGAGAAAAAAACTTACCTGTTGAGTACAATGAACACTATTCAGGAGATAGGCACACTAGAAGCCCCTACTCAAGCATTATAAAAGGTATCCATGTAACAAAAACATTTGTACCCCTTCATTATTTTGAAATTTAAAAAAAGAATAAAGCATACTCATAAAGCTTCATGTCTTCAGATTAGGCAATGGTTTCTTAGATATAACACCAAAAGCACCAGCAACAATGGAAAAAAATAGATAAATGAAACTTCATCAAAATTAAAAACTTCTGTGCTTCAAAGGATACTATCAAGAAAATGAAAACACAGCTCACAGACTGAAAGAAAATATTTGCAAGTCATATATTTGATTAGGAACTTGTATCTAGAAGCTCCCAAGAACTCTTATAACCTAATAATAAATAAATAACCCAATTTAAAAATGAGCAAGATTTTGAATAGAAGTTTATCCAAAGTAGATATACAAATGTCCAATAATACTTTAAAACATTTTCAACATCAGTGTTGATATGCAAATCAAAACTACAAAAGATACCACTTCATACCCACTAGTATGGCTATATATATTTAAAAGAAAAAATGAAGGAAAAAGAAAGATAGGAAGGAAGGAAGAGAGAAGGAAGGAAGGAAGGAGTGGGGAGAAAGGGAGGAAGGAAACAATAAAATAATGATATGTTTGCAAGCATGTGGAAAAACTGGAACCCTCACACATTGTTGGTGGGTTTGTAAAATGGTGCAACCACTTTGGAAAACAGTTTGGCTATTCCTCAAGATGTTAAACATGGAGTTTTCACATAATCCAAAAATTTCACTTCTAGGTACATACTCCAGAGATTTGAAAACATATGCCCATACAAAAGCTTGTACATGAATTTATATGGAAGTACTATCTATCATAGCTCTAATATGGATTCAACCCAAATGCCCATTAATTGGTAAATGGATAAGTAAAATACAGTATATCCATACAATGGAATACTATGCAGCCATATAAAGGAATGAAATACAGATACATGCTACAACATGGATGTACCTTGAAAACATTATTCCAAGTGAAAAAAGACACTCACAAAAGGACACATTTTGAATGATTCTATTCATATGAAATGCCCAGAATAGACAAATCAGTGGAAAGGAGATTAGTGGCTACCAGGGCATAGGGGAAGGGAAGAATGGGGAGTAACTGCTAATAGGGTTCCTTTTAACAGTTATGAAAATATTCTAAAGTTAAATAGTAGTGATGATTGCACAATTCTGTGAATGAGCTAAAATCCATGGATTATACACTTAAAAAGGGTAATTTTATGTTATGTGAATAACATCAAAATAAAGGCTTTTTTTAAAAAGGTTATATACTTTATGATTTCATTTACACAACATTCTTGAAATGATAAAATTATAGAGATGGGAGACAAATTTATAGTTGCAATAGATTAAGGATGAGGGGTGGTGTGGGCGTGATTATAAAGGAGTGACATGAAGGAGATCTTTGTGGTGATGGAATAGTTCTATACCTTGATTGTGATCATGGTTACACACATATACACGTAATATTAATAAAATGACACAGAGCTACACAGACACATTGTACCAATGTCATATTCCTGGTTTAGCTATTATATGATAATTATATAGTTATGTAGGATGTAATCATTGAAGGAAACCAAGTGAGGAATTCATGGGACCTCTTTATACCATCTTCACAATTTCCTGTAAATCTAATTATTTCAAATTTAAAAATGAAAATAACATTTTTTTTGAAAAATTTCAATGGTCATTAAATCTCATCTTTATCAACAATGTCCTGATTATTAATCTGGCTCTCCATGAGTTCTCTAATATCTGAAAAGTATGTCCTAGCAAATAGACATAATGTATTCCAGGCTGCAAAGCAAATATATCTCTCAGGGAAAATAAATAATTTGGTAGTCTTGTTTGTTAATTATTCTCATATTTGCTATGACCAAATATTGTGATTCTTTTACCTGAGTGCTTAGTATACTGCTTTGCACAGTTAGCCCTCAAGAAATATTTGATAATAAATGACTTCAGAATTTCAGGTCTCATACAACAAACTGAGCTATGGCGGCTCCATTTCAGTACTGTAAAGGGTAGCCTAAAGGGAACATCAACCGCAATTTAGGACATCTTCTTTTCCATGGACAAGTCTCTCGGTCTCTGAAAAAAAATCCTTCTTTAATTGTACTTGTACTAAAGATTGCATAAATATACTTCTCTGAGCCTAAGGACCACGCAATCACCACTATCTCTATGAGACTCCACTAACTTCAATAAGCTCTCACTGTAGCTCATAAACTTCCCCTATACCCTGGCAGCCACTAATCTCATTCTTCAGAATGAAGGTCATTTTTTCAAAGCCATAATGTCATTGAGTGCTTTGTGTAAGATGACTCAGAATACAGAACAGTATCCTGCCTTGCCTGTGTTTGCTTCTGCACATGGATGTCCTTGCAGTTAGGTCCTGGCTTCCCCCTACTTTAGTGACAACTTCAGAATAAGTAAAATGGAGCTCCCTGGGACTAGGAACTGAATCTTATCCCAGGGAAACCTCTTTCAAACAAATTTTACAATCCAAGATGGGTGATTCTTTATTCTGCTTGATCTAACCTATTCTTAAGGCTTTACACTGTGTTTTGTAATTCCTTGAATGAATTTTTCATTTCCAGACATTTTGTTTGATTTTTATTTAATATTTCAATTTCTTTAGTGAGTTTTTCATTCATTTCCTGCATTATTTTTTTTGGTTTCTTTGTGTTTGGTTTCCATTTTATCTTGCATTTTATTGAGCTTCCTTACAATCCATGTTCGAAATTCTTCATCTGTAATTTCAATATTCTGATTTTGGTTGCTATTCATTACTAGAGAGCTGGTGTTCCTTTTGGGGGATACCCTTTCACTTTGACTCTTCATACTTCCAGAGTCCTTTCACTGATTCCTTCACTTCTAGTAGGGGACAAAAGTCTGTTCCCCGCTTAGGAGCAAAGCTGCCAGAGAGGGCCTGAAGTGGCCCCACTAAACCAAAAAGTCTTTGTGTGGAGACAGGGCTGTCTGAGAACCTCAATCAGGCAGTCTGGAGCAGATTTCTCTCCTTTCCACCTTCCCCTATTCCACAGTTTCTTCAGGGCCTCTGCCAGCAGGCAGGACCTCAAGCCAGCCGAGCTCCGCCATGATTGTGATGTGGGCCGGAGGTTCCCTACCCAGGATCCCAGCCTGAGTTGGGACTGTGGTCTTCCTGTGGGAGGAGGGATGCCCTGCAAGCACATTGCAGCTAGGACCCACAATGCACTCTCCTCCCTGCTCTGCCCCTGCAGGCACCCACATCTCTCAGGATTAATTCACAAATATTGCAAATAACCCCTCTGTGCCCCCAGGTGATGCGATTGAGAACTGTATGTACAGGATCTGGCCTGCCAGCCCACCACCTGGGCTCCAGAGAGCAAACCCTGACCATTCCAGGGAGAAGGATACTGGTCCCAAGTCTCTCATGGGGTGCCCAAGCTGGCTCAATGTCCCTCCACCTTGGGCTACGCCCGCTCTGCTGGAGTCGCTGGGCAAGCAGCAGCAGGGGGGCACTGGCAGGCAGGGAGCTCACAGTCTGAGGACCCGTCAGTCCACTGCAGAATCCCAAAAGGGAAGGTCTGAGCTCCAATCCCTGTGGAAGCCTCCATTTGCTGGGTCAACTGTCTTTCTTGGCAGCCACGGGTGGGGGAGGAAAACGGGGGAAAAAGAATCTAGGTGGAGGAAAGTCCACTCTCTGTTCATCTCCAACCCTCTATGTGGGAGGCAGTCTACCCAGAATGACCAGGCTCTGGGAGTCACACAGATCACCTGGGACCCACTGGACCCCTGTGGCTCCTACAGTCTGAGCCAGAATTGGGAAATGTCTATGTGAGGACAAGCAAGATGGGACCTGAGGATTTGAGCCCCCTGGGGAGGACAAAGGCACCTGAGTAGAGAAGCAATATGGCGCCTGCCATCCTGCTTGGGTCTGTGGGGTGGGAGGCACCCCAGGAGTGGGGCTGGGAGCCTGGTGCCCTGTCTACAAGAAGTTCTCCACTTACTGGTAGCAGCCATCTCTGGGCTCACTTTGGCAGAAGGTCTCCCAAGCAGCTCCGGAGCCCACCAGCAGTCCAAGATGCGAGGGAGGGGGATGTTAGCCAATCCACCTACCCTTCTCGCTGGTCTCTGAGCCTCTCAGGGCTTAATTCCCACCAATGCCTTTCTCCTTCCAGTTCTGCTCTGCAACCTCTTCCCATGGAGTCTCCTGTAGGTTCAGGCACCCTTCTTTCCATCTATGCTTGTCTGTCTGTTTGTTTTTTCTCTTTCACCTAAAAATTCTCCTCCTTACAGAGACACTCTGGGTGTTGGCGTCTTTGGTCCACCATCTTACACACATCATATTTTGAAGTAGCTGATTTCCTGTAACCTGAAGCATAATATACTTCTTCATTGCGTTCATTCATTAGTCATTCATAGCTTGATTATTATCAAAACTTTAATTTATTAGAGACTCAGGCCCAGAGTTCTAGCTGACAAGGTATAAAACAAAGAATGAATAGCTGTTATAATCATATAATTGGGAAAGTTCCCAAGAAATCTCACAATGCATGATTTTGGCAGCTTGTGTTAAATGTGGCTTGGGCCTGAGAATTTCTATCTTCTATCCTGAACCTCTATCATAGGACTGATTTACTCTACATAGACATAACTACATCCTGTGTCATCCTCGGCTTCATTCTCTAGAAGGATGTTGGCCAGTGATACTCAGGATCATCAGAACACATGGCTGCTGGTATGAGTACATCTGCTCCATTTCCAGTAGATGGCATCATACTATATGGCCCTACAATTTGAATGCAGATCAAACTCTTCAGCATGGCATAAGAGTATTCCATAAACTGACTCTAGGATTCTCCATTTTCATCTCTCATCATCTCTCACTAACACTCTATGCTCTGGCTGTAGACACTACCTGAATTTCTCATATTTCCCCAGGCAGTTTCACATCTCCCATTTCTGTGCCAGTTTTTGCTTCAGCCTGAAGTGCCTTCCCCCTCACTGCATTTTCTAACAAACATCTAATCATCTTAAAAAACTAATCATACATTGCAATCATTTTTAAGTTCTTTATATGCACTATCTCACAGAAACGTTTAAAAAAAGAGGTATAAATCATTAAAATACCCATTTTACAGAAGAAACTGAGGGATAGGGAGTTTGAGTAATGCCCAAAGTCACCCAGTGAGTAAGTTGCAGAGCCCAAACAAAATGCCATGTCTGTCTAAGACCACGTTCATAGCCACAACACTTTCCTCTATCTAAAGTATTCTATGGTTCCACAACAGACTCCATGGGGAATCTTCTAAAAATCCAAATATCTCTACCTCCATCCTAGATCTGTGTTTTCAGAATCTCTATTGCTAGAGTTCCAGGATCTATATTTTAGAAAAGTTCCCCAGGTGACTGTAATGCACATTCTGTTTGAGAACCACTATCTGATGATGAAGAAGGGCTGAAAACAACTATTGACACTTCAGTGTGCCACTAGGACTTGGACAGCATCTGAAACCAATTTGGTGATACACCATTTTCAAAAAAGTTAAACGAGACATGTCTATTTTGCAAAAATGAGAATCTGTAGAAAAGTACTTCCAGGAGTAACTGCATTCTGGTAACATTTAATTACATTTTGTAAATTAGCAAAAATCTGTTTTGTAAAGAAAAATGAATTTAAATTATCTTTCATTTAAATTCTTGACAAGGGATCAACTACAATTGTGTGGAGAATAGATTTGATTTGAACATTTGATTGAGTGTGTAGCTGTCTTAGTGGTCCTCAGGCATCAAAAATAAAATCTCAACTATGATAAAGAAATATTAATAATAGTTCAGGCTTTATACTACCCAGTGTTTTGTGTCTTTGGAACAACAAAAGGAGGATTATTGTCATCAATAAGTTTTAAATGATACATAAACAAAAACTACAGCATATATATAGGGCTCCCCCTTTGCCACTTTACACTTTAAAATTTTAAAAAATTCAAGGCTCTGTGTCTTTGCATTTATGTAATGTGAGGTATTTGAAATGAAATTTGTTTTGTGTTATTTTTACTTTTTATTTGAAATAATTTTAGACTTACAAAAAAGTTGCAAAGTACAGTTCTCATATTCCCCCCACTCAGTTTCCACTATTATTACAGCATCTTTCCTAACCATGGTAAAATTATCAAAAATAAAAAGTTAAAATTGACATAATACTACTAACTAATCAACAGGACGTGTTTGAATTTTGGCAAGTGTCTCACTAATTTTCTTTTCTCTGAATCAGGATGCAACCTAAGTGTCACGACATTTTAGCCTCCTCCAATAACAGTTCCTTTGTCTTTGTTTTTTGGTATCTTCTGGTTAAGCTGGTATCTGTGATTTCGCCACTGTAAAGTTATTACTTTTTCCTCCATACCTAATAGGATGAAAAAATACTTGCAGATTATATAAAAATCCTTTTCTTTATCATGATTTTAGCATCCACCAATGGTTCTTTCCTGCAACAATGATGACTGCTGTGTTTAAGGATAATTTTCTATTTCCCTCATTCCTTCTACATTTATTAATTGAACTTCTACAGGATGAAAACTTCTTTCCATTATTCCACATTTATTTATTTATTCAAATATCTATTTATATTAGTATAAACTCATGGATATTTATTTTATTCTATGAATTGTAATCCATTAATATAATTATATTTATTTTATTACTCAAATCATCTCACCTTGGCCATTGGAAACTCTTTGAAATTGGCTCTTTTATACTTTTGCCATATTCCTATCATTTGTGAGCACTTCCTCACTTATTGGCACCACAAGATGTTCGGGGCTTATATTATATTTAATGTGAAAAACTGGATGAATAATTTAGTAGTGCTCAGAAGCAAAAAAAATAGACTTTTTTCTTAAGTCTCCTTAATCTTTGCAGACTCTGATACCTTACCCCTCTTTCTGAAAATTCTGTATTTCCTCTCACTCCAAAATATTGCATTTACCAGAAAACACTGAATAAGTGCTAGGTAACTACCAGATGCCTGATATAGAAAGTTGATATTTAAGGAAAGTATGAATAGTTTAAGAACAAACTAGCCATTCATTGATATATGTGAGAAGATTTTTTCTGTCTTTTCTGCAAAAAACATTTATTTTCATAAGAAAATAGAACCCTAATATACAAAGCATTAAAAAGCAACACTGTATTAGTATAAATATTTTAATATAAATGTTCAAAGCTATAATCTTTGCTTACCTTATAATCTATATGAAAATCAGTTGTTTTATATAATAGTTCCAGTTATTTATTAACTCTTTTATCAAATTCATTTCTATATTTTGTTTATATTATATATTTTGTGAGAATTCTAATTTGCATCAATAAGTAGTTACAAAACATCTGAACTTGATGAGCACTTCAATTTAACAACTATGTCAGGATTCTCTTCAAGCAAAATGCTCCAAAAACTTAAAAGAATAGTAAGACAATATTGCTTTTAAGTTGAAACATTGAAGTTCCAGGTATGATAAAGCAGTAAGTATCTATACCATCTCTCCCACTGAATACAGCTATAAAACCTGGACAGACTACATGGAGCAGCTATTTGAGGATTCAGAAGTAAATAGCAACAGATGGACTGAGGAAAAAGGAACAGAATTCAAAGACCACCAAACAAGTGGTAAGATTACTAACTTTTTTACTGCTGGATCTCCTGGTCTGAATTCAACACACAGCAAACAAAGAAGTGAGCCCTGGAATGTACACAGAAAAAGCTCCAAGAGAAGAAGCCTTTTAGTTCTAGCTCAAGGAATGGGAAAGGGAATGCAAAATACTCAGAGAGAATGCAAAAGCCTCCCATTTTTTCTCTTCCTTTTATCCATTCACCCACCCCCTGGATCTCAGGCAATCCTGCAGCGACAATGTGGTAGAGGCAACAGCGAGAACAGAGGCGTTGGGAGCCAGCAAAAGTCAATACCCTGAGAAAGGGGGTCTTCCTCTAGGTTTGATGGAACTGTAGTGTCAAAAGGGCACAGCCAAATCCCATTGCTCTTTTTCTCTCTCTGTCCTTCTGCCACCTGGCCCCAAAGACAAGTGTAGTTGTGGAAATACACAAGAGATTAGGTTAACTAAAGTCATAGCATTCTGGCCAAAGGACCACTAAGAGGCATTCCAAAAAACTGAAAGTTACCAGGGAGATCATGAGAGAAAAACTTAAGAATATGTCTATATAAAGTTGATTATGAACTCTCAGGCACATAGTTTTTACAGAATAATTCCTGGAAATCTACTTATGCCAATTCCTGAGCCCCAATCCAAAGACATTAGAAACCACTGGGCTCTGTTAGGTCCAGAAATATAAATTTTAACAAGGCTCTGGGATAATTCTTGCCCAGGGGTTCTTTGGGAGATTATTCCAAAAACACTACCATAAAACTTTTACATTTATCTTTCAGAAGTAGGGTTCAAAAAGTGATGAGAGATCAAACCTGGTAGAGTAAGGACAAGGAGACTAAGCACCCCAGCAGGGCACAGTCAGACCTTCTTAAGGAAGCAGGTACAACTGTAAAGAGGATGAGCACCAAGCACGAAGAAGAAATTTAGCACATGTTTATTCTGATAGAGTAATGATAACTTCAGGTTATCTTGGAAAGAGGCAAGGTGAAACCCGCATGGCAGGACTTTTGAAATGGTGGGGGAGTAAGGAGTTTAGTGGACCTTCTTCCTAGCAACACAGCAATTTACCTGGTGAAAATTATTTTTAAAAACCACTGAAAATCCCTGGAAATTTTTGTAAGGTCATACAGCAAATAAAAAAGCATTCATTCAAGAAAATCTACCCAATCTCAGTAAGAATAGTGAGAGTCCATGGCATTTGAGCCATGGTTCACTTTGTCAACCCCACCATTACCACCAAGCTCTATATGTCTACATTACAAAGCTTTAACCTAAGCAATCTATTCCAGATGGGTGCAGCCATGAAAACAGGTGCTTACTTTCTACCCGTCTTCCACTCTGGGACTATGGCTTTACTACAAGAGGAGCAGGCTGCTGTGTTTCTCACTCCCCTTAGCCTATGCTGCAGAACATATATTTCAGGCAGACACAGCAAAAGGATATCCCTTCCCCTATCCTATCCTCATATACAAGGGTAGAAGCCCTACCTTAGGCATGTCAGGCCAAGGAAAGGGGACCCTTGTAGGCCAAGAAAAAGGGGCCCTTATTGCATCTCCTATAGCTTACTTGTAGGTAACAGGAACCACTCCAGAATGACTAAGCCAAAAAGACTAGTACTTGCCACCACCATCTTCAATACTCACTCTTAGGATAGGAATGTTACTCAAGAAAAGTGAATCCCCTCCCTTAGGTCTGGTACAGTGGCAAAAAAGGTTCTGGCCTGGGAGAAAGGTAGGCCATAAGGATGAGAGTCCCCAGCTCTGCCTAAGGGAACTGAATTTATTTGGAAGAGAGAATGGAAAACCCCATGCCCAAGGGCACTGCTGAAAACAGTAAAGATTTCATTGGACAGCAATTAAGAGAAAGCCAGTAGCTCCATAATACAAGCAAAACAGCAGAAAAGTCAATTTAATAGAAAGAACCAGGGAAAGAGACAGTCAAGAAGAGGATCCCTCCTGGGATCACAGACAACTCTGTATGCCAAGAGGGGTATGAACATGTACGAACCTAAGCGTAATCAAAACAAGATTTTTGGGGGCATACCTGAAAGCATTCACCAAGTTGCACCCTAAGCCATCAACAAGGCAGAAGACTCACTAATACAGGCACTAAAATGAACTCTAATAAACACTGAGGGAACAGTAAGCTGCTCTGACCCAGGGCAATGCCTAGGAAGCTAGGCTTAAAAATGAAATCATACTCATTCCTGGAAGTCTGGAGAACTATGTGCATATCTAAGGTTGTGTCCTCTCAGAATCAATTGCAGAGGGAATCTTCAAGCTTTTAGTCCCCAGCCAAGCAAAGGGTGGGGGGGAGTAAACTCTCTTAACTGTAATAGCAGCCTCTGAGTCACACACACACATCTAACTTTATAGTTGTGAAAATCCTTTATACGATAAAATCTAACTGGCTGAAACAACCTTTGCCCAATAAGTAGCTTATGTTAAGTGAGGAAATGAAGAGTGATTCCTAGGTAACAGACTAGAAACAATCAGAGCTGGGACATTAGAAGGTAGGCACTGTAGGAAAAATAAATTTCATAGAATTGGCTTAGCCAAGACTCTCTGTTTGACCTAGCAAGCAACAAAGAAAACAATTTCTGTAGTAGAGGAGGGGGGATTTAAAATGTCTGGTTATCAACAAAAGTAATACAATTATGAGATATGCAAAAAAAAAAAAAAAAAAAAAACAACAACAGTAAAGCATGACCAGTATACAGATAGAAAAAACTGTCAATAGAAACTGCCTTTGAAAAGGTCCAGATGGTGGACTTAGCAGAAAAAACCTTCAAAGCAGCTATTATAAATATGTTCAAAGAACAAAAGAAAATCATGCTTAAAGAATTAAAGGAAGGTATGATGAGAATGCCTCATCAAAGAGATAATATCAATAAAGAGGTATAAATTATTCAAATTATTAAAGGAACCAAATGGAAATTCTGTAGTCAAAATGTATAATAATGGAAATGGAAATTTTACTGGAGGAGCTCAACCATAAATGTGAACAGGTAGAAGAAAGAATCAGCAAACTTAAAGATAAATCAATAGAGATTATGCAATCTGCAGAACACAGATAAGAAGAAAGAGAAAAATGAACAGAGCCTCAGAAAAATGTGGGGCACAATAAAGTTGTTGTATGTTGGTATACCAACATACATATGATGGGAGTACCAGAAGAAGATAAAAGTACAAAAAAAATTAAAAAAATGATGGCTGAAAACTTCTCAAATTTCATGAAAAAATTAATCTAGAAATCCAAGAAGCTCAATGAACTCAAAGTCGAATAAATGTTGATACAACCACACAACTCCAGACACAACATACTCAAAATGTTCATAGACAAAGAGGAAATGCTGAAAGGAGCAACAGAAAAATGACACATCATATACAAGGGAACCTAAGAAGATTAACACATAACTTCTTTTCAGACACAGTGGAAGTCAGGAGGCAGTGGAACAACATATTTAAAGTGTTGAAAGTAAAGAACTGTCAAACAATAATTATATCAAGCAAAATATTTTCAAAAAAGAAGGCAAACTAAAGACAATCCCAGATAAACAAAACTGAAAAAAATCATTGCTAGCAGACTTACATTAAGAAGAATATCAAAGAAAGTTCTTAGTCTGAAAGTAAGTGATATCATACAGTACTCTGAATCTACACAAAAAACAGAGTACCAGTAAAAGTAATCATGTATACAATTATACAAAACAGTATACTTGCGTATTTCTTTCCTTTCTTCTCTCGATTGATTTAAAAAGCAATTGCAATAAACTATATATGTGTGTGTGTGTGTGTGTACTGTTGGGCCTTTAACATATAGAAATGTAATATATTTGGTAATAATTGTGCAAGCATTGTGAGTAGGAGTAAAAAGCTGTATTGAAATAAGGAAAAGACATCAGATGGCAACTCAAATCAGTAGCAAGAAATTAAGAAAAGAAGGTAAATAAGATTAATATAACAAATTCCATAAGTATAGATGGGCTCTCATTTCTTTCATCAGGTTCCATAACATATTTAACATTATATAGCATATAATATTAAACAAATATATTTAATACTATGACAGTACATTATTGAATTTTTACTATACATAGATGTTATACATGTACACATTAAAATAAGAGCTGTATAGAAGAAAATTTTCCCATATTTTATTGTAACTAAATTTGACAAAACTGAAGTCAATTCTGATAAGATGTATATTATAATTCCTAGAGAAATCAATAAGAAAATAACTAAAAACTATCACTGAAAATCCTTAAAGAAATTAAAATGTTATACTAGAGAATATCCACTTAATACAAAAGAAGGCAATGAAGTAGCAACAGAGGAATAAAAAAGACATGAGACATGTGGAAAACAGAAAACAAAATGGTAGATGTAAATTCAATCATATCAGTAATAGCACTAAGTATCAATGCCATAAACAATCCAATGATAAATACTTTTTAGATTTGATTTAAAAAATCAAGATCCAATTATATGCTGTCTACATGAGATATACTTCACATTCAAGACACAAGCAGGTTGAAAAGGATGGAAAAAGATATACAATATTACTAACAACCATAAAAAAGAATGGTGTGAATATACTAACATCAGGAAATAGATAGTAAAATCAATGTTACTAGAAGTAGTCATTCCTGGTGATAAGACAAATGAGAACTAACAGACATCTACAGAATACTCCAACAGAAAACACATTCTTCTCAAATTCCTGGCCTCAAGCAATCCTCCCGCCTCACCCTTTTGAGTCACTGGGATTATAGGAGAAAACAGATTCTTCTCAAGAATTCATGGAACATTCTACAGAATAGATCACATGCTGGGATAAAACACAACCCTGAATTAATTTGAAAGAGCTGAAGTCACATAAAATACATAGAAATATTTTCAACCACAATGCATGAAATTAGAAATTAACAGGAGAGAGTTTGAGAAATATACAAAAATGTTGAAATTAAATAAGACTTTCCTAAATAATCAAGAGTTTAGAAATAACCCCTTTATATTTTAATGGTCAATTGTTTTTGAGTAAAAGTGCCAAGAAAATTCAATGAGAAAAGAAAAATTTTTTAAACAGTGTGCTGAGACTAGATATCCATATGCAAAATAATCAAGTTGGACCTTCTACTTCACGTGCACACACACACTCAAAATGGATCATAGACCTAAATATTAGGCTTCAAATTATAAAACTCTTAGAAGAAAATATAGGTTTAAATCTTCATGTTCTTAGATTAGGTAGTGGTTTCTTAGTACAGCACCAAAATCACCAGTGACAAAAAAAGAGGTAAGTTAGAATATATCAAGATTAAAAACTTTTGTCCTAAAAACTATACCATCAAAAAAGTGAAAAGATAACCAAGAGAATGGAAGAAAATATTTGGAAATGAAAAGTTGAGGATATAAGAGACTTATATTCAGAACATCTAATAATTCTTATATCCCAATAATAAAACAACAAATACCCAATTAAAACTGGGCAAAATATTTAAATAGACATTATTCCAAAGAAAAGACAGCAATAGTCAATAAGCACATACAAATGTGTGCAACACCATTAGACGCTAGGAAAATATAAATCTAAACCACTCCCCCCAAGGATAGCTACAACAACAAAGACAGACGATAACAATATAGAGATGTAGAGAAGTATATATAATTTAAATACTGAAGAAAAGAAAAAGGCCAGGAAAGGAAAGAAGATAGGGATAAGAATGGGGATGGGAAGGGGAGGAGAAGGAAAGGAAGAGTTTATTCATTGGTTTATGTAGTTTGGGGTAAATTTCTAACTGCTGAGTTCTCACAGAATGTAGGAATCCTTTCCAAAGTCCCTTTAAGCCATTAATATACCATTTTATATCTATTCCTTCTTCATATTTGTTTTAATTTTGGAAATATTGTAAATATGTTTTTCCAACTTTGTTAAGGTATAATTGAAAAATAAAAACTGTTTATATTTAAAGTGATATACAATATGTATACATCATGAATTGGCTGGCACAATCAAGCTAATTAATATATCCATCACCTCACATTGTTTCTTTTGTGGACGTGTGTGTTAAGAATACTTAAGATCTTCTCTCTCAGCAAATCTCAAATAGACAATATATTTTTATTAACTATAGTCACCATGCTATATATACATTATGTCTCCAGAACTTATTCATCTTATAAGTTCCTTTATAACTGAAAGTTTTATAAGTGAAAGTTTGTACTCTTTGACCAACATCTCCGCATTTTCCCTATCTCCCAACCTCTGGTAACCACCACCTACTCTGTTTCTATGAGTTCAACTTTTTTAGTTTCTACATGTAAGTGAGATTATACAGTATTTGTCTTTCTGTGTCTGACTTATGTTACTTAGCATAATGTATTCCTCCATTCTACCAATATTGCTGCAAATGGCAGGATTTTCCTTATTTTTTAAGGCTGAATAATATTCCAATACATATAATTTGTTTTATCTATTCATCCATTGACCGACACTTAGATTGTTTCCATATCTTGGCTTTTGTGAATAATGCTACAAGGAATGTGAGAGCACAGATATTTCTTCAAGACAGTGATATTATTTCCTTTGGGTATATACCCAGAAGTAGGTCGCTAGGTCATATCGTAGTTCTAAAATATGTAAGGACCTCATTAAACTCAGTAGGATAAAACAAATAACCTGATTAAAAAATGAGTAAAGGACCTCAATAGATATCTTTCCCAAAGAATATATACAAATGGCCCACAGGCATATGAAAAGGTGCTCAGCATTACTAAACATATGGAAATGCAAATGAAAACCACAATGAGCTATCACCTCACACCTGTTAGGATGGCTATTATCAAAAAAGTCCAAAGATAAGTGTTGGCAAAGATGTAGAAAAAAGGGAACACTTACACATTGGTGGTGAAAATGTATATAGATAAATCCATTGTGGAAAACAGTATGGAAGTTCCTCCTCCTTCATGGTTGATCATTTTAAATAAGTTCTTAAAGTATCATTGATGCTCAGTCCCTGTCAATCTCTGTACATGTTCAATATTACCAAAAATACAACTAGAATGTTTTTATGTGTGTAAATAACTACTATAAAATAGTAATAAAAAGTGTTTGCATTTGAATAAATCTGTGAAGTCATAACATCCAGTACTGGCATCAGTTTTAACTATACAGAACTAACCAGAATTCATTTTAAATTTCCAGTTAAGAAACTATTTAAGCTATGAGAATATTTGTAAGCATTTTTTTCCTGATTAGAAAAGTAATAAATGATTGTTTTAAAGAATATAAATACTTTTACAAAATTGAGATAATACGAATACATAATTTTGTATTCTTTTTTAAAAAAATCTTATAAATGACATTTTTATGTCATTCTTCAAAAACATGATACTCAAGGCAGTACACTGTCTCATTGTGTTGATATATTTCAAGTTATTTAACCTATATATTTTTTGTTAGACATTTAGATTGTTTTCAACCTTTGGCCAATATATTTGCACTGCACAATTTCAATAAAAAAATTTTTTGCTCCACTTAAGATTAGCTCCAGAGGAGTCCAAGAAGAATAATATTCTTGATCACAGAATATGAACAGTTTAAAGTACTTGATACACACCATCAAATTGTTTTCCATTAAGTTTATAACCGGCAATGTATAAGAGTGCTCACCTGTCCTCTATTTGTATAACTTTGAGCATTACCTATATATATGTGTTTATGCATACATGTGCATAAAATATATACACACTTTTCTCAGTTTTTTGAAAGAAAAAATAAATTTGGCATTCAAATTTGAATTTCTATTTATCATTGGGAAAGTTGAACTTCATTTTGTATGTTTATTGGTTATTTGGATTTCCTGGGTTTTTAAAAAGTGTTGACTTCTGTCTTTTACCCATTTTTCTTTTTGAAATTTTAATGTTTTCTACTGTTTCTAAGAGCTCTTAATATGTTATATTTAGGATACAAGAGCTGTCAGTCACAATAATTTTATGTTGCTCCAAAACTGTTTGCTTTTATCATAATGATTTGTACTATAGAGCTTTTCACTTTTACTAGCCAAATTTATCAATTCCTTTTCTTTGTGAGAACTTTTTTGCTTTCATGCTTAGAAAGCCTTTCTTTGTCATAAAATCCAATAGATGTTAATTAATATTTTCCTTTAATTAAAAATAGTCTGTCTACAATAAACTCTAAAACATCCATTACTGATCTGGTTATAAGGTATATAATTTTAAAAGAAAAATAATAATTTCCTTGTTTCAAATAGAAAATATCTCCCTTTCTCCTCTTACTTGTCATGTTATTTTTATCACATACCAAATTTCTATGCATTTCTGAGTTCTCCTTTATGTTCCATTGATCTCTGTCTCTATTCTCCACTAGCTCCACACTGTTTTAATTATTATGGTTTTGAAATATATTTTATCATATTTTGTAATCCATGCTTCCTTCTCATCAGAGTTATTTTTAACCATACACAATATTTGCTATTCTTGTCCACACATTTTTTTCAGATAGCCTTGAAAAACCATTTGCTAAAAAGTTTAGTAAAATATTCCCCTGGGATTTTGATGATTGATTACATTAGAGCTATAAATCAACAGGGAATAACTGATGTCTTAACATTCGCTCTTCTCAGCCATGAATGACTATGTCTATACATTTATTCAAGCCTCTCGTGTATCTCAATCCAATTTTATACTTTATACAGGCCTTCCATTTTTCTTTCTTTCCAACTCCCTCAAGAACAGCAAGCCTGAAAGCCCTAAAATATTATAATATTTATATCAGAAAATATGATTGATAATATATTACATGTTTTCATATTGTTACCATAGAAATCATTTGAGTAAAAGCTTTTCCTTCTATGCTATAAAAAATTGAAATGCATACAGAAATCAATAAAAATTTAGGTGATTTCAAAAAAGAAATTAGTAGTAGAATATAGGGTTATTTACCCCAAATAGGACTGTTAAAAGGTGTGATTTTTGTGTCTTCAAAGCAGATACTATGAAGACAAAACCGCAAATTTAATGTGTTTAATTTAGTTGGGGGTGTGACAAATGAAAATTAAAATAATTTAAAAGTGGACAAAGCTGTAGTAAAACAGTGAAGAACTCTCACGCATTTTTATAATTAGATCAATGCTGCCAACACTGCAGCCACCAGCCACATGTGGCTACTGAGCACTTGAAATGTGGCTAGTCTGAATGCTGTAAGCATAAAATGCACAACAAATTTCAAGGACCTAGTACAAGATTTAAAATGCCTCATTAATATTCTTTGTTTAATTTTAATTGCATTTTGAAAATGTGTTTTGGGTATATTAAGTTAAATAAAATGTACTATTAAAATTAATTAATTTTGCTATGTCATTTTTTAATTTGGCCACTAGATAGTTTAAAATTACATATATGACTTACATTATATTCCTATTGTATAGCACCACACTAAACTGTTTTCTAAAATTAGCTGGTACTGATTACTATTCATCTGGGTCTCAAAATGCTCCCAAACAATATTAACTAACCATTCTTGATTTTCATCTTTTACCCATTAAAATATAAATTATGCCTTTGGCTTGAAAGTTCAAGGTTTAGTAAAAGTCAATGATTATACAATATATCTCCACTCTGAAATATTTTGAAAATGTGCAGGAAATATAAAGTATATATATGAAGCACATGTAAGACAGGCAGAGACAGAAAGAGAAAGAGGGAGAGGGAGAGAGAGAGAGAATAATTTTACAACACAATAAAAAATATTCACTGTTCTAAGGTCACAAAAAATTTCAAAATCACAAAATAGTAAAAGTGATAATACTAAATAGTATTATCTTCTTAATAATTGAGAAGGAATTTATTAGTAATATGATAAACTAATTATAAGAGGCATATAAAAGGATAAAGAGTTTTTTGGCAAGTTTCATGATTAAGACATTTTGCAACTCATTGTCAGATTTAAATTTTGTTAAATCATTAAAAAGGAAAATCTCAAAATGCTTTATGCCTATTATATCTCACTATTAAAAATGCTCAGAGCATTTATGTGTAACTCTTCGGTGACACAGAACACTTTCTACTTTAAAGTAGACTGCAAGCCTCCTTGAATGTTTGACAGCTTTGTCCTCTTGATGCACTGTATTCCATCACACCCTCACTTTTCCAAACACCAAACACAAGACCATATACATAGCAGGCCATCAATTACTATTTACTAAGTGAAGCAGTGAATGACTCAATAAATGAGTAAGTGGTTATGGTCCCCATTCACCCTAAACCATACCTCTCACCTTTTCATGAAAAGATCAACCAGATAATGCCAAAAACATTCCAATTGGGTATCTAAATATATATGTGTGATAGTTTAAAGAAATTGATGTCCTTTCAAAACGCATCCAAATTTCTTAGATATGTAGAAAAAAAATGAACATAAAATGCCAGTAATGTTATACTAAGTCCTTAATTTTATTCAGCATTTCAATGGGTTTCCTCTTAAATAATAACATGGAAAGTTTTTTGCACTAGGATAATTTTTGCAATTCAACAAAATAAAATCGAATACTGCCTTATATTTATTATGTTAACATAAAATTGAAGCTTTAAACCCTCTATTTTTATTTTATTTAATCACCTAAGTCTAAAATATATTACTTTTTCAAAAATTGAAAATATTATACCCAGGTATCATAAAATAAATGTACACATAGTATAACTGAATTTGTGTATCATCTAAAATGTGTCATGTATATTCAAAAATACACATAAAATTTATGTTTTTATCTCCCTTGTCTGCTAGGAATTATTTCCAGACATACTATTTTACCTCAGATCCTCATCAAAAGTTTTCCAGTTGCAAGGACCACTGTCTATATGTATTTCCCAG
This sequence comes from Cheirogaleus medius, assembly GCA_008086735.1. Classification (NCBI taxonomy): domain Eukaryota; kingdom Metazoa; phylum Chordata; class Mammalia; order Primates; family Cheirogaleidae; genus Cheirogaleus; species Cheirogaleus medius. The sequence continues at coordinate 12,912,752 of VBSM01002217.1, forward strand.
CAGTATTAGAGACAAGGATATAATTTTGCTTGACTCGTATAACCCTCTGAGGACTATGCAACTGCATTTCAAGAAATATTAAATAATGTCATTCAAAAGGTGATCTTCAAAATGCATCAGTAATGTGTGTGCAATGTATACATGTTTATATAAGTGTGTGTATGTATATAATAGATGGGACTTGAAAAACAGCTCTGTATTTTGGGGTGCTTCTGATGCTTACTATGTGAATAATGGGCTTTTTTCCCAGATGCTCAGATATTTTGCCAAAACGTGCTAAAACAAAATCACTTAGAGAATATGAGCTAGTCTAGAGATTAATAAAACCTCCAACTTCACAGGCTTCCACAAATAATGAGATGAAAACAGATAGTTTTCGGCCATCAAATATTTCAATACTTCACTCTGTTTCTATGACATATTTATCCCATACGAAAGATTTGCTAAAGGAGTTGTAATGGCCTTCTGGGACAGGAAGAATAAGGTTTCTGGAGAAAATGTTAAATTAATTTTGATGGTGATGCAAAGTTAAGGAAGGGTTGTTAAGGGATGGCTTGCTGCCACAGGGTGGGGTTTTGTTTTGGTATCCTTTTAGAGCCTGCAGGTGTTTGGCACCAGTTAAAATCAGGGCCAGCTGTGATATTTCAATAGTTCTGATATTTCCCTCCCAATAGTTCTCAGAAGTGATGCTTCAGGGTGATGTCTTACACCTGACATATTCAACTTGTGTGGTACAAATGTGAAGACTCTGTTAAATAACACCAGTTTTGTGACACCCTTTGCCCTCTCTTCCATACCCTCAGGTCATAGCATCAAAGACAGAGAAAAACATTAATCAGAAGCTCCAATCATTCATATTTTATTTTTTAATTGAGCAGTTTGATCAAAGATGGTGACAGGCTAGAATCACCAAACATACAGTCTTAAGCGAAATCTTAAAAGTATGGTGGTGCATTCTCTTTTGATTCTCAATATAGATAAGGATGCTTTTAAACCCTCTCAGTGGTGAGATCCATACCTATTTTTGCAGGAATTTAAATAGTTTCTATTAAAAGCTGCATTTTCTTTTAAGTTTGTTTGGGTTGGAAACCCTCAAACCACAATGTATTTCATGCACATGTTCCCAAGGGTATGTTAAATAGGACCATACTGAGGTCATCTAGTAAGTTTTTGAAACTTTTTAAGAATTCCTTTAATGTACTGCACAATCTTGGCCTGATTAAAAGAAGATATTTTTAAAAAGCACGTGGAGAAATGACTGGCTATTAAAATCTATATGCAGATAATTTATACTATACCTCTACAATGCACAGAGATTTCCAGAGATAAATTGTCACTGAGGGAGAAAAACAATAAAGCTACAACTTTAAGGGTTCTGAATCAAAACCTCTTAGAACTATCAATAAAGGCAGACCAAAACCCCCTACAATACTCTTGATTGACTTAACAGTGATGTCTGTAGGATCACTTTAACTGTGCAAAGGTCTATAGCATATAATCAGAGGATAAAAGGTAGACAATCTTCTATCTATCCAAGAAAAGAAATATCATCTGTTGTTTCAGTTGAGTCAAAAAACCAAGTTTTCTCAGACCTTGAAGCTATGATGAAACTGTTAGGTTAGTAATAGTTTCTACTAGCAAGTAAATTTTTGTCTACCAAGTTCAAATTACAGATGAAATGTAAATAGTCCACTTGATAAGTAGGCACACAAAATTCTCTCCTGTTCCTTAAGGATTCCATTCCTGTTTTTTTGTTGTTTTGTTTTTTGGGTTTTTTGAAAATTTGTTTTGTTTTGTTTTTATTAGACATACCCCATTTCACTTTATCAAAGTCTCCCTTCCTGCGCCATGTTCCAGGCCTTGTACTTCACCCAAAGCAATTTTCAGTCGAACTAGCAGCTGTGCTGGCGCAGTGCACACGGAGAGCGGGCCACAGGCGCCAGGGGTGCGTTCCCACATCTGAACAGAAGTGGCCGGTTCTATGTACCCGGGGCCAAGAAACTCTACAGCTCATCAGAGGGAAAACAAGGGAGGATACCTTAAACGGAAATCATACTTAGAAAAAACTTTTAAGGAAAATGAAAAATAAAAGGATTTTCAGTAATCAGAAACAAGGAAGAGTTGATAACTTCTTGGCACAGAGTTTGCAGATACATTTTCATAAAAGGATAACAGAGTGTGATTTTAAGTAAATGATCCCCATCCCCACAGCTACACTGGATTTGAGTATCCACTAAACAAAGGTAAGTAAAAGAAGGTGCTTTTCAACAAGATTATAACCATAAAGAGCACCATCATAACCAGAGCTACTACCATGCATCGAGTGTTTACCATCTAAACAATATCGTAATACTTTCAACAATATACAGAAAAGATCCGATTTCACCATTTAACACTTAAGTAAACTAAAGTCTAGGAAGTTTATAAAACTGCCCGCCAATTTTGACTACATAGTTTTAATTATTATATTACAATTAGTCCCCTGAGGTCACCTAGGGCTTTCCAATCAATGCTAGAGGTAGAGCTTGTCAGCTCCCCTCAGGAGTACACAGGAGCCACTTGATCATTTGGAAAACCTACACTTTACAGAGTTAACCAACTCATTCATTTGCTGAGTCATGAATCAACAAATATTTATTATGTACCTACTTTTTAAGTCAACTTTAAATTTATTTTTTAGAAAGGCAGGGAATACTAAATTTATACTAAATTCCTATCCCCAGGTACACGTAAGTATAGTAAAGGCTTGTTGAATAAATGAATAAACTAAGTAGTCATTTTTAGATGTCATCTTAAGGGTTTTCTTTTTAAATAATCTATTTTACACATTTTTAAAACTCTCTGATTTTTCCACATTCTACATTCCTTTCAAAATTAAAAATTTTATGGAATTCTTTCTAAAAGGAACAAACACTATCAGGCATAGGGGAAAGACGGTGTCCTTACCTCTTACGTGGAATAGTCCTACTTAACAATTTCCATAGTCATCTTGGCCTATTTTTAAAATGTAATACTAGTACATTACTCTCTAGTCTTTCTAAAAATCCAGATAAATTACATACATATATTTTAGTATATAAATCCCAGAGAAGAATGAAATTATTTATGAAAGAGAACAACTCTACTCTTGCTACTAGGGTAAAACTGTCAATAACTATCACTGTATGATTAAGTATTTTTGATGTTAGAACTGTAACAATTAGAATCCACTTTTTGGTGGTAAAGAGGGCAGTTTGTAGAGACTTTGCAGTAGTATGAAAAGCTGGTATCCTGGCTTAGTTAATATCAATATTTTCCATTCTGGAAAGCGGGCTAATGACTAAAAATATGCTATAGACCAATAATAAAAACTTCTTTATAGTTCTAAAAGAGTTGCGATGTAAAGATTAAAGTAATTAAACTGAGCTGCAAGAGAAAATTAGGTATGAACATCTTAATTATCCTATATGCCCTCTGAACCAGCCCATAAAGTGAACAATTTTAAGGTAGTGGGTGGGACCTTGAATCTTCGTTTATCAAAGCTTAAAAAATAGGTAATGTTAAAATGTACCCAGTGAGGTTTAAAAATAATCCTTTGCTTTGGTGCCTTTATCACCGATAAAACACAGATGGAGCAACAGAAATGCTGATGGAAAAACTGTTAGGAAACATCTCCAGAGAAATGTGCCCTCAAATTAAGGTAAATGTGATATCCTACACACCTCAGTATGTAACAGCGGAATATGGTAGTTCAGCCTCGTTCAATTATGAAATGAGAAAACCAGCCCTCTGTCCTACATTCAGGGTGTGCACAGTGCTACCTCATAACAATTATCTCATTTTCAGACTTAAATATGACTTGCTTTGTACATTTTAAGATAACTGTATGATCAGAGCAACTAACCCCAACGTCTCAATTGTCTGTATTTCTGTTTTTCAGGAAAAATAAATGCCCTGACCTCAGAAACTTCATGTAGTAGCTGATGAAGAAATACAATATGTTAAATATGACAGACACAAAAGTATGATTGTAGATAGTCCGGTCTAAATTCTGGTTCTTTTTATTTCAGACCCACAAATAATTTGAATGTAACTGTGAAAAATCATGTTATGTAACTTACGCTTAAGATCAATGACTAATGTGATTTTATATAAATCAATCTGGATAGAAAAGAGAGGCAAATTCTTGTGTTGCTAAACTTCAAAAAACAAACCTGGGGTTCTGCAAATACATTCTTCATGTTGTTGATTGGGCCATATGGTATCCCACTGCCTTCAAAGAGATATAACCACTTGCTGGTCAGTTCTTCTTCAAACCTAAGAACAGACAAAAAAGGATGCATTTTTACACTCTAAAGAATGTAACACAACCGCTTTTCTCTCATGTGGCCCTCTTTCCAAACAACCAATAGTGACAAAATATGTTTCTTAGTCTTTGTTTACTCCTTGTTATGAGAGAAGGTTATCTATTTGAAACGACTTGAGCGGCCCTGTAGTGCTGAGAGTAGCCGCCCAGGTCCCCGTGTATAAAACTCCACCATAAGAGATGTAATTCTTCCTATTTCTATCCCTGTGTACTCTTTAACAGAGTCCCTTGGAAAAGAGAGGGTGTGTGGAAAATGGTATTAATTGACCTCCAAATGTGGCGTTGAGCAATTTATGAATATAATAACAATATCATTGCAATTTGAGCATGAAGTCTTGCAAAATGTCTTTGAGGTCTCAGCTATAGTATAATATATCAGGTTAGAGTAGACACTGATATACTAAATTTCTTCAAAACAAAAAATAAATTAATATAGCTGTTTTAAAAGAAAGCTATGTGAAAAGTACATAAGAATTAACAGCCAAAACCATTGGCTTAAAAACAGCCTTAGCTGCTTATTTATTTGCACTGCAATTTACTAATTAGAACAACTCTAGGCATGCAAAGGCTGATAATTTCAGCTTAGCCCCCAAAACTCAAATTCATCCAAGTCCTTTAAATCTGTTTTGTTTCTACTATAATTTAAAACCGGACTTCACAGAGAAGCATACTTGATTTCCTTTATTTTCTCTATGAGGTCTCAAGGAAAGGGGAACTAATTCATTAATGATATTTGTTTTATATTTTTTTTCTGTTAAGATAGTGAACACATAAACAAAATGTTGGATCCTTAGGGACAACTCAACACAATCATAGTCTCTAATGTATGAAGGATTTCAGAATTATTGACTGTTGAAATACAAATTATTTTTAGTTAATTAATAATCTAGGTGACCAAAGAGACATTCTAAAAACATTATCGTCATCAGGTAAAATATTTTATAATAGGGAAAAACTCATGGAATTATAGAATATTGAGTATTCATGGACATCTATATACTTCTCTTATACATAGGTAGAATTAGCCTCAAATCTTTAGACTTTATAAGAAATTATATTAGAGAAATGTACTTTTTTCACCATTTTCATAAAAAGGATAAAAATATTATCAATACTTGGAGGATACGTCTCTGATCACCATCTAAAATATAAAGTAGAAAAAAAGAAATTAAAAAAATTAAAGAAAAAGTGGAATTAATGTACCCTCTAAAATAGCAGTTCCCAACCTTTCTGGCACAGGGACCAGTTTCATGGAAGACAACTTTGGCACAGGGGGTGAGCGAAGGAAGCGGAGCTCAGGTGGTGATATGAGCGATGGGGAGCCGCTGCAAATAGAGATGAAGTTTCGCTTGCTCGCGGC
>VBSM01002217.1:12918545-12954428 GCA_008086735.1 Cheirogaleus medius
GGGGGGGGGCGTGGCGGTGGCGAGCTCTGTAGCCTGGTCCCTATCAAGCCACTGACCTGTGGCCACAGTCTGTGGCCTGGGGGTTGGGGACCACAGCTCTAAAAGATAGATACTATTTGAACAATGGTGTTCAATCACATAAAATTTTACATAAGGATATAATAAATATTTTAATGAAGACAGCATTACATTTCACTAGAAATCTAATTAGTCCTATTCACACATCTATTTGCTGAGTGCCCACTATACACAAAGCATTGATTCTTATTTTTAAATATAATGCCATCCATTTTCTTTCCAATGGATAGATAAAGATTTTTTATTATTCATTTTAATTTCAGCTCAGAATGTTAACTGTCCCTATTTAGTACAGAATAAAATACTTCACTTCTAAATATTGAAAAAAAATCTTTCATGGGAACACTATGAGGCAAGGTTAAATGCCTTGCTTCTAATCAATTCTTCACATTCATATTTTCTTTCTGATGACTGTTAAAGTTATCGCCTGGCCAAGACTTCCTAAAATACATATATATAGGTATATATCATCAGAATGATATATGCTGAAAGAATAAGAGATACTTTGAACCTGGAGTCTCTTCAATCACGGTGTCAATTATTTAAGTTTTCACAAATAGAGTGTTATAATGGTTAGTCTGATAAATTTTCAAGACAAGTGAATTTATCACCATTGGATTCACCCAAGTGGCCTGAAATATCTGCACAGAAAATGCATGTCAATGTCCAAACAAACCCATGGCTGCAGGTTAGCCAATAGAAAACTCAGGGGAATAGTTGAAGTTTTAGTATTTTTATAAGCTTTTCACCACTGGACAAAAGAAAGGGATTTATTTCATGTTATGGAAAACAACGGATGCACTTTGGAAATGAGACTAGGGGAAGAGGCCGCCTATGAAGCTGCAGTTGTGACCACTGTTTGTGTCTCTGCGTGGGTGTGGGTGTGGAAGCGTTCCTAAATGCCATGAACTCAATCAGTCAGAGACGGAACATCACTGCATTCCACTGCTCCCAGGGGACATATCCATCATTTTCTTCTCAAACTCTATCTCTTGATCTAAATCGGATGTGGAATCCTTTCCTTTATCTATGCAAAAAAGCTGTAAGCACATGTTTTTATTAACCACAAAAATTCTGCTAAAAAAAATGGAAAGAGTTGATCTAAATCACTCAGGGCAATAGATTCCTGAAGATAAGACAAAAAGGGTGTCCTTAGATCCAGCTTACCAAACCTTGAAGCTAGGGCCTATGCTGGGAAGTTATTTGGAGACTCATAAACAATTCAGACTTACTTGGCAACTTACTAAATAAGCCCATATATTTAATTCTATATTTTTGTGAATTTACTTGATTCTGGGAATGAATACTATTAATAGGATAGCATCATTTAGGTAGATGAAACACCGCTGCATAAAGACAGACTTGAGTTTAAATGTCTTAACATCAAAATTTAACTTAGGAAACAAACAAAAAGCTCTTCCCTTTATAGAATGGATTAAAGTTTCAAATGAGCAAAATCTAAGACCAGAAAAAAACTAAGTGATCCCAGCCATGAAGGTGGGAGTCAAAAATAATTGTAACATTAGTGATAACCAAATCCTGGTTATTACATTGTTTAGTCTATATTTTGTCAATTTTATCTTCACAGCCACGCTATAAGTTGAATTATCCTCATTTGACCAACAGGAAACTCAGGTTTTGAGAAATTAACTTACTCAAACTCATATAGCTTTTAAGGGCAGAGGTCACATTTGAAGCTGAGACTGCTTAACTTTAAAACCACTTTCTAATACTTAATGACTGTAGCAGAACACATTTAAAATCCATAGTTTCACATATTGTATGCATTATATATGGTCACAGACAGGTAAAAAAAAAAGAGCAGAGGTGAAACTGTTCATTTTTTGTACTAATATGCTCTTCACTTTCATTTTATATACCTCAGTATATGTTTCCTTACATTAAGGATCATTCATTCCTGATGCTTTTAGCAACAGTTTGTTTTGTGTTAACCATGGAGATTACAGCAATAAAAAAGACAGTCCCTGTGTTAAGAGATCATATAGTCTAATGGAGAACACAGCTATGGAAACAGATGAATTACAATGCAGGATGCTGAGACAAAGATATGAAGGAACAACTTACAGTTGAAGCACCAAAGAGGGAGGTTTGCACTGGGCCTAGGGAGGCGAGAAAGAGCTCAAAAACGAGGTGACATTTGAGCCAGGTGTTGAAAGACAAGTTAGAATTTTCCATGTGAAAGATGAGAGGAAGGATCATCCAGGCAGAGAGAACAATGTGTACAAAGATCCAGCCTGGAAAGAATCTGAAATCACCTGTGCCCTGAGTGGCAGAAGATAAAATGGGAGAAGGAGGTTAGAACCAGAGTGCAAAGTATCTTGTTTGCTATGCTAAGGATATTGGATTTCCACTGGCAACAAGGAACCGAGAGCTCTTTAAGCAGTGGACTGATACACTCAGCACTGATAAAGAGAATGGGCTGATGTAGATGATACTAGAGATAAAGAAACTTGACAGGAGACAATATTCTCTTTTCCTCTGGTGCATCTCAAATTTGCCTATCAGTATCTTCCATATTATTATCAATAATAAAGTTGCCATTTGAAAAAAAAAGTTTTCTTGACATTCAGTTACTATCCTATTTATCTGTTTCCAATCCAACATTACATCTGAGCCTCTGAAATCTGACTTGGTTATGAATGCCTTTCCTTACATGGCCTCCAGTGACCAATGTCAAATCCAATATTCTTTTCACTGTTTTCATCCTACCTTCCTGTGTAGTATTTGATGCTGTTTGACTATTCTACCTTTGGGTCTTGTGACAGTACACTTTCTTGATTTTCTTAATATCTCCTTGGCCACTACTGTTTCTTTTATTAATTCTTTTGACAGTCCCAATATTCTTTGCTCACTTTTACGCATTTAGGTAGTCCTGTCATCTGTATACAGATGACATTCAAATCCATATTTTCATCCCTGCTCTTTCTTTCCCCAGTTCCCTTTTTCTAGTTATAATAGGATAATTGCACTCAGATGCACTATTATCCCCATAAATGTAACATGCACATGGATGATTTTATGATTTCCATTTTCCCCATAAACCTAGTATTCCTCCCTTGGCTGAACTCATGCCCTTGGCTAATTCTGAATCTTCTTCCTCTTCATAATTTCTTATAATTATAATTTCTTATATATAATTGTCCTCTCGAATCAACTTTTCAAAGTTTAAGTTTTTTCCCTCCATTCCCACTGTAACTATTAATATCACAGTCCAGGCCCTTGACATTTCACACTCAGACTATGTTAATAGCTGGTTAAAAACCTATTGCCTCCAATCTTCCTCCTTCCAACAAGTCACCAATTTTAGGTATACCTCATCTGTTTGACTGTCTGCTTCCCCAGGATCACTACCTTCTTTCACACTAAAGAAATGGGCTGTTTGTTGACTATTATATCCTCAGAACTTAGAATATAGTTGGCACTCAATATTTACTGAGTGAATGAATATATGGTTATTTAGGAATAATAGGCTCTCAATTACATTAGCTTGAATTAGTGCGGTGGATTATTTTCTCCTAAAATCTCACTGAGACTAAGTTTAATCAGACAATGAGGTTAAGACAAGAAAGACAATTTTGAGAACCTTCGGTTCAAATGGAACATCACAGCATCTCCTCTTCCCTCTTCTTGTAGACAGCTCCCTAAATTCTGTAGAGGAGTATGTTTTGGGGAAAATAAATTTCAAGATCCCATCAACTAACTAATAAACAAATACTTAAAACATGATGTTTCAACTGAAGGACCTCCTATGCTATACAGAGAATCATAAGAGCTTAGGAATTCAAAGTACCTTAAAAATTCATTGTTTGTGAGTGATGTAATCAAGATGGAGGAAAATTCCCCACACAGAAATTCAGCTAGCAACTATCCACAGGTAAGAGCACCACCCTAAATATAGAAGAACTTAGAGTAAGGCTAAGGAAACCCTGTTGGACCACAAAAACTGAGAAAAGCTGCAATCAAACAGTAAGTGGAACAGTTCTCTTTGACCGTGTTACTCCTCTCCGAACCCAGCACAGTGCTACACACAGAGAATTCCCCTGGATCCACATTTTCTACAGTGTAAAAAGAGAGTTGAAGGTGGAAATTCAGCTTCCCCATCATTCTGGAACCTGTCATAGGAAGCTTCCTCCTGTCTTATCCCACAGGAAATTTTGGGAGTACTGACAGGTTTACACCACCTGAGGTCAGTTAGAAACAAAGAACAAGGGTAGGGCTCACAGCAACAAGCACACAGATCTCAGTGGTTGCTCTGCATTCCAGCCAATGGAGGCTCCATTTCAGAAAAACTAGCCCACAGCATCACACTGCAGGAAATAGTCCACTGGTCTTCCAGGCTTGAATCCCTGGCTAGCTTCATTACATAGTCTGGTGCTCTAGTTGAGTCTTCTTCAAGTTGATTCCAGCCAGCTGCTGTACCAGCTGCAAAATCCAAGGGATTGAATACTGGAGAGTAAGGGCCATGATGATTTTAGACTTACAACATATTCCAGTATTGCAACAGCTATAGCAATCATGGGCTTAGGGATCACAAGAGATGATCTGCTCATAACTTCTAGATAGTCTTACTGTTGAGGGACATTACCAGACAAAGCCAGACTGTGAAGACTGTAATAAATAATCTAATCCTTCAATATGTAGACATCAATACATGACCACAAGGATCAGAAACAATCAGGGAAGCCTGATGTCACCAAATAGAAAAAATAAGGTGTCAATGACTGGCCCTAAAGAGATAGAGATGAATGAACTTCCTGACAAAGAATTCAAAATAGCCATTTTAAAGAAGCTCAGTGAACTTCGAGAAAATACAGAGAAATACAATTTAGAAATTTATCAAAGAAATTAGAGATTGAAATAATAAAAATAAATTAAAAATAAATCCTGGAGCTGAAAAATACAATGAAAAATAAAAATGCAAAAAAGAGTATCAATCACAAAATTTATCAAAGAGAAGAAAGAATTTGTGAACTTAAACATAGGTTATTTGACTATATATATGGGCAATGGATAAAAATGAATAAAAAAGGATGAAGAAAGCTTAAGAAATTTATCAGGAAGCATTAAAAGAGAAAATGTTTGAATTATTGGTGTTCAAATGAAAGTAGAGATAAGTAAAGGGATAGAAAGCATATTTTAAAAATGATAACAGAAAATTTCTGAACCTGGAGTCAGACATAAATATACAAATATGAAAGGTCAAAGACCTCCCATCAGATTGGATCCAAATAAGACTACCCCCAAGATACATTATAGTCAAATTGTCAAAGATAAAAGACAAAGAGAAGCTTCTGAAAGCACCACAATAAAGAAGAAAATAATATAATAAAGTTCCAATATGCTTAGCAGTAGACTTCTTAGCAGAAACATTTATAGGCCAGGAAAGAGTGAGATGATATATTCAAATGCTGAAGAAAAAAAAACTAGCAACCAAAAGTATTGTACACAGCAAAGCTATCCTTCAGTAATTAAGGTGATAGAAAGACTTCCCCAGACAAATAAAAGCCGAGGGAATTCATTACCACCAGATCTGCCTTACCAGCAATGTTAAAGGGACTTTTTCAAGCTAAAAGAAAAGACACCAACGAGTAACACAAAGAAAGTGTTAAACTCACTAGTAAAAGTAAGTATACAGTCAACTCGGATTATTCTAATTCTGTAGTAGAATGGTGTATAAATTATTTACATCTTTAGCATAAAGGTTAAAATGCAAAATTATAAAAAATAATAATTACTAAAATGATTTGTTAAGGGATATGCAATATAAAAGTATGTATATTATTACATTAAAAAAATCAAAATGTAGGGAAGAGATAGTGGAGGAAAAGTGTAGTATTTCTTTTGCAACTAATATTAAGTTGTTATTAGCTTAAAATTATAACTATGAATTTTTTCATTGTTTCTCTTGGTTTTATTTAATTTTATTTTTTTCAAAACATTACAGGAGTACAAACCTTTTGATTAGATGAATTACTTTTGTACAGATTGAGTCAAAGTTACAAGTGTGTCCATCACCCAGATAGTCTGCATTGTATCCGTCAGATGTCAATTTACCTATCCTCTCCTCCCCCCTGCCATCTGATTGATTTCCATTGAATTTTACTACCATATGTACATGTGAGTGTTGATCATTTAGTTCCAATTTAATACTGAGTGCATGTGGTGTTTGTCTTTCCATTCTTGCAATATTTCACTTAAGAGGATGGTCTCTGGTTCCATCCAAGCTGTTGCAAATAGGATTAGTTCACCATTTTTTATGGCTGAGTAATACTCCATGGTATACATATACCACATTTTATTAATTCACTCATGTATTGATGGGCACTTGGGTTATTTCCACATCTTTGTGATTGTGAATTATGCTGCTATGAACATTCAAGTGCAGGTGTTTTTTTTATAAACTGGCTTTTTCTCTTTTGGGTAAATACCCAGTAGTGAGATTGCTGGATCAAATGTTAGGTCTACTTTTAGTTCTTTAAGGTATCTCCATACTACTTTGATAGAGGTTGCACTAGTTTTCAGTCCCAGCAACAGTGTATATAAGTGTTTCTTTCTCACTGCATCCATGCCAGCAACTGTTGTTTTGGGACTTTTGATAAAAGCCTTTCTCACTGGAGTTAGGTGATATCTCATTGTGATTTTGATTTGCATTTTCCTGATGATTAGAGATGTTGACCATTTTTTGTATGTTTATTGGCCATTAGTCATCTTCTTTTGAAAAGCTTTTGTTCATCTCTTCTTTCCCACTTTTTAGTGGGGTTGTTTGATATTTTCTTGGTAATTTGCTTGGGCTCTTTATAAATTCTGGTTATCAGCCCTATATCATATGTATAGCATGCAAATATTTTCTTCCATTGTGTAGGTTGTCTATTCACCCTATTGACTGTTTCCTTGGTCGTGCAGAAGCTTTTTAATTCAATCAGGTACCATTTATTTATTTTTATTGTTGCTGTGATTGCCTTGGGGTCTTCTTCATAAATTCTTGCCTAAAATGATATATATAAGAATGACTCCAACCTCTTCTTCTAGAATTCTTACAGTTTCATGCCTTAGATTTAAGTCTGTTATCCACCTTGAATTAATTTTTGTGAGTGGTGAGAGGTATGGATCCTGTTTCAGTCTTCTACATGTGGTTATCCAATTTTCCCAGGAACATTCATTGAATAGGAATTCTTTTTCAGATTGTATTTCTTTGTTTGCTTTGTCAAAGATCAGCTGGCTATGTGAGGATGGTTTTATATCTCTGTTCTCTGTTCTGATCCATTGGCCCATGTCTCTGTTTTTGTGCCAGTACCATGCTGTTTTGTTTATAGGATAGCTTGCAGTCTGGTGAAGTGATGCCTCCTGATTTGTTCTTTTTACTTATGGTTGCTTTGCCTATTCAGGGACTTTTCTGGTTGCATATGAAGCATAGAATTATTTTTTCAAGGTCTGCAGAAAATGACATTGGTATTTTAGTGGGGATTACATTGAATCTGTTAATCACTTTGGGGAGTACAGACATTTTAACAATATTGATTCTGCCAATCTATGATCATGATATGTATTTCCCTTTGTTTACATCCTCTGTGATTTCCTTCCTCAGTGTTGCACAGTTCTCCCTGAAGAGGTCTTTCCCCTCCTTGGTTAAATATATTCCTAGGTATATAGTTATTTTTTGTTAGTATTGTGAATGATATTGAGTCTTTAATTTGATTCTCAGCTTGACTATTGTTAGCATATAGGAATGCTACTGATTTGTGTACATTAATTTTGTAACCAAAGACTTTGCTGAATTTATTTATCAATTCCAGGAGTCTCTTGGCAGAATCTTTGCAGTTTTCTTCATGTAAGATCATATTGTTAGCAAAGAGCAATAGTTTGACTTCTTCTTTCCCCATTTGGATACCCTTGATTTCGTTCTCTTGCCTGATTGCTCTGGCTAGCACTTCCAGTGCTATGTTGAATAGAAGTGGTGACAGTGGGCAACCTTGTCTGGTTCCAATTTTAATCAGGAATACTTTCAATTTTTCCCCATTCAGTATGATGTTGTCTGTGGCTTTGTCATATATGGCTTTTATAATATTGAGGTATGTTCCATCTCTGCCTATTTTGTTGAGTTCTTATCATTAAAGGATGCTGAATTTTGTCAAATGCTTTTTCTGTGTCTATTGAGAGGATCATATGGTCTTTGTTTCTACTTCTATTTATGTGGTGAATAGCATTTATAGATTTGTGTATGTTGAATCACACTTACATCTCTGTTATCATGCCCACTTCATCATGATGGATTATTTTTTTTATGTGCAGCTGAATTCAGTTTGTTAAGATTATACTGAAAAATTTTGCATCTATACTCACAAGGCAAGTCTGTAGTTTTCTTTTGCTGTTGTTGTTGTTGTTGTGTCCTTTCCTGGTTTTCGTATAAAGGTGATATTGGCTTCATAGAACAAGTTGAGGAGGATTTCTTCCTTCTCTATGGTATGAAATAATTTATGCAGTATAGGTACAAATTCCTCTTTGTATTGTATCAAATTCAGCTGTGAAACCACCTGGTCTGGAAAATTTTTTTGTTAGGGGATTTTTATTGCTGCTTTAATTTTCTTACTTGATATTGGTCTGTTCAGGAGTTATATTTCTTCCTGACTGAACCTAGAGAGGTTGTGCATTTTGAAGAATTTGTCTATTTCCTCAACATTTTCAAGTTTATGTGCATAGAGATTTTTGTAGTATTCAGAGATGATATTTTCTATTTTTGTGGTATCAGTTGAAGTAGCTCCTTTTTCATTTCTGATTGAGCTTATTAGGGTCCCTTCTTTTATGTTTCTGATTAATACAGTGAGAGGCCTGTCAATTTTTTCACCTTTTCAAAGTACAAACTTTTTGTTTCATTAATTTTCTGTATAATTAATTTTTTTTTAATTTTCTTTTATTCTGCTCTGACCTGAGTTATTTTTCTTCTTCTCCTTGGTTTGGGATTGGTTTGGTCTTCCTTTTCCAATTTATTGAGATGGTTCATTAGATTGTTATTTGTGAGTATTCTGTCTTTTGGCTATATGCATTTATGGCTATGAATTTTCCTCTCATGGCTGCTTTTGCTGAATCCCATGGAGTTTGATAACTTGGGTCCAAGTTTGATAACTTTGTCAGTTAGTTGAAAGAATGTTTTGCTTTGCATCTTAATTTCCTCCTTTACACAATAACTATTCAGCAACAGGTTGTTTAGTTTCCATTACTTTGTCTAGAATTTAGTGTTTCTATTGAAATTGATTTCTAATTTTATTCCACTGTGGCCTGAGAAGATACATGGTATAATTGGTATAATGTCTATTTTTCTTAATTTGTTGAGCTATGTTTCGTGGTCTAGGATGTGATCAATCTTAGAAAATGTTCTGTGAGCTAATGAGAAGAATGCATACTCAGTGGTTCCTGGGTAGAATATTCTATAAATGTCTGTTAGGCCCATTTGTTCTAGAGTTCTGTTTAAATCCATTGTAACCTTTCTTATTTTCTGCTTAGAGGATCTGTCCTATTCTGTCAGTGGGGTATTGAAGTCCACAGCTATTATGGTGCTGGCTATTTATCATTTTATTTAGATCAAGTAGGGTCTGCTTATGAATCTGGGTGCTCCTGTGTTAGATGGATAAATATTTAGGATTGTTATGTCTTCTTCTGGAATTGTTCTCTTCAGTATTATATAATGAACATGTTAGTCTTTCTTTCCTTTTGCTGATTTGAAGTTTATGCTATCTGATATGAGAATGGCTATACCAGTTTTCTTTTGGTTTCCATTTGCATGGAATATTGTGTTCCATCCCTTCACCTGAATCTGAATGAGTCCTTCTGGGTTAGATGTGTTTTTTGGAGATACTTGGCTTGTACTTTTTTATTCATTCAACCAGCCTATGTCTCTTGAGTGGGAGTTCAAGCTATTCACATTTATTGAAAGAATTGATAAGTGGGGTGGGTTACTGTTCATCCTGTTGAGTAGAACTTTATTACTCTGTTTTATCTCTAGAGCCATTGTGGTATCCAGGCTCTGACCTTTAGCTTTTGGGTTATTTTACACTGGTGAGTGTCTATCATGCTGATCCATGTGTAACAAAGTTCTGAGTACTTCTTGCTGGGCAGGTCTGGTCTTGACAAATGCCCTTACTGTTTGCTTGTCTGAGAATGTCTTTATTTCTCTCTCATAAATGAAACTTAGTTTTGCAGGGTACACAATTCTAAGCTGGCCATTTTCTGTTTGAGAAGACTGAGAATGGGGCCCCAATCCCTTTTGGCTTGTAAGGTCTCAGTTATGAAGTCTGCAATAGTGTGATCGGTTTTCCTTTGTAAGCTACTTGCTGCTTTCACCTTATAGCTCATAGGAATGCCTCTTTCATGTTTACTTTGGCTAGTCTGTGTGACTATGTGCTGTGGTGATTGCCTCTTCACAGTGAATCTTGCAGGAGTCCTTTGAGCCTCTTGTACCTGGATATCCAGATTTCTAGCAAGGCCAGGGAAATTTTCCTCAATTATTCCCTCAAATAGGCTTTCCAATCCTTGTGTATTTTCTTCTTCCCCCGCAGGGATGCCTATATTATTATGTTAGGCTTTTTTACATAATCCCATATTTCTTGTAGGTTTTATTTGTTCTTCTTGTTTCTCAGATCTTTCTCTTTGACTGGCTTGTTTAACTCAAAGGTGTTGTCTTCAAGCTCTGAGATTCTTTCTTATGCCTCATCTAGCCTATTCCTAAGGCTTTCTATCGTGTTTTGTATTTCCTTTAATGAATTTTTCATTTCCAGAAGTTCTGTTTGATTTTCTTTTAATAATTCAATTTCCTTATAAATTTTTCATGCATTTCCTGAATTGCTTTTGTGGTTTCTTTGCACTGGATTTCTATTTTCTCTTGTATTTCATTGAGCTTCCTTACAATCCATATTCAGAATTCTTCATCTATCATTTTGATCTTTTCATTTCGATTGGTATTCATTGGTAAGGAGGGTGTCCTTTCACTCTGATTTTTCAAGTTTCTGGTATTCCTTCACAGATTCCTTCTCATCTGTCATCTCAGCGATAGTGTGGGTATTAGGCGTAGTTTATGGGCCTGTCTCTAAGTTCCCAAAGATTGATCCCTGAACATGCCAGGGAGAGGGGTGATGATCTTGAGTTGCCTATGGGGTGTTCTAGCAGGTTTGGTGTACCTCTCAGGTTACCTCTGACCTGCTGTCTTCATTTATTCCCAAAAGTGTGTAATGAATTAGGTCCCCCAGCTTACTCTAAGTGATAGTGGGTGGTACTTGTCAGTGTGAATCAGCCACAGCTTGTTTGCTTCAGCTAGAAGATGCTACGATAAGCTATGTCATTATTCTCCCTGTCATTGGTTGATGTTTGTTTGATAGAACCAGCTGCCATGATGTTCTTTTGTGTCTGCAGTAGACTCTGGTCACCCAGGTGGAGTACTTGAGGGCCCCAAGCTTTAGGAGGGACCCTGTAGCTCCAAGGGGCTTTCTCGATCTCCACCACCACTGAAGTATGGGGAGGAGAAAGGCAGTTCACGGCTAGGTTGTGGGAGCCTGAAAGGCTTTGCAAAGCCTCAGTGGGGCTCAGAAATTGCTTTTCCAGCCACAAGGGGGAGCCGCTGGTAGGAGAGTCAGGACAAGCTCTCCAAACTGGGAGGACTGTTCATGGAGAAGGAGGCTAAATGCTTGCATGCTAGAAAGGCTCCAGGCTGGGTTCTTTCCACCCTTATCCAGTAGTGCAGTTTTTCTGTGGGGAGTAGTAGGGCTCCCCGAAATGGCCACTCCTTGGACCACCACAGACCCTGTAAAATTGAGTCAGTAAATGCTATAAAGGGCATGCAAATTGATCTCCCTGTCAGTAGGAGGTACCTGCTGGAAGGAACAAGCTGTAATGCTGTTTTTGGGTCCTGTGACCAGCTCTAGTCTCTCAGGAGAAGCCCTTGAATGAACCAGATAGTGGGTGGGGCCCTGGAACTTCCAGGTGAGTCCTTATTCTCTGCCACAACACAAGTGGGTGGTGGAGTGTGGCTGAGCTGGGCTGGCCTGTGTGTGCTTGCCCTCAGATTTCCCAAAAGCAGGCAAGGTAGCTGTTTTGTTAGGGGTCAAAGGTCTGCTCCCAGCTTCTGGGCAGAGCTGCCAGGGAGGAGCTAAGGCAACTCCACCCAACCAGAAAGTCTGCTTGTCGAGGAAGGTCCATCTGAGATTTGCAAACTGGCCGTCTGCATTGGACCTCGCTCCTTCCCCGCCAGCTCTGCTCCACAGTTTTTTTCTAGCATCTGCTGGCAGGCAGAAGCCCAAGCCAACCAATCTCCCCCATGACTGTGTTGTGGGGAAAGAGGCTCCCCACTCAGGATCCCAGCCTGAGCTGACAGTGTGGCCCTCCCATGGGGGAAGTGGTGCCCCGTGAGCATGCCGCAGCTAGGACCCACAATGCACTCTCCCCCCAGATCTGCCCACACAGGCTACCTTGCCTCCTGAGACCAAGAAGATCAATCTGACCTTGCCAAAGAGAGGCACACTGGTCCTGGGTCACCCAGGATGTGTCTGAATAGGCTTCAGGTCCCTCCGCCTTGGGGTATGCCCTGCTCTGATGGAGCCACCAGGCAAGCAGCAGCAGGGAGGGCCAGAAAGCAGGAAGATCCCAGTCTGAGCACCCCTCAGTTCAGTACAGGACGCCAGGAAGAAAAGCCTGAGCCCCACTCTCTGTGGAAGCCTCAGTGTGTTGGCTCAATTGTCTCTCTCGGCAGCCACGGGTTGGGGAGGGGAAGGGGAGAAAGAGTTTGTATGGAGGTAAGCTAGCACTCTGGTTATCTCCAACCCTGTCTCTGGGAGGCAGCCTGCCCAGAATGTCCAGGCTCTGGAGTCACACAGATCACCCTGGACTCACTGGACCCCTGTGGCTCCTGTGGGCCAGAATTGGGAAATGCCTGTGTGGGAACGAGCAGGATTATACCTGAAGTGTTGATGTCCCCTAGGGAGGACAAAGGCACACAGTGAGTGGAGAAGCAATACAGCGCCTGCCATCCCAGCTCAGGTCTGTAGAGATGGGTAGTGCCCCTGAGGACTGGGAGCCTGGTGCCCTGTCCACAAGAAGTTCCCAGCTCACTGGAAGCAGCAGCCTCTGGGCTCATGAGGGCAGAAAGTTTCTCCGGCAGCTCAGGAACCCATCAACTGTCAGAGATGTAAGGGAAGGAGAAACAAACCACTCCACCTACCCTTCCCACTAGATTCCAAGCCTCTCAGGGATTGATCTTTGCCAATACCTTGCTCCTTCCTGTTCTGCACCCCAACTTCTTCCTGTGAAGTCTCCTGAAGGAGACTCAAAATACACTACAAAGCTATAGCAACCAAACAGCATGGTGCTGGCATACAAACAGAGACATAGACCAGTGGAATAGAATAGAGAGCCCAGAAATAAATTCATGCATTTGCTGCCAACTGAGTTTTGATAAAGTTGGCAAGAACACATAATGGGGAAAGAACAGTCCCTTTAATAAATAGTGTTGGTAAAACTGGATATCTACATGCAGAAAAATGAAGTTAGACCCTTATCTCCCACCATATATAAACATAAACTCAAAATGGATAAAAGAATCAAAATAAGACCCAAAAACTGTAAAACTAGTAGAAGAAAATGTAGGGAAAAAGCTCAAAGACATAGGGCTGAGCAATGAGATTTTGGATATGACCTCATAAGCACAGGCAACAAAAGCAAAAACAGACTACATCAAATTAACAAGTTTCTGCACACCAAAGGAAACAACCAACAGACTGGAGAGACAATCTACAGAATAGGAGAAAATATCTGCAAACTATGCATCTGAGAAGAGGTTAATAACCAAAATATATAAGGAACTTTAACAACTCAATAGCAAGAAAACAACTGAATTAAAAAACAGGCAAAAGACTAGAATAGCCTTTTCTCAAAAGAAGACATACAAAAGGCCAACAGGTATATGAAAAAAAAGCAAAATCACTAATCAGGAAAATGCAAATCAAAACTGCCACGAGATATCACCTTATTCCTGTTAGAATGGCTACTACCAAAGAGGCAAAAGATAACAGTTGGTGAGGATGTGGAGAAAAAGGAACATTTGCACACTGTTGATAGGTATGTAAATTAGTAGAGCCACTATGGAAAGTAGTATGGATGTTCCTCAAAATATTAAAAATACAACTACCATATGATCCAGCAATACCATTACTGCGTATATGCCCAAAGGAAATGCAATCACTATATTAAAGGAATATCTGCACTCCCATATTTACTGCAGTACTATTCACAATAGCCAGGATATGGAATCAACCTAAGTGTCCATCAATGAATGAATGAATAAAGAAAATATGGTATGTATACACAATGAAATACTATTCAGTCATAAAAAAGAAGAATCTTGTCATTTTCAACAATGTGGATGAACCTGGAAGACATTATGTTAAATGCAATAAACCAGGCAAAGAAAGATAAGCACCACCACACGATCACACTCATAAGCAGGATCTAAAAGAGCTAATCTCATATGAATAGAGAGTAAAATGGTGGTTACCCCAGATGCTGGGGTAATTAATGTGGAAGGGAACATGGGAAGATGTTGGTCAAAGTATACATATAATAATAAGTTAGATAGGAGAAATGATTTTGAGAGACTTATTATACAACTTTGTGAGTATAATAATCATGATATATTTATTCTTCTAAAAGGCTAACCACAAAAATAACAAAGTGAGGTAAAGCATTTGTTAGTTAGCTAGATTTAACCATTCCACAATGAATGTATGCTTCAAAACACTATATTGTACAGGATAAATACATATAATTTTATATGTTAATTTAAAAAATAAATTTGAATACAATTTTTAAAAATAAAAATCCACTATTTTCTATGGTCCTTCAAAATCATCATCTTATGCAAATTGAAAATGTTTTCAGTAATATGGAACTCACTGGCAGTCTGGTTACTGGAAGTATTCAAACAAACACAGGAACTTGCTACAATTGAAAAGGCATGAGTTTTGGCGATTTAGGTTTGAGGCGCAGGCCCGGCATGGCATGTCCTATTAATATGAAATTTATAAAAATATCAACTAATAACATTAATAATTTTTCAACTCAAATCAACCATTTATTAAGCATTTACTAGTGCAAGCCTTTTTCCTAAGCAGTTTACACGCATAATTTCATTAAATTCTCACAACAATCCTATGAGGTAGATATTATCACTGTGTTCATTTTAAACATAAGCAAAGGTTTAGAGAATTTGAATAACCTTTTTAACTAACGTGAACATTATGTGGCAAAGCAGGAATTCTATTTTTGGTCTAAAGCTCCTGTGTTAACCATCACTTTCTACTGCTGACTTCTGGTGGTGATGTCCAGGAAAGTAGAACCAGACAAAGCTCTGTGAGTGATGTGATGCTGAGGACCAGATCCACAGAGGGCTTAAAAAGGCAGTAGCTACGTAAAGGTCGGCATCTTAGTGCTAAGTTAATTGACAGCCATTTGTGTATTAGGCACCAAAAAATATACTCTCCATCTATTATTCCTAGTCTCCATAATCTTATGATGTAAGTTTTATGATCTTCATAATTGAGAAAGAAACTAAGGCACAGAGTTGTAGAATAGGACAATGTGTGGATCAGAAGGCTCTAATCTATCAGCTGAGGGGTCTTGAACTGGTTTTTCTCTGAGCTCATTCAGTAGGGTAAACTTATTAGATATTAACAACTCATTATAATATCTTATAATATTGACAACAATTTTCTGAACTGATCTTCTCAAGAATTCTATGAGAAAGTACAAATTATTCCTATTTTGAAGATGAAAAGTGAAGTACTTTCAGAACTCACATTCATGTCTTTAAATTCTAAGCCCAAAGCTCATCTTACTACACACGGCTGCCATATATGGAATATAATCAATAAATAAATAAATAAATAAAATTTATTAAGAAGAAAAGCCTGACTTTTAATCTTAACCTCATCTAGCTTTATGACAATAGATGAGTTGCTTAACTTCTCTGAGCTCCAATTTTCTCAACTGGATATTATACTAGTTATAAGTTGCTTAGCACAGCACATAGTAAGTACTCAATAAATGGCATTTACTTAGTAGTAGTGTCATTTAAAATAAAAATAAAAAATAATAAAATATCATGCCTGTAATTGCAAATCCACGATGGGAATTTTAACAATTTATAGCAGGTCCTGTTTATTGCTGACTATCTCTCAGATATTTTAGGGTTATTAAAGTCTAAGCTTCTGGGACTTCTAAAATATATTTATATATTCCTTCATTGCTGTTTGTTGTCATTTGTTTGTTTATTTTTCTAGAAAACATCAGTGTTTCTACTGAAACCTCTAGGGGTTTGCTGATGATCAGTGTTAGGAATTCCACTTGGTCCTCATAACACTAGGAGTTCTCATAGCAGGGAGTGACAATGCAGAGATTTCAAGCAAGGCAGGAAGTAATAAATCAGATGTATTTTGCCAGACCAGCAATCAGGACAGTTTTGAAACAATTTAAAGAAGTATCAACATCAATACCTCTTTTTTGTGGTTTGTAGGGAGGCCAAACAAGGTGAAAGATACCTTTCGTCTCCTCCTAATAGCTGAGACCAAGTATAAAGCCTAAATTCCTGCTAGTAATGTGAGAGAATCTAGATCTAGATCTAGAGGCCTCATTTTCCTAAGAGGCCCTGGGTGCTCCTGGACAAAACCTGGTGGCTTCAAAATCAATGACAGCAACTTGGAGCAAATAAAACGTTTCCTTTTCCCTTATCTCCTGCTAGAGTTTGTGAAGTGCTCAAAGACACTTTTCTCCTGGGATTTTTCAGAGTTCCCTTAAGCAGAGAATGTGGCAAAGTTTATGGAAAAGGTGAAATCATATCCCTCTTGATTTCATGCACTTTTTTCTCCACTTTGGGTCAGAGGAGAGAAGTATCTTAAAAGTAAACTCTATATGCAGACTAAGACTAGACTCAAAATCTTTGAATCTTCTCAATCATTTCCCACATATAAATTATGGGCTCCAGAAAGTAGGTTATTTGAGGGGTCTAGATTTTATCTTTTCAGAGAGGTTTTATGCCATATAAAAATCCAAATGTAATATACTAACATATATTAATAGAATATAACTTTATCTTACAAAAGCATTCCTCAATTCACACAATGATTTGTTCATATAAAGTAAAATATAAATCAATTTGCAAAAAGTTAATTTTCATGTAATTTTATTTATGAATAAATGGAAAGTTATATCTGTCTTGTTGCTATACTGTCTCTATGGTAGAGTTGGGGATTTGCCAACCACAGTTTTCTAAAAATAAGTTTTGATATTTGTATATCTAAAACTCAAAACCCATAATCTTTTTACATTTGCACATATTAGTTCCATCTCCTTACACAATTAAATATAACTACAACTGTGGATGTTCCTTTTAGATCATGGGAGTGGCTCTCCATGTTAGTGGACAGGAAAATATCTTAATGTTCCTTCTAGCTAGACACAAAATAAGATCCAAAAGACTGTGGCCTTAAACTCCAAATAATTTTGTGGAAAAGTCAGAAAGCTAAATAAGCATTTTGCAGAGACTTACGAAAACAATTGAAAATTACAAAACACATGGTCTTATAATCCATTAAGAATTGAATATAAAACTTTGCAAATACATGCAGTCCACATAACACAAAACTTTTTTGGAACAGTCTATTTCAATATTATAACAATGTTTTCTAAAGGTTTTTTGAAGAAAATTCAGAAGGAGTATCGCCCCTAAGGTTAGTTTTTAAATAATTAAATTTATTTTTTATTTTTCTGTTGTGAAATATTTCAAATATACCAAAAGTCTAGGAATATGAAAAGTAAAGAAAAAAAGTATAAATTCTCATGTTCTCTCATCCACCCATATTGTTAAAATGTTAATATCTTAGCATATTTGCTTCCTATATTTAAGAAACAACATGTTACAGACTCAGGTTAATCCCTCTTTGTGTCTTTCCTCAATCTTACTCCCCTTTTCTGCTCAGAAGTAATCCTAAAGCTTGTGTGCATCTCTTGCTCATGTTATTATATTTATATTACATATACCATGTATCTGTTTGGCTGAATCCACAAGCAATACAAATATCATGCTGTGTGTTTGTACATTTTCACGGTAACTTACTTTTCTTACTCAACATTTTAATGTGAAGATCTAGCCATTTTCATACATATAGATGCAGCTCATTCATTTTATCCACTGGGCACATTCCTGTGTGAATGTTTCCCAATTTATCTTCTCTTTTACTATTACACACAAGGCTTCAGTGGAACTTTATATATATCTCTATTTGTTCAAATGGATTGATTTCCTAAGGGAATATATAGAGAGAAGTGGAACTTGTGAGTCATAAAGCAGACATATCTTCAACTGCAACACATTTTGCGAAATTGCTCTCTTAAGTGGTTGATACCATTTGCTACTTCTACCATGCTCCATATTCTCACCAACTTTTGTTGTTGTCAGACTTAAAGCTTTGCCAATCTGATAGAGGTGGAATGGTATCTCATGGTTATTTTAAGTTCCCACAATATGATAAATTAAGCAACTTTTCAAAGTTTAGGTGCCATTAGATGTCAGAGATTGTTTTGTTTGTTTTTTTCTTCTGTGTATTTTTTTTGCCCATTTTTAGGTGGACTGTCTTTTCTTACTGACGTATAGGACATTTTGCGTAGTCTAGATACAAATCCTTTATCAGTTACGTGAATTTCAAATTTCTTCTCCCAGATTATAGCTCATGTTTTAACTTTACTTAGTTTTTCATAGAGAAGCTAAATTAATTTTAATGTAAATAATGATTCTTGTCCTTTAAGGTTTTTGCTTTTTGTGTTGGTTTTAAAAGTAGTACTTAGTTCATAAACTCGTTATGAGGTATTAGGTGAATTAACACATTTAAGGTGTTTAGAACAGTGCATGGTACAAGCAACTGCTGCGTAAGTGTTAAATAAATAAAACTGCACTAGCATTTGCGGGGAGATAAACTATTGGCAGGAGTGGGAAAGAAACTGGAATAAAAGTTTTAGAAACAAAAATTTGGTACAGGGCTGCGTTCCATAAATGCATTGCCTATTGGAAATGTCCCTTTGGACAAGTCGAGTAAACCCAAACCAAACTGATGGAACTCCGTAAGATCCAGGCTAGAGTCTACAATTCAGTAACTATAAACAGGCCTGTGACACTTCTATAACCCACAAAGAAACAGCTGGAATTTGTTGGTCGGCGTTTCTACCGTAAACAGAATCACAGATTTAATATTTCCTGTAATTTCCTCAGGCCTTATTTCCTCCTAGGAATTTATCTCTACATATTACCGATAAATTATGGTTAAAGTTATCTTTTCTCCCCCTAGCATTTACTAGCTCTGTCTGTTGTCTGCATGTCAGTTTGTAGGCCACACAAAATATGGAGTTAAAGTCCATCCAGGGATCCTAGTCACTACCTTCTACCTCAGTGTGACTCAGGACTTTCCGTACAATTTGCTCTTAAACACTTCGAGGTACTGGGTTGAGTAGCCAATGTGTCTTAAGACTTACGGTAATTATTAGCACATTAGCAACTCTGATTCATATTAATTTTCATTCACAGTTTAGAAATAAACTTTATTTTGTACAGATTTTAAATGAACTATGGGTCATACATGATAATGGTTTGGCCTGACCAGAATTGTGGTGACTATTCATATAGCCTGAGAAGCATCATTACAAAAAGGACATGGGAACGCTGTCCACATTGCCAAGGTACAGTGATACTGCACACCACAGGCTGCTTGTATAAAAATATAAGCCTTTAGAATTGGGATCTCTTTATGAAGAACTACTAGCAAAGCAATACATAATTATTGCAGGAAAAAATACTTAAATATCAATAGGCACAAAAGAAGAAATAAATTTAACTATAACCTTACCACACAGAAAAAAATATATAGTAAAATCTATATTATTTGTGGAATTGCTATGGACAAAAATTGAGCAGAAAAATAAAGCCCTTTGCCAGGAGTTGTACTTTTTAATAGGGTAACCTCAGAAGGTCTCAGTGAAAAGAATAAGTGTCAAATGCATTATAGAAGCAGTTTCTCTTACCAAAGCTATGTTTTATCATTTGATTTGATTTTTTCCCCAATTTGTTGGAGAAAAAAGGTATCTGACTAGTTACTAAGGCTTTCAGTTTTTTGTGTATTTTACTTTACAAAAAGCCTGATTATATCTTTTCAACAATTTTCTATTGGGTTTTTCCTTCTTATTAATGTGTAAATGTTTTTTAATGATCTTTTTAAATTGAGTATATTAGACCAGTTTTGTTTTACCTTAAATTTTTATTTATGGTAGTTTTTAATGCAAAGAACATTTAGAATAATTCTGGTTCTCAAGGACATACGTGATGATGATAGTAGAATATACCATAATTTCTCATTTTCTTTATCCTGTATCACATATACAATAATCTCACAATAAATATATTAATCCTACCACAACCACTTGTGATTTTTTTAAAATGTTAAATATACTGCTTCAATTCTACTCCAATGTTTAATGGTTGTACTACATCTGTATATATACATAATCAGAGCATATAATCATTGAATATTATACTCATTCTCTTTGACTCTTATTTAGACATTCGTGTGTGTGTGTATTAATGAAGCTCATCACTAGTCTTTAGGTCACTATCTCTCTAGTCACTTTTATGGTCTGAAGTTCATTCTATAATAGATTACTCAATCCCATTCACAGAAACAAAAAGAATAAAGTACTTTAAAAAGCCACCAAAAAATTGAAAGACACTAACAATTATAAAGCATTAATGAAGGATATTAAAGGAGACACATAAATGGAAAGACATCCTATGCTCATAGATTGGAAAAATTAATATCATTAAATTACGCATACTACCCAAAGTGACCTACAGATTCAATGTAAACCCTATCAAAATGTTAATGACCGTGTAAATGATATTAATTCTTCTGATCCATGAGTATGGAATGTTTCTCCATTTGTTTGTGTCACATACAATTTCTTTCATCAGTGTTTTATATATGCTGAATGATTTGGGTACAGTTTCATTCTTCTGCATGTGGGGCTATCCAACATTTCTAGCACCATTTATTGAAAAGGGTATGGTTGCCCTAGTGTATGTTTTTGTTGACTTTGTCAAAGATAGCTTGGCTGTAGTTTTATTTCTGGGTTTTCTATTCTGTTCCATTGATCTGTGGGTCATTTTTATACTTGGACTATACTGTTTTGGTTACTTTACCCTTGTAGTAGAATTTGAGGTCAGGTAGTGTGATGCCTCCAGCTTTGTTCTTTTTGTTTAGGATTGCTTTGGATATTTGGGCTCTTTTTTGTTTCCATATGAATTTAAGGATATTTTTCCTAATTATGTGAAAAATGATGTTGGTATTTTTATAGGGATTTCATTGAATCTGTAGGTTGCCTTAGCCACAAAGTTTCTGCACAGCAAGAGAAATAATCAGCAAAGTGAACAGACAATCTGTGGAATGGGAGAAAATACTTGCAAATTATACATCTGACAGGGGACTAATATCCAGAATTTACAAAGAACTCAAACATCAACAACATAACCCCATTAAAAAGTGGTCAAAGGACATAAATAGACATTTTTCAAAAGAAGACATACCAGTGGCCAGCAAACATATAAAACAATGCTCAACATCACTAATCATCAGAAAAGTGCAAATTACAACCACAATGAGATATCATCTTACACTAGTTAGAATGACTATTATCAAAAAGTCAAAAAGTAACAGATGTTGGTAAGGATGTGGAGAAAACGGAACACTTATACACTGTTGGAGGCAATGTAAATTAGTACATCCTCTATGGAAAACAGTATGGAGATCTCTCAAAGAACTAAAAATAATTAGTTTTTCAATCTAGCACTCCCATTACTGGATATATACCCAAAAGAAAATAAATCATTACGCCAAAAAGATATTGCATATGTATTAATATGTGTATTGCAAAACTATTCACAATAGCAAAGATATAAAATCAACCTAAATGTCCATCAATAGATGATTGGATAAAGAAAATGTGGTGTGAACATAAGACAATGAAATACTATTTATCTATTAAAAGGAATGAGATGATGTCTTTTGCAGCAACATGGATGGAACTGGAGGTCATTATCGTAACTGAAAAAACTCAGAAAGTCAAATACTGCATGTTCTCACTAGTAAGTGGGAGATAAATAATGTCTACACATGAATATAGAGTATGAAATAATAGATATTGGAGACTCAGAAGGATGAGAGGGTATAAGGGGGATGGGGAATGAGAAATTACTCAATGGGTACAATGTATATTATTCAAATGATGGTTACATTAAAAACTCAGATTTTACTACTATGCAATATATCCATGTAACAAAACTGCACTAGTACCCCTTAAATTCATAAAAATAAGAAAAGTCAATGACATTCTTTACAGAAATAGAAAAAGCAATCCTAAAATTTATATGGTACTATAAAAGACCTAGAATAGACAAAGCAATCTTGAGCAAGAAGAACAAAACTGGGGGCATCACACTTCCTGATACCAAACTATATTGCAAAACTACAGTAATCAAAAGAGTATGGTAACAGCATACTAAACAGACATATAGACCAATAGAACAGAACAGAGATACCAGAAATAAGTACATGCAGCTGCAGTTAACTATATTCAACATGGGTATCATGAACACAAAGTGGAGAAAGGATAGTCTCTTCAATAAATAACAATGAGAAAACTGTGTATCCACATGCAGAAGAAAGAAATTTGACCCTATCTCACACCATATACAAAAATCTACTCACAATGGATTAAAGACTAAAATATAAGACATAAAATCATATAATTACCAGAAGAAAACATAGGGAAAATGCTTCTTGATATTCGTCTATACAATAATTTTTTTTGATATGACCCCCAAGGCATGAGCAACTAAAGTAAAAACAGACAAATGAGATTATATCAAACTAAAATTTCCTGTAAAGCAAAAGAAATAATCAACAGAGTGAAAAGACAATCTACGGAATGGGAGAAAATATTTACGAGCCATTTATTTGATAAGAGATTACCATCCAAAATGTATAAAGAACTAATATGATTCAAGAGTAAAAATAAATAACCTAATTTTTTATATGACCCCCAAGGCATGGGCAACTAAAGTAAAAACAGACAAATTAGATTATATCAAACTAAAATTTCCTGTAAAGCAAAGAAAATAATCAACTGAGTGAAACGACAATCTACAGAATGGGAGAAAATATTTACAAACCATTTATTTGATAAGAGATTACCATCTAAAATGTATAAAGAACTAATATGATTCAAGAGCAAAAATAAATAACCTAATTTAAAAATTAGCAAAGGACGTGAATAAGAATTTCTCAAAAGAAGACATACAAATGTACAACAGATATATGAGAAGATGCTCAACATCACTATATCAGGGAAATGTAAATCAAAACCATGATAAGATATCACCTCATATCTGCTATAATGGCCATTATCAGAAAGACAAAAGGTAACAAGTGTTGGCATGGACATGGAGAAAAAGGAACCCTCATACACTGTTGGTGGGAATGTAAATTGGTATAGCCATTATGGAAAACAGTATGGAGGCTCCTCAAAAATTAAAAGTAGAACTACCTTATTATCTAGCAATCCCACTTTGGGGTATATAGTCATGTGTCACTTAATGACAGGGATACATTCTGAGAAATGCACTGTTGGGTGATTTCATTGTTGTGTGAACATCACAGAATGCACTTCTACACAACCTAGACTACATGGTATATAGCTCATTACTCCTAGGCTACAAACCTGTACAGCATGTTACTGTACTGAATACTTTAGGCAATTATAACACAATGGTAGGTATTTGTGTATCTAAACACATCTAAACACAGAAAAGGTACTGTAAAAATACAGTTGTATAACCTTATGGGACCACTGTCATATATGCAGTCCATCATTGGCCAAAACACTGTTATGCAGCACATGACTGTACACCCAAAGGAAATGAACCAGTACCTTGAAGAGATATGTGTACTCCCATGTTCATTTCAGCATTATTCACAAAAGCCAAGATATGGAAACAACTTAACTAACTGTCCACCTGCAGATGAATGGATACATATATATGTATACACACATACACATACACAATGAAATATCATTCAGCTATAAAAAAAAGAAGGAAATTCTGCCCTTTGCTACACCACAAATGAACCCAGAGAACAATACATCAGGGTAAATAAGACACACAGAAAGACAAATACTATATGATCTCATATATATATTGAATCTAATTAGATAAGATTCAACATATAAAATAAAATAGCATTAATATTAATATAGATTAAATTAATATTAGATTAGATTAGGCATATTTTATATGTGAAACCTACTTAGGAAAGAAGGAAATAGAAATGTTGGTCAAAGGATACTAAGTTTCAGTTATAAAAAACAAATAAGTCCTGGAGATCTAATGAACAACAACGTGATTATAATTAACACTACTGCATTGTGTTCTTGAAATTTACTAAAAGGGTAGGTCTTCAGTGTTCTTACCATAAAAAAGTATTAACAAGCTAAAGTGATAAATATATAAATTAATTTGATTGTGATTATTTCAGATGTATATTAAATCACATTAAAAATATGCATCTTAAATATAGACAATTTTTATGTGCTAAATATACCTCAACATAAAGGGAGCCATAGTCCTCTAAACAGGCTAGCCAGGATTTGTTTCCATCATTTACTAGCCACATGACCTTAGAATATTTTTCTTAAACTCTCTAAGCTTTAGCTCCATCATCAATTTAAAAATGACATAATAGTGATTCCTACCTCACAAAGTTTTGTGAGGATTAATTGAAATAAATGTGGTATAAATCAAACTCTTATTTCAATGCCTGGCAGATGGTAGTAAGTACTAAATAGAAAATAAATATTATTATTGTTGTGGATGCTATTGTTAGAATTACTCACTCTAAAATTGATCTGTTCTCTATTGACATACCTTAAAGATTAATAATTCAGCTAAAGTCACTTAAAATACACATTCAGACTATCAGCAACATACTAATCTAAATTCAAGTATATGGTAATGAAAAGCAACACACCATAAAACACAAGCCTGCAACTTCTCTTTAATTTTTCTGTTTCAAAACTGTTTCTAATATGTCTCTACTGAATTTAATTTAAACTTATTAAAGAAAGGACATTTTCAAATGAAGTATAAAAATCTACTACTTCACAGATTTACCATTTTCTCGTATGCTGCCTTCCATGCACGAATAGCCTTAGGAAAGGGAACATTATTTTGTTATTGTGCATAATACACTAACATGAATACAGTATAAAGAAAATGAGACAGAGGATAGAAAATGTTATTTATGATTTCAAAGGATCCCAGAGGTGGAATGAATTTTACTATCAATTTCCTTCCACCACTGGAACCCAGAAGAGTGGTCAGCCAATCTGCTTTTCAGTGTATACAATACAAGAAGTGCTCTACCGGAGAAGACAGTACTTTCAGAAGCAATTATTCACTTTGGAAATCTCTAAATCAGGACTCCATCTTCTCAATCCTTCTGTTCTTTCTCCATCTTCCTTAACTCCCCCCATACTAGTTTCCTTTCCCTGATGAAGATTCTAAGATTCTTTCCAAGTGAAAACCAATGCTCTCAATGTTAGAACACACTGTTCACATTCATTCTGGAATCTGCTCCTGGAAACTTCCTCCCATGGATCCTTGTTGAGTCCTGAGGAGCCTTATGCAATGTTCTTCCCCGAAACAGCTCTTCAATATTTTAAAATAACAGTCATGCCTTTCCACCAAATCCTCTCTTCTATAAGCCAAATATTCCTACACCCTTTACCTATTGTTCACTATGGCATATATAAAGACTTTAAACAATCCATACCCTGCTCATCAGTGGAGAAAAAATATTTTATTCAAAGGAAAAAGATGAAAACAAATCATTACAGGGAAACATGCTCAGCCCCAGTTGTAATTTAAGAAATGAAAATTCAATGATCTTGAGTTATCATTATATGCAGTATAAAGTGGCAAAATGAATGGTTATATATTACTGAGGTGCCACAAATTAACTCAAATTGTCTTGAAAACAATCTGTTAATAATATCTATAAATCTGTTAATTCAGTTTGATTGAATGATTTCATTTGTACAGTGATATTCCAATCAAATGCTTCTAACAAAAATAAAAAATTTTAAATGCCCTATATGCCAAAAAACACAGCAAAATACCATAGTATTTTATCATATGAAATATAACATTTATATAATAGGTTATTATATGAGCAATTTAAAGTAAATACATAGCCAATATACACCAAATACATTAAAAAAACTTTAAGCAAATGCAAAATCAGAACTCACAATTGTATGTACATATAATTACATCTAATTATGCATATACATTAACAAAACTCTAAAAAACAATTTGGAAACATATACAAAGAAATAAGTCTTCATTATATTCTTTTTTTCCCTCAAAATTTTTCAAATCCTTAAAAAAAAGAGCAGATGATAAAAAGAGCCTCATAGCTTAATACAGAATATGGAGATCTCCACTAACTGTAAGCACTAGAGGGCAGGAAACGAGCCTGACTTGTTCAGTTATAGTCTTACACCAGGCCAGAGACTGACCTGTGATAGCTAACATTTTTATAGCATATACTATGTGCCAGGCACTGTTTTAAGCACTTGACATAAATTACACATTTAATTCTCATAACAACCCTATAACATAAATACTATTAGCACCCCATGTTGTAGATGATGAGCCTGAAGCATAGAAATTTAAGTTATTTGCCAGGATCACACAGTTAGCAAGAGCCAAGATGAGATCCTAGACAGTATGAACTCCAGAATCCATGATCTTACCACCCCATCCCACCCCCATGCTATGCCACCTCGATAAATGAGGAGATGAGCAATAAAAGGTCATTGAATGCATACATGGATGGATGGATGGATGGATGGATGGATTGACTGATTGATTGATTAATTATTTGGGTTAATTCTCTCTGAACCTAGGAAAGGAAATTGAGATTGTATTGAGCACCTGTTTGGGCTCTAAACAGGTATATGAGGGAAATACTATCAACAAAGTATTCCTGAATTCCACGAAAGATACTAACAAGGTCATTCAAAATATCTTTGTGAATAAGATGGAGAAATGTAGTTTTCATAATGACACAAATGTGCGAATTTGAAGGTAGTCAAATAATACACTCCGTCGCAGACAGTCAGTTTCAATCTCAGGTAGTGAGGATGGTTTCCATTCTTGAACCTAAATAAGAACTTGGATGATGCCATGTTGGTCAGATTTGTGAATAACAAGAAGCTGGTAGAGACAGCAATTGGGTTGGTTTAAACAGATTCGATTTTGTTTGACAGAATGTACAAAAAATGTATTTAAGTCCAAAAATAAAGGCACTAGGAGAAACAAGTCTTTAATAGCAGCCAGGGTTTGAGGGGATGTTGTGTGTGTGTGTGTTTTAAAGGCATTTTCTGGTTAGCACTTAATGCAAGTCAACATGCCACGTGGCTGACAAATAAGAGTGCAAACTTAGACTTCACGAACAGAACTCTCTTACCCAAAACAAATTAACTACCACCACACTATACTGTACCCCACCAGATGCCTACAACAAGTAAACTTATCAAGTGCTTGCCATGTGCCAGGCACTCTACTGTATTCAATCATTTAATTCTCTCAACAATTCTAGAAGTAGGGATTATTATTATATTATCCCCTGTCTTAATAGTTAAGGACAAGTATTGAAAGCTGAGCAGTTGCATTCGAGCTTCAACTTGTATTAATCACAATTCCATTCAGCCTTTCTCGTCTACTGACATCAACAGTTGTAAAGGCTATAGATCCCTTTCATGTCCCCTTGACCAACCTGAGTTGGTCTGTGTTGTTTACTGCAAGTAGAGACATTTCCATCCTGCTGACAGTCTCCCATCTCAAATGCCTGCACCTTTTCTTTACATGTGGCTTTCTTTAATACCATGGGGGTTTCCTGGGTTGCACCTCCACGGGCAACCGTCAAACACCAGAGGATAGGAGCTGATGGACAAATGTTCCAGCATTCCCATCCTGCAGTGACATGATTCTGAAGTATGTTCCACACAGTTTTCAGAGTGTCCCCAGCATGACTGAGTGCCAGCTACCCACAAAGGCAATTTGTTTCTCTGCCTCGCTTTCCCTCCACCCCTGCTCATTTGTGTTTCCTGGATTCATCTCTGTAATAAATTACCTGTACCTAATACTCAGAATGGCCTGGCCTTAAGGCAAAACCAAAGTATTACCCCTCTGCTGTTTCTAAATCATTCTTAAATCTTCTACTAACTTTAAGTAATTAAGTTATTAGTTAATTAAATTAACAATTTAAGTAATTTACCTTTTGGAGTATAAAGTATCTGGCATTAATTAAACATTCTTTGATTGTTTTATGTTATGAGCTAAACTATAGCTTGACTTGGGGCTGAGGGTAGAGAGGGAGCTAGCATGATTTTCCTCCAGACCAACTACCAAACCCAATAGTAGCTGAGAAAGAGAGAGAAGGGAAAATGGCAAAATAATGGAAGAGGAGTATGAGATAGGAATTTTGAATTAAATCACTATAACTCGAGTAAAATTTAGGTCTTTGCCCATCCATCAGCCATCGATGAACTCCAAGCACCAAATTATACACCTGGCTCATTCTTAAGAATATTTGTGGAAGGGATGAGCTCCTAGATTCTTTTTATTTTTGGATATGCCCAAAGGAGGTTATTTAGGAATATAGATCAAAATATGCTGGCAACTGGAAAGCCATTTTTTGTCCTTGGTTAAATCATGCCACCATTTGTTTTACTCATATTACTGTATTTGTAGATCACAGTCACACTCTTCTACCTCTAGGAGTACTTTTAGGAGGTAGTGAAAAATACTACTGATAAGTCAGTAATGCTATAAGTAAGTCAGTGTTGCTATCTTACAGAATGAACAATTCAGACAAAAACACTTTGGTAGTGGGAAAAATAAAGGCTACTTAAGAAAGTATACTAAATGCAATCTTTTTAATTTTATTACAATGAAAAATAGCATTTTAATCAAAATCACATTCATTGCTGTTGTTAAGATAAAGTGACATATTTAGTAAAAATAAGGTAACTAGCTTTCATAAAATTATTGACATTTCTCAAATGTACAGCTTTTGCATGTGCATGTTGCTTTATGATGTTTCATATGGTTACTATTAAAATAAGTATGTAAGTTTTATTGAACAATACAGTAAACAACCACAAAAAGCATGAATAAATTGTTAGTGGATTCTGCTACTTATGGCAGAAGTCATCGGTGGACTGTGTTTCATCAAAACATTCTCTTCTACTGAAAAATGAAAAATTTTGTAGCATACAAATAAGAGACATGATTATTTTCCCTCTGAGTAAATTTATACTTTCCCTCCCATAAAAAATCAAGCAAGAAAAATATACAACTTTCTCAATCTGTAAGGGAAAAAACTACAACTGAAAACAAGTAAATTATATAAGACATTATTATAAAAATGCAGCCATTTCTCCAGAGTAACATAAAAGTAAGAAAATATTCACTTTGATATTGATATTCACACAAAGTAAAAGTGAAGAACATGAATTAATGACAAGAGGCATTTCCATGAACAGAATTAACTTCTGACCTTTATTTTAACCTGTATGTTCTCTGTGCCATTTGGGGCCCTCAATGACCTAAGACTTAACATAAAATTGTTGGTATACTTACCATCAAGGTCAGACACAGAGTTTTTTTAATTTATAGTTAGTTTGGGCATTAAGTTGTTTGCTCTCTTAAAAATGGGTGTATATTATAGTGTTATTTGTTAATTCTATCAACCTACTGATTACTAAGATGTATGTATTAAAAATTCAGAAAATAGCAATATAAGGATGTTACAACAAATATTACCTACAGTTCTATCCATATATAACCATGGCTAATATTTAGCTATACTTCCTCCTTTGGTGCTATTCCTTTTGGTTGTTGCTAACATAGTTTATAATTTTGCCTTTTTAAATTAATATCATATAATAAGCATTTCCATGTAATAAAAAATAATTAATAAATTTCATTTTTAGTGAATACACAATATTCCAAAGTAAGTTTATTTTTCTAATGCCAGATGTTTGTGTGCTTTGCAGTGTTTCATTATTGTAAATACCTCTGCAATTATGTACTTATCATTGTCTTTATCTTGAGTCCTCTAAAGAAATTTACTAGAATATCAAGAATGAATATTCTGAAAAAGAATTGCTGGGTCACTAAGAATGACATTTTAAGGCTCTATATGCCTGCTGTCCAGTTGCTTTCTCCCACCAGGTAATAAACCTGCATATCTTACCATGCATTAAGCAGCATTAATTATTACCTACTTTTTATAAGTATTTGAATGATTAAAAAGAGAAAAACATATTTCAGCCATTTTTATTTGCCTATATTTAATTACTAGCAAGCATGAATACTTTTTCTTACGTGAATTTGATGTTATGACTTTAACTTTTGTAAATTATGTCAAGTTAATATACTGAGGTTCTTGTAATTTTTTTCTGAACTATTTTAATGGTCTTTGGGTAAAATAAGTACTATTATCTGTAGTTACTGTTGGAAATATTTTCTCCACTTTATTTTTTCAATTTATTATGGTGCTTGAACATTAGAGTTGGTCTACTATATAGCAGGGATTGTCATCTCCATTACTTTAAAAAAAACTTTTTAGTCTATACTTGAAGATAACTTCAGAATTTGTTAAATTCTGAAAATAACCTTGTTAAAATGGTGTTCTGAATTTTGCTAAACAATTAATAGAAGAAAATTTTACATCCTTACAATATTTAGTCTTCTTAGCCAAGAAAGTTTTATAGTTGTTTTTTTTTTTGTCATGTAAGTCCCATATATATCTGGTTACCATTATCCCTAGGTATTTTGTATTTGATGTTGCTGCTGTTAACCCTAAATAAAATCTCTTCCTCATTATGTTTTAGATTATATAGGAAAAGTACTGGTTTTTATATTAGTTTTGTATTTGCTCACATACTCAACTCTATCAATTGTAAATTTTTAAGTATTAATATTTTAATATTATATTAGTATTTTTATAACTTTTTTAGTCTAACAAATGTAACCATTTGCGTGAACAACCTGTACTTGGTATTGTACATTCAGATACCAACTTCATTCTCTCTCCCATCTTCTATTTTAGATCATGGCATGTTAAATTAGTATACAATGATTATATTTTTACAATTTCTTTGTAACTTGCTAATAATTCTAAATTTCTATATTTTAGAATATATTTCCATATTTCAATGTGCTTAAAAAATAACTTAGAACCATCAATGACTCTTATTCTCCAAACTCAGTATACATCAATGGCCACCAAAAAGGGCCCATCCCAGAGCCAGAAAGATCCAGACCAGCATTTTGATTTTCCTTTTTTGTTTCCATTCATTAAATTGAACAGAGTACTGAGACTTAAATAAACTCAGACATTCCAATGTCTGGATTTTTCTTTTTCCAAAGTTAGCAAATGAGAAAAGAAAAACAATTCACAATAGAGGAAACAAAAATCATTAAGAAAGGAAAATGTAAATTTCTAAATTGAAATATTAAAAGTTGTGCATACACGATGGGGGTCAGGGGAGAGAGAGAAAGAGAATGTTCATTTATTTTCTTTTCCTAGCCAGGATTATTCTAAACATAAGATTTATGGTTAAAGAAAAGGGGAATAGGCAATTATTCGGTGAATGCTGTGGATAAGGCATTGATAATCTTAGATTACAATTTGAGCCTTACCAATGAGCTGTGTAATACTGGGGAAAACATGTTAAACTAGAATTAAGCTAGGTACAGTCTGATGATAGAAGCAGTGAGCAACTTGCCAAAACTACTGTGGACTGTCCAGGTAAGGATGGCCAGGAGCAGCTGGTCACCAGGGAATGTTCCAGGATGCTAGACAGCTGGTAGAAATCAAGGCTCAGCAGGGATGTCAGCTGTCAACACTGGGAGAGAGGTGGAGTTGGCTCTTACTGGAAACATTGGTTGATGCAAGATCAAAGACCAAAGGAAGGCCTATGCTAGAAAGCCAAACCAAAAAGGAGATAAGAATAGAACCCAAGTGGGGGCAAAGTAGTTGAAGCACAGAACTCAGTCTAAGCCAAAGGCAGGCAGGAAATTGGGCAAGAGAGGAATGAGTCAGGGAGTCTGAGGAGCAAACCAGAGTGTCAGGAGACTGAGTCAAACTCCAGATTCTCCATCCGATTCAAAAGTCAAGAGTGAAACAAGGTCAGCCAGAAAAGTCTGGAGAGCTATACCTACATCCGTCCCAAAGGAAGGCCTTTAGAGTTGGCTTGTGGACTCTCCCACCAGGTTTCTAGGGATCTCTGGACTATAATACTGTTAATGTCTAAGTTCTTAGACTAAGGAAGGGGTTAAATTCAAGGATATCCAAAGTTCTATGCAGCTCCCCAAGTGTTTAGGACTTTAACATTCTATAAATCTAAAAATATACATTAAGTTCCAATGGAGAAACGAGGGTATTAAATGTTTTATCCAGGGAAGCAAGAGTTTACTGGACTCCCTCCCACCACCATCATCCCCTCCCTACACACACATATAAATATCCCACAACCACCACCTAATTCTTTCTACTAAAAGGCAGTGTGGAATGGTTTATAGCCCTCCTGGAAAAAAAAAAAATGAGGGGGGTGCGGGGGGAGTGAGATGACATTCCATTCCATCCTGACTCACTTAAAGACATCATTTGATTCTCAGTCACAAAGAATTCTCTTAACAGAGTGGAAAGAGCCCTGGTCAGGAGGAGCTTGCTTGGCGTTATAGTGGTTCCCTTTGCAGTCTGTAAGCCAAAGGGATGCTTTCCAGAGCTGTGTTTCTTTCTTTCTTTTACCCTCCAGGCTGATTTTATAGTAACAAAACATAGCCACTTAAATCTATCTCCAAATAACCAACATTCAGAAAATGTATCACATAAAATACAGACATTTTACAAGGGACCATCTATTAGCTGATAATGGTAGAGCTGCCAAGGAATGCATAAGAAAACAAATGTGACCCTCACCAAACGTCAGATCCATTTATCCAAATTAGCTCTTCTACAGTGTATGCCAGATAAACTTACAATGATATGATTCAAAGCATTATGAGGGGTTGGGGGTAGGTTATAATAAACTAAATGTGTAGGTTGAGGATATATATAAATCATATGAAATGCAGCCCCATAAGATGTTAATAGAAGTTAGGGAAAAAAAAGCTGGCAGAAGAGATTTTAAAATGTGATCATATGGGAAAAAGAATATTAGAGCAACAAAAATGTTTCAGAGGGAGAAAACAATAAGTTTCTCTATGTATATTAAAAACATGTAGACAAGGGAGAATAGATGGTTGCCAGGTTTAGGGAGGGGTGGGTTTCATCAGAGTTAAAAGAGACTTCCATAGCCTCTTAGTCCTAGGCAAAAGTGTCAGGAAAGAGAACTTAATCTCTGGGGCTCCTGACTGCTCTCAGCTTTTCATTCTGCCCCTCTTCGCTCACCTTATGCAGCCAATACTTTGAAGATTTCTCTACTTTCTCCACATTAAAATCTAATTGTAGGAGAAGATCTGGGAAAACTTATTTACATTGAGGAATCAGAGTTCATGCTTTAACCTTCCTGTGCTGTTTGAAACCTAAGAGTAGACAAACTTTTATGCCAAAAAAAAAAAATCTCTAACTACAGAACCTCTGAAATCAGCAAACTATGTGTAAGGAAGAGTTAATAGTCCATGGAATAGAGGTTCCCTCCAGCCCTTCTAAGTTGTATCATATAGGTCACCCCTGAAAAAAATCCTCCTTGTTCTCTAAGAAACCACATGTTCTATGAAGACTTCATGTAAATAGGTGAAATCCAATTAGAAAGATACATAATATCCATTTATTGTTGAATTTTAAAACAGTGTAAATTTGGAATGGCAAGATAAGGGTAGAACATTGAAGCAGGAAAGAAAGACAGGAGGAAGGAAGGAAACGGGATTTAGGAAAGGGGAAAAGGGAAGGGGCAAGAGATAGAAATTGAATATGAGGTAGTTTTATTTTCTCCTAAAAATAAAAAATAAGGAAATTATAGATGTTATTTAACTGAATAGTTAAGTCAACAGCATTGGGGAAGGTCCAAGATACCAATTAAAACTTTGAAAAACTTACACATAAAAATGACACAGAACTCATGGATCTATTTTACTAAAAACTTCAAAGACACTGGCTGAAGCTTTTTGTGGAGGCTATCAACACAGTACAACAACTAAGGAACACACAGAAGTGCTTTATTCTTTATGAAAGTACAGTCATAAATGCCAGGAATAATTTAAGTGTAGAATTCACAAGTTCCAAATCAAAATTGCCCATACTGATGAAAAAGTATCTCTTAAAAGAGAATAGAATATGGGCTACTAAGGTCCACTTTTGGTTTCCAAAAAATGAGCACTATTGATAGCCTTCCTTAGGAAAGTAGTACAAAGTTCAATGCATTCCTAAGTCCTGTGAGCTATTTTTAATTTTTCAAAAGGTTGAACAAACTATTTGTCTACCTACAACATGGCCATACAGGCCAACTAAAACGTTATGCTTTATTTTTGCTAGAATCAAATCAAATCAGTACAATAATACTTATTGTATCATCCTAACCGAGATTTCTGATTGGCAGTTAAGAAAAACGTTATTAAATAAAAATTGTGAAAATTAATTCTTATAATAATTACAGTTTGGCAGAAAAATTCTCTTAAAAACATGAGGTTCATGAATTTAAAAATAATACAGAACTTGGATGGTAAAAAATTGGGGAACTGGAGATAGGACAAGATGGCTGACTAGAGACATCACTTGTTAGACCATCCTGGAGACAAAGAAGGGTTTCTGATAGAGGAGACAAGAGAGGTGAATTTTAGTGAGCGAAGTGCTGGAGTCTGCCAGGGACTTCACAGAAAAAAACTGCAAAGCCAAAAAAGAAGAGGATAAAGGAAAAAATTATATTGGTGAGGACCAAACCCAGGGAGACTTGGAGCCCAGTGAAGTGGTAAAGGGGGATCCCTTTCTCCCTCTCACAATCCTTCAGTGATCAGCAGACTACCAAGATACTGGGAAGCTTTTCCACCCCCTAAAACCAAAGTACTATTGCAACCATGGAATTGTGGGGAGAACTTGCATGATCCCAGGAGCATGGACACTTCATGTGGGGTTCCTCTCTAAGGAGAGTGACCCAAGAAGCCAGAAAGCAGGCTTTCTTCAATTCAGACTGATACCCCTCTCCACCCTCCCCCACCCACCACAACCAGGAGAGTAGTTTGAGCCAAGAATCTGGTGAGCGGCCCCTTCCCTCCAGCTGGCATGTCCTGCAGTCTGAAGTTTCCACAGAGACTGGGGCCTATGCCTCTCCCCTTGGGGACCTGCAGGGGACCCTGGGAGCCCAATCTGGGAACTGCTGCCTGCCAGTGTTTTGTGGACATGCACGTCAGTAGGTCAGATACACAGGCTACATCCTCTACCCCTAAGACTCGAGCAGGTTGCTGGGGGACACAGGGGAGGTTTAAGAGCTGGACTTGGAAGGTGAGGGAGCCCATGTAGGTGGAACTGACAGGAGAAAATTGTGGTCCAAGACTTGGTGAACTAGGGAAGCACCCCCCCC
>VBSM01002217.1:12954528-12967187 GCA_008086735.1 Cheirogaleus medius
CAAAAAAAAAAAAGAACATCTCTGCAGTTGGTTCTCTCCTGCAAGCATCAACCACTGACAGGGAATGCAACTCTATAGCTCATTATGGCATCTACCAAGTCACTCAAACAGGGCATGGCTGAATCTTACTCACAAGCATCACCCACCATCTCGGAGATTAAGCTGGGGGTCCCAATACAATTCACACTGCTTTGAAGAGCGGAAGACAGCAGGATAGAAG
Source organism: Cheirogaleus medius (assembly GCA_008086735.1). NCBI lineage: Eukaryota > Metazoa > Chordata > Mammalia > Primates > Cheirogaleidae > Cheirogaleus > Cheirogaleus medius. Next base: position 12,954,749 of record VBSM01002217.1, read on the forward strand.
CAACCTGAGGGGACACTGCATTTTAGAAGAGAAACAAAAGTTACAGACAGCTCAAACTATGAGGGCCCTCCCTCCTCCACTTCAGACCTCTGGGCTAATTGGGGAGCTACGCAGAGTTTGTGCAGAGACATTCCACCAGAGAGCAGTTGTGGCAGAGAGCTGATGCCTGCCAATCCCAGGTTTCTGCAGCCGATGCCAACCTGATCATTCTGGTGCACAGAGCCAGGTCTGCATGGGACTCAGAGTCCCAGAAATAGCCTTTGTAAAAACCCTGCTGAGCCAGGGAGGAAACAGAAACTCCCCTGTGTAGTGCCCTGTGACTGGGGGCTGAGCACACCTCCTACCTGGTGTGGGAACCAAACAGAGCAGGAGCTCCAGAAACCACAGGCACCACTCGGGAAGCCTGGGGTGACTGCATCAGTGGGTTCTAGGTGTTGGGGGAGAACCTAGGTAAAACAGCAGCACTGGCCCACCTACACAGACCCTAGCCAACAGAGACTGTATGACAGGGCATCAAAAGTCCCCACACTGGTATAACTGCCCTCCATAAGGGTGGCTGTGCCCCAGAAATCCCCAGAGCCGGCTCCAAAGTTCTCACTGGGGCCAAGTCCAAGGCTCTGCCCCTATGACTCCAGGGCCCCTGCTGGGCCTGCGACTACACCACTGAGACCCCAGAATTGTGCCTGGCTCCCAAAACCCCACTAGTGAGTTTCCACCACTACCACTGGGACAGCAGAACTCCCCCTGAGGTCCAACACTTCATTCAGGACCCCCTACCCCTGAGTAGCTGTCACTCCTGGTCTTGGTTTGAAAGAGTCACCAGCAAAGGAGAACAGGTGCCCTGCAATTCTATTAACCCAGAGATGAGATAAGGGGAGCTAGATGAAAAGAAAGCAGCAAAGGAACCCTGGCAAAATGAAAAAATAAAATACTTTGGCACCCCCAAGGTAACACAACAGAGTAAGACTAGTGGGCTCTACCCACAAGGAAATCAAAAGAGAGCAGGAATAGCCATTCTAGTATCACATAAAAATTGACTCTGGGGAACAAAGATAAAAAAAGACAAAGAGGGTAATTATATAATGGTTAAGGCAGCTATCCAACAAGAAGATATAACAATCCTAAATATATATGCGCCCAATATAGGAGCTCCCAGATACATAAAGCAAATTTTACCAGAACTAAGCAAAGAAATAAACAGCAAGAAATAAACAGCACCATCATAATTGCCAGAGACATTGACACCTCACTATCAAAGCTCAACAATCATCAAAGCAAAAAATAAGGAAACAATGGACTTAAAGAAAACTCTAAATCAAATGAACCTAATAGACATTTACAGAACACTATACACAAAAACTACAGAATATACATTCTTCTCAGGAGCACATGAGACATTCTCCAAAACTAATCATATCTTAGGCCACAAAACAGGTCTCAACAAATTCAACCATGTCCTTATTAGACCAAGCAGAATAAAATTAGAAATCAATTACAAGAGAAACATTCAAACCTACACAAAATCATGGAAATTAAACCACCCACTGCTGAACGATTACTGGGTCAAGAAGGAAATTAAGAAGGAAATGAAAAAATTATTTGAACTGAATGACAAAGGGGACACAAGCTATTGAAATCTTTTGAACAAAGCAAAAGCATTCCTCAGGGGAAAATTCATAGCCTTAACATCAAAAAAGTAGAAAGATCACAAATTAACAACCTATTGTCATACCTCAGGGAACTAGAATAAGAAGAACAAACCAAACCCAAAGCCAGCAGAAAAAAAGAAATAACAAAGATCAGAGAAGAACTAAATGAATTGGAAAATAAGAAAACAATACAAAGGATTAATAAAACTAAAACATGGTTCTTGGAAAAGATAAACAAAACTAACAAATCTCTTGCTAGACTAACAAAGAACAGAAGAGAAAGGACCCAAATAAGCTCAATAAGAAAGAAAATGGTGAAATCACAATTGATACCACAGAAACACAAAACATCATCCATGAATACTATATAAATCTCTATGTGCATAAAGAGAATGTAAAAATATGGACAAATTACTGGAAAAACACAATTTCCCAAGACTCAACCAGGAAGAAATAGTGCTCCTGAACAGACCAATAATGAAAGTGAGATTGAAACAGTAATAAAAAACCTCCCCCTAAAAAATGCCTGGACCAGATGTATTCACTACTGAATTCTATCAGACCTACAAAGAAGACCTAGTATCCATAATACAGAATTATTTCATAATATGAAGAAGAAGTGAATCATCCCCCACTCATTTTACAAAGCCAGTATCACCTTGATACCAAAGCCAGGAAAAGGAAACAAAAATAGAAAACTACAGACCAATGTCCTTTATGAATATACATGCAAAAATCCTCAATAAAATACTACCAAACTGAATTCAACAGAACATCAAAAAAAAAAAAAAAAATCCACCAGAACCAAGTGAGCTTCATCGGAGGGATGAAAGGATGGTTCAACATACATAAATCAATAAATGAAATTCACCACATAAATAAAAGCAAAACAAATACCATATGATCCTCTCAATAGATGCAGAAAAATCATTTGACAAAATCTAGCACCCTTTCATGATAAAAACCCCCAAGAAACCAGACATAGAAGGAACATATCTCAGAATAATAAAAAGCCATGTATAATATGACAAATCCACAGTCCACATCATACTTAATGGAGAAAAATTGAAAGCATTATCCCTAAGAACTAGAACAAGACAAGCATGCCCACTGTCATCACTTCTATTCAACATAGTGCTGGAAGTCTTAGCCAGGGCAATCTGACAAGAGAAGAATATTAAGGGCATCCGAATCAGGAAACAAGAGGTGAAATTATCGCTCTTTGCTGATAATATGATCTTGTATCTAGAAAACCCCGTAGATTCCACCAAGACTGTCCAGGAATTGACAGATAAATTCAGCAAAGTCTCAGGCTACAAAATCAATATACGTAAATCACTAGCATTTCTATATGCTAATAACAGTCAAGCCAAGAGTCAAATCAAAGATTCAATACCATTCACAATACCTACAAAGAAAATAAAATACTTAAGAATATACTTAACCAAGAAGATGAAAGATCTTTACAAGGAGAACTATGAAACTCTGAGAAACAAAATCCCAGATAATACAAACAAATGGAAAAATATATCATGCTCATGGATTAGTATAATCAACATTGTTAAATGTCCATATTACCCAAAGTGATTTACAAATTCAATGCAATCTCCATCAAGTTACCAATGTCATACTTCACAGAACTAGAAAAAAATAATTCTATGCTTCGTTTGGAATCAGAAAAGAGCCCAAGTAGCCAAAGCAATCTTAAGCAAAAAAGAACAAATATGGAGGCATCAAGAAACCAGGCTTCAAAATATGCTACAAGGCTATAGTAACCAAAACAGCATGGTATTAGTACAAAAATCAAGACATAAAGCAATGTAACAGGACTGAGAACCCAGATATAAAACCATCTACCTACAATCAACTGATCTTTGACAAAGCAGACAACAATGTATATGGGGGAAAGGAGCCCTTTTCGATAAATGGTGCTGGAAAAATTGGATAACCACATGCAGAAGAATAAAACAGGACCCTTAGCTCTCATAATTCACAAAAATTAATTCAAGATAGATAAAAGAGTTAAATCCAAGGCATGAAACCATAAGAATTCTAGAGGAAAATGTAAGAAGGAACTCTTCTAGATATTGCCCTAAGCAGAGAATTTATGAAAAATATCCCAATGGCAATCATGGCAACAACAAAAATTAATAAATGGGATTTGATTAAACTAAAAAGCTTCTGCACAGCTAAAGAAACAATCAACAGAACAAATAGACAACCTACAGAATGAGAGAAAATATTTGCAAGCTACACATCTGATAAAGGGCTAATAACCATAATTTACAAAGAACTCAAGCAAATCAGCAAGGAAAAAACAAACAACTGTATTAACAAGTTGGCAAAGGACATGAACAGAAGCTTCTCAAAAGAAGAAAGACAAATGGCCAATAAATATACGAAAAATACTCAATGTCACTAATCATCATGGAAATGCCAATTAGAACCACAATTAGATATCATCTTACCACAGTTATAATAGCATTTATCAAAACTTCCAAAGACAATAGATGCTTACATGGTAGCATCGAGAAAGTAATGCTTATACACTGTTCATGGGACTGCAAACTAGTACAACCTCACTGGAAAGCAGTGAGATGCCTCAAAGAACTAAAAGTAGAACTACCATTTGATCCAGCAATCCCACTACTGGGTATTTACCCAAAAGATATAAAGGCTTTTCATCAAAAAGACACCCAGACACCCACACTCATATGTTTATTGCAGCACAATTCACAATTGCAAAGATGTGGAATCAACCCAACCAACTGCCCATCAATTCATGAGTAGAGCAACAAAATGTCATACATGTATACCATGGAGTACTATTCAGCCATAAAAATCATGAAGTAATACCTTTTGCAACAATATGGATGGAACTGGATGCCATTCTCCTAAGTGAAGTATCTCAGGAATGAAAAAACATAAACACCACATGTACTCACTATTAAATTTAGAACTCACTGATGAGCACACATGTGCACAGAGAGAAGTAAAACTCAGTGCTAATCAACCAAGTGGAAGAGGGTAAGAGGGGAGGGGTAAAAACCTACCTAACGGGTACCATGAACACTATTTGGGTGATGGGCACACCTTTAGCCAGGACACAAGCATTACAAAATGTAATCCATGTAAACTAAAACATTTGTAACCCCTTAATATTTTGAAATAGAAAAAAAAACTGGGGAATTGTAATTTATGATTCTCCAAGGATTGAGATTCTCCTCAAATAGACTCCTCTTGCAGGCTCATACTGTGCTAGCTGCTTTCATACCTGTCCCTGTGTTTCAATTCTCATTGTGATGTAGGTATTGTTACATATATCTGATTTGGGAGAACCTGAGGCTTAGGGCTGATCAGTGGAAACTAGGGTCTCAAATTCAGGTCTTCTGACATTCTTTGATCATAATACAATTCCCTATTTAGTTCAAAGTCCTCATTTCCAACTACCACTGCTCTCTTCTTTTTGTTTCATAGGACCAGACATTGGGGATCTTCCCTCTCTTTCCTTTGGCCAGTTCTGCCATACTTGGATAGCTTTGCTCATTGTTGGTTCACACATTCACTAACTGAAAGAACATAGATTGAGTGTTGGAAACTCAAATAGGCACTAGAAATAAAAATCAAAAAGATGTAGTCTCTGCCTTAAGAAATTCACTGTCTTTTCAAGGAGGAAGAGAAGTAAATGACTGATGAAAGCTGAGTGTGGTCTATGATTTGATGCAGCAGCATAAGAGGGGAGGCCTAGAACAGACAAGCAAGGCAGGAAAAGCTTCTAAAACTTGTGCTCATTTTAAAGGACTGGTAGTAGCCAATGAGATGAGGAAGCTTCATTATTTTATTATTAAGCAGTGAGCATGTGGGAAGACACAGAGGATTAAAAGAGCAGTCCACATTATAAGAAGCAGCACATAGCTGTGTGGCCAGAGCAAGGCCAACAAGGTAGGAGGTGTAATTACATGTGTTAAGGTAAATGATTTGAATTTTATCATTAAAGTTGTTGAGAGCCCCGGAAGACTGAGGCAGGGAAATGGAATGATCAAATTTGCCTAATGGTACCAAGATATCAGGTTTTTTTAGTTAACATTAGATTTAGGCACCTTTGAAGTTACAGTTCCTCTATTAACTGCCAAGAAATATTCCAGATCCAACTCTACAATATTTTGCAGAAGTCTATTAAATAATTTAATATCAAATTTTGAAAATGATCATATTAGAGGAAAGGCCTTGATTAGAGGATAAGCCCTTGATTCAACAAATATTTGTTTAGCACCTCTGTTTAGAAGACCCTGAATTAGGGCATTTATTAATAATTTCACAATTTTTAATATAATAAACTCTAAAAATAAGTAAATATTCAATCATATGTCAGAAACTTAAGAAAATATCAAATTATCCAAAACCAAAAGTAACTATTCATTTTACTAAAGGAATTGCCACAGTATTTTAAACGATGAATGTACCTAAAGCTGTCAGTTTTATTTATGACTTACTGTAACATACCTTCACTAGGACTATATCGACATGCACTTGCTTTATGTGTAACATTTTTCCAAAAGCAGTTTAAATGTTGTCATCAGTGTCTTTCCAAACTACAGATGCTCCTTGACTTACAATGGAATTACATTCTGATAAAACCCATTATAAGTGGAAAACATCGTAAGCTGAAAAGGTATTTAATCTACCCACCCAACTGAACATCATGGCTTAGCTGAGCCTACCTTAAACATTCTCAGACCCTTATAGTAGTGAGGCTACTGGGAGCTACAGCTCACTGCCACTGCTCAGCATCACAAGAGAGTATCATACCACATATATCACTAGCCTGGAAAAGACCAAAATTCAAAATTCAAAGTGTGATTTCTACTGTATCCATATCACTCTTGCACCATCATAAAGTCAAAAAATTCTAAGTTGGGCAAAACCATAAGTTGGGGACCATTTCTATTTCTTTTCTTCTCCCATGATTTTTTTTTCTTGCTATAAAATTATACTCAGGTCAATATTTCCTTCTTTGAACTAACTTTTTTCTTCATCTGCCTAATTCTATTTGTCCCTCAAGACTATAAAAGGGATGTATATGTAAGATAATAAATGTGGTTTAGATTTGCAAGGAAAAAAAAAAAAGACCCATCTCAAATGGTGTCTTCTCCAGGAAACCTTCCCTGACTTGCCCAGATTAAAATATTAATAGTTGTCCCTTCCCTGGGTTCCCCCAGGCAGGTTGTGCGTGTTTACCCTGGCACTTCCCACACCCTACCTACATAAAGCAGTGCTTTACTTGTTTGTTTTCTTAATTAGACCATGAATTACTCAAGAGCCCAGGCTTCACCTTTCATCTCTGTATCTGTAGCACCGGGGTACACAATCCGTGGCCAATAAATGTTGGGGAAGAGAGGAAGAGAGGAGAAATAAAAATGAATTTTATCTCCATTAATATTTTCTCCATTGTTTCTCTTTTCCTTCATTCTCATTTCATGTCTTCCTATTATTTCTCCCCAACCACTAATACATCATCTTTATCCTTCTCTTTTTGGTTTCCATATACATCACAACTTTCAATCTCCCTCTTGAGGTCCTAACTATTGCAAAAATGCTGATCCAGTGTGTGAGTAGCACAAGTTTAAGAGTTTGTTGCTCCTTGGCATTGCAAAGAAGAGATTTGTTTTATCTGGCCCTGGATTAGTCTCCATTAGATCTCCTCTTCTGTTTTTTAGCTAGGGATTTTTAACATGCTGTAGCTTTTAGTTTTCAATGTTAGCAGCTGGGTAAACAGACATTCTGCAACACCGTGGATAAAATGGCAAGCTCCAGGGGAAAGTCTTCCATCTTTAGATTAATAAAAAAGACTTGCTCACAGCCATGGTGGGGGAATAGTAACACCTGAGAGCATGTGAGGGGAATTGTGTGTGCTGGCTGTGGAAAGGCAGCTGATGACCAAAACAGGCAGCTGCTGTCCTGAATGAGCCTGACCGTCCTCAGAGAGTAGTGTCAAACTGTACTTAGCAAGAATAACAGAGAAGTGAGGTAAGTGACTGACATCTCTGGTAAGCACTTTCAAAAGAGTCTACAAATTTCATAGAGAATCACCTGATTCCAAAAAGTTAAATAAATGCTCACCATGGGCAAGGAGAGTATTCAAAAATTGCTCGCAAAAAAATACTTTGGAAGGAAGATTTTGAAACACAAGAGGAAATATATGTGTATATTTAGGAGAGTAGACTTTGTAAAAACCCATAAATGCTTCTGTTTTCACTTTTGGATATTAAATTGGGTGTAAGGGGTGAGAATTTCTTTTTTTAAATAAACACAGTGAGTCCATCGTTCCTAGAATTTGTTTTTAAAGTTATGTGCAATGCAAAATCACTCTCACAAATCCTTCTACATTTTTACATATTTCAAAGATTTTCTAAAATAAAAATATAGGCTGACGAAAGTGTCTGAGAATTAAAGGAAAGTGCTTACGATGTAATGTTTAATAACAGACAACAGGCAAAAATATGATGTACTAACATGGTAATGTAGCTACTGTCACTAAAACTATACTTTTACTATAGAAATGATTGACAAACCACATTTTTAAAAATTATAGCATGTATATCAACATGTTCAAAAAAAGATTAAAAGACAAATGATTAACAGGCAGAGCCTATAGCTGCAATACTTTTGTGGAGGCAAATTTTTTTTAAAAAGATTATATGAAAAATATGGAAAACTAACTTCTTAGGCTCATCAAAACAAATGTTTTGTGGAAGGGTTAAAAAAAAAACAGAAAACAATAAAGGAAACATGTCTTTTAGAAAATCTGCAAAGGTGAAGTCCAAGAGGGCAGGGATTTTTATCTATTTTTCAATGCATATTCCCAGTGCTCAGAACAGTCCCTGACACAAACCAGGTGTTGGATAAATATTTGTTGCACAAATAAGTGACAGTGAATGAATGAATGAGAAGCATATGCCATTTAAACTCAGGCTCTCGGACCTCTCCAGGTGAGCAAGGAGGTCTTGCTTACTCTGTGGTGCCGAAATACTTTGAACTGCACCAGGTAGAGTATTCCCTTCAAGAATTCACTTCAGGTTAGATAGAAAATAGAAGTTGCTGATAAGCAAACTCATTTTTGACCAAAAAAAAAAAATTTTTATTTCACAAGGTTAAGAAACTACTTTGTCACAAGGGCTGTCATGACTTTCACAACAGGCTCTGTCTGCCACCTCCTCTACCCTCTCTGAACCCAACCACCACCACTCTTCCTCTTGCTCCCAGCTCAAGGCACACTGTCGTCTGCGCTACTCCTTAAACTCTGCCTAGGATCCTTCTCCCAGATATCTGCAGGCCTCCCTCCCGCATCTTGTCTCATTTCTTGCAGGCCTCTGCTCAAATGTCACTTTATCAGAGAAGCCCTCTCTGACCAGCCTAAATGAAATAGCTAGCTTCACACCCAACTTCCGGCACCCCTCCTTTGCCTTCCCTGCATTATTTTTCAGCGATTTACTTTACCTGTTTCTTTCTGTTCTCTATCCCCAATGCTTGGTATAGTCAGTGCCTACTACATCGTAAGTGCTCAGTAAATACTTACTGAGTGAATAAACAAACAAGGACACAGTAACATTTCATGTGCCACTTCAAGGAGGCAATGTGATACATGGAAAAGGTGTGGCCTTTTGAATTCCATTCTAACTAATCACTATGTGCCTGACCTTGAGACTAACCTCCCTAAACTTCAGAATTTTCATCTTTAAAATGGAAAGAAGAATAATACTTATTTGGCATGTATTTGGCATCCATCAAATGTTGGTTCCTCTCCTTCCCTTCTCCCTACCTCCGTTTTGTGGTTGGGAGCTAATGTAACTCTGTTGTTAGGAAACAAAGTGATTCACAAGTTGAGATGGCTATAAAATGAAAGTCACGATGTGCTGACCAGGACCAGAATGTTGAGCAGACCCCTGAGCAATATCATTCCCAACAACAACTAACGCTGGTTGTGCTTGTGTTGGACAACTGACAAGGCACAGAAAGGACACCTTCTTTCCTGAAGGTGCTGTCATGTGACTGGGAACTCAGATAGAGATATTAGAGGGTGGTTTCATGGGGATGAAGAACTGGCCTTGAAGCCTGACTCTGTTTCAGAATAATAGCAAATCCGAGAAGCATTTCAGAGAGGAAACAAAAGAAACTGAATGGGAGTATTGCTGGAGCAGAGGCTTCCTACAGAAGCGGTTAGGAGAAAAGGTGGACAGAAATGGTGATGTCAGATTGTGGAAGATCCTGGATGTCAGACTGAAGAGACCAGATTTAATCCTGTAATCTATGGAGAGCCACTAAAATTTTTGAATAGTGGAAAAGCATAGACTCATATAATGAAAATGATAACTTCTAAAGCACTTGCAGAGACTTCTGAAAGTCAAGCACTAATAATGAATCCAGTGACATTGGTTCAAAAAAACAAATGACAAGGTTATAAGTGAGAATGAATCAATATTCTAATCTTCTGTGGTTGTCACTGTTTGAACCACCATGGAGGAGGAAAGACTTAAGCTGGAGGAGACGTGAAGAACTGCACATCCTAAGAGAGCACCCAAAAATGTCAACACACTAGCAGAAGACAGCACAAAACCTGGCCTCCAGGCAATCAACCAAGGGCTTTAATCTGTAGTCTGTGTTTTAACAGCAGCACCTATGACAATGTGACCTCCTTCCCAAATTTCCTCTCTTCAGACTACCCTCCCAGTTTTTTCCTTATTGTTTGATTCCTTATTCCTTGTTAGTTCTAAATGAAAATATACCAACCTGATGTGTTCCAAAATGAAAAAAAAAACGCCCCACTTTCATATATATATATATATATATATATATGAAAGCAGCAAAAAGAAAGTGACAAATTATTTAATTCACTCCAATGAGGGGAAATAGAAATTAATCTGTTACAGAAGTCTTTCTACATTTGAATCCTATACCAGAATTTAGCAGAGAATAAAATTTTAGGACATAGGAAACCAATGACTTAACTTTGTGGTTCTTGAAGCTATAAAAGTGCTGGAAACTAAATAACCAAGATGATACTTGTATCTGCCTAGGTTTTGTATTTTTCTTGGGATCCACTCTTCTCATGGCATGGACATGATTTATTTAGACTATCAAAGAGCTTTTGATAAGGTTCTCACAAGTGGCTATTATTAAAACTTGGTAACCATGGTGTGAAAGGAAAAAGTCATATCAATGAATTAAATGAATTAAAAATGCTTGAGATAAAAAGAGGCAAAAAGCAGAAATAAATGCCCAATTCTCATGTGGAGAAAGGTTAATCATTGAGGGTTCTGGGGCTTTGCAGCAGAATTGGAGTTATATTTAACTAATGACCAGGAAAGGGGCACCCAATTCTCATTTCCCCACTCTGTGTATATCGGTCCCACACACAGAGCCCCTATTGATGTGAAGAGCACTTGGCACACGTAAAAGATACAGGCAGTGTAGAGAAGTCTTTAAAATCCAGGAAAGAGAAAAAGTAGGTAAATGAATGTTGACTCAGATACTCATGTAGAGATCCCCAAATACAAAGGGAACAGAACTAAAAATAACATTAGCATAATTTTATTTTTAAGAACTTTGATATATACTACATAGAAACACAAAAGACTTCAAAAGACTGGATATTTGAACAAAAGTATTCAATTTATTGGCATGATGAGAGAAAATTTTCAATACTGCAGAACAGTAAATGTGGGCATTTAGATCCCCCAAAACTATTTCTACAGATTGAGAAGATACATAGGGGAAGAAAAGTGAAACTAATAGGAAAAAGTAAGAATTATTACTTTTTTTCAGACAAATGTGAAAAATTGGTATAGGTGTTACAAAAGCACAACCAGACATGAAAAAAATAATTTTGAAATCAAATAATTAATTAGCATTAATATTTTATGACCCATAATTCACCATGGCATTTTCAATGACCCGGAAATATCATCATGATTCACAAGAGAGGCTCAGAAAAGCCAACAAACTCTTGACTTCACCTCCCCTTGCCTTAGTTTCCTCATCTGTTAAATGGGAATAATTGAACTTACCTCATGGGATGATTATAAGGGTTAAATGAAATAATGTATGTAGAGCATTTAACACAGTAAAAGTACAAAATAATGTTTCATTATCTGTTTAATTATTATTGTTGCTGTTGTTATTACTAATCATGATATACTAAACCCAAACAGTTACAAGCCACACAGAAACAACTTAATTCAAGTCATTGGGATTTTCTTATTTGTATCATTGTTATGACTCAGTACTTAATAAAACATATAGAATGCTTTCAAATGCTTTTGAACAAAAGAAAAAACATAGCTTTGAAATATTTTTCCACTAACAAATTTTGCGAAGTGGAAGAAAATTACAAATTGGTCCAAAGAAGCCAAGAAAAACCCACAAAGCACTAGATAAATGCTTATTACATATTAATTCTTAAATGTCTGAGTACTAGATCCAAGCTTACCGTGCAGACAGTATTTTAATAAGCTCTTTTCTATTCTGTACCCGAAGGTGGTTAGTTTTGTATTTGGAGTCGTCAATCAACTCAGGCAAATTCAAGATCTAAAAGATAAAAATAATTTTAAAGTGTAATTCACAAGTTTTTCATGTACCTATCTGTGGATGCTCGTGTGCAGGGCCTAACTCTCCCTTCCCAAGAACATTTCTTGCTGGTCTTTATACCTCTCAATAAAGAGATAATAGAGGATCTGATCTCGAAGATGGCGGACTAGAAACACCGCCAGACAGAGCGTCTCTACAGAAAAGAC
>VBSM01002217.1:12971903-12983463 GCA_008086735.1 Cheirogaleus medius
CAAATTGGTATTAACTGATCAACACTTAAGGGCACATATAGTAATAACATTCATCAGATGTCAGGCAGATGGGAAGGGGGAGGAAGGGATGGGTATATACACACCTAATGGGTGCGGTGCTCACCATCTGGGGGATGGACACACTTGAAGTCTGACTCGGGTAGGGCAAAGGCAATATATGTAACCTAAACATTTGTACCCCCATAAAATGCTGAAATTAAAAAAAATAATTTAAAAAAAGAAAGATTTCCATTCGGTTCTTCTTCATATCTTCTATTTCTTTGCTGAATATTTCTACTTTCTCATTTATTTCAACAGTGTCTGTGATGCTTCTTAGAGCATTTTTATAATAGCTGTTTTAAAGCCTTTGTGAATTAATTCCAACATCTGTGTCATCTTGGCATTGACATTTATTGATTGCTTTTTCTCATGCAAGTTCTGGTTCTTCATATGCTGAATAATTTTGGATAGTATCCTGGACATTTTGAATAGTATGTTATGAGCCACTGGGTCATGTTTAAACCCTATGCAGAATTTTTGTTGTTATTAATTTTTAGCAGGCAATTGACCTGGTTAGGTCCAGGCTGCAAATTCCAACCTACTTTCTGTGTGCTTTGATTCTAATGTTGGTTTTCAAAGCTTTTGCAGTGCTATTTGGATATGTCCTGTATATGCCCCACTTAATGGTCACACTACAACTTGGGCAATCATCTATTTGTTAATTCAATTCTCAACACCTTTGGTATGCTGATTAGGATCAGATCTGTGCATGTGCAGTTCAGGGGTGAGCCCAGGAGTTAACAAATAACTTCAAGGGTTGCTTTGTGAAGCTTTTCTCTTCTGCAATCTCTTTAGCACTTTCCAGTTCCCTGGGGCTCCCCTTTTAGTTACCCCACTCCCCAGTATACTTTAGGGGCAGAGGCCAAGCAATGGGGGGGACAGGGAAAAAAGCAACAGGAATTTACTCCTTTCTTTGGGTTCACAGCTCAGCAATGAAGAGAAAATTACTTTTCCTCAGAGTTTGGCCCCTGCTGGTTTGCTTTTGACACTGCAGGATTGCTTGAGGGCTGGGGCATTAAAAGATGGAAAGAAGGGAAAAAACCTGAAGGTTTCTGCATTCCCTCTGATATTAGAGTTCACTTTGTCACACTCCTTTGCATCAGGAATAAAGAGCATCTCCTAGAGCTGAGACTGTTGCCTGGTGCTCATTTCCAGGTACTCAGGTAAAGGAATAACTAGAGAGAAAACTGATAAATTTACTGCCAGTTTAGAGGTACTTCAAATTCTGGTTTTCTTACTATGTACTTTTCAAAGTCCTAAAATAGATGCTTCATTTATTCTGTTCGGGTTTTACCACTGTGCTCACTGGAAGAGAAAGGGAGGAATGTACTTACTCTATCCTTTCCAGAACCAGAATCTCCACACCTAATTTTTATAGAGGCCATTTATTAAGTGCATACTATGAGCCAGGACTATACTAATTGTTTTACTTCTCTAGCTCATAAAACTCCACAAGTGAGATATTAGTATAGTTATATATTATAATCTTCATTTTATACATAAGGAAATAGATGCCTAGAAAAGATTAAGTATCTTGCCAGGGGTCACCTGACTAATGACAAGATTCATAGTAGGTCTTAAGAATTATACTATAATATCCTCAGACCACCTGCTCCAAAATCAACTACAGTACTTATTAAAATCGAAGTTTCCTGTTCCCCACCCCAGATATTCTAAATCAAAATCTTTGGAAATGGGGCTAAAGGTCATTCCTATGCATACTAAACTTGAGAACCAATGCATATTGCCTCCAATAAAAGAAGCCTTCAGTCTAAATGACTTTAAAAAGGATGTCAATATTCAATACTTCAAATAGGAATACCCATTAGTGTTGGCATCAATCAGCTTAAAATAGCTTACATATGTTCACTTTCCCTATTCTTCTGTATCATGTTAAAGAACTAAAATAGGATTTGTTATAGGCCAAGGTTCACTGCATACACAGGAAGATTTTCTGGACCCTAAGCCTTGAATCTAATGTTCTGGCTCCCATTCAAACCCCTGACAATGGAAGCTCCCTAATAGGGCCCTTCTCCAAGAAGTATTATTAGTCAATCAGTATATCAAATTCTAAGTTGGAGATAGACTAAGCACGAGCAAATCCCACTCATTCATCACAGCATCACAGACAATAATGGCACATTTCTCCCCATCTTTCCCAATGGAACTTACCTGGCAAAAGAACAATTTTGATGGGCTCATTGTCAAAAACTGAGGAGCTCACCTTCTATAACGTCAGTTTGAATGATGAACCCATCAATAATAAATAAATCTGAATAAAAAATACTTAGAAGAAATTTACTCGCTATAATATGACTGGGAGGGGAGGAGAACCTTGCATCAAAATAGGGAACAGATAATTTTTTCTTAGGTGAGAAAGTTTTTAGGGCAAGTTTACATGTAAGGATATAATTATGAAGATTCGAAAAAGTCAATCAAATTGCAGCATTCTGACGCCTAGTAAATGATGTAAATAACACTAAAATCCTACACACATAAAACTTTTCATCTGAGAATCTCAAAAAGTTTTATAGACATTGCCTTAATGGCTCATAACAGGGATTATCATTCCTAACTCACATGTGGGCAAATCAAGGTCAAGTATGCCATTCTCTGAGGCCCTCTGATACTCTCCTTTTTAAAAGATGTGTAATAACACACTATAACAATAAATCATATTTTAGTACTAAACTTATGGCAAATATTCTGCTTTGAAATAAAAATCTCTTTCAAAAAATGTTCTTATGGATATTTATGAGAAAGTTCAAAAGTTTCAAATTGATTAGCAGTAATGAATCAAAAAGAATTCAGTACAGTTATTTTCAACAGTGAAGAATATGTCAACCAGTAATTTTCTCCCCCCACTCAACTTTCTGGAGAGAGAAAACTCCAAAACATATGGCCCAGGAAGAAAATCTGTACTCGTTTATAGCAATGAACTGGCTTTCACATCTCTGCAGTTAGAGTACGCAAATGACTTCACAGGCAACAGCTTCCGTATGGTTCATATTTTTAACATTGACCGTTCATAATAAAGATTCTTTGATCCCAGATCAAATGTTTGAATCAATTTTCTCTACACTTACTCAGAGCCACCATTATAAAAGCACCCCTCTTTCCCACCTCAGAAGTTCCAGCCCTTCCTGCAGTCAGAACTATCTCCATTTGTCACCTTCTCTGCTGTACTTCCCACCCTTTTGCTGTGGTTTTAGCTCTGCTTGTTAATCTCTCATACAAAAGAGGCACAGTAATGAATGATTTTTGTAACTAATAAGTTAACTATAATAAATAAGATTCCTCTAAGGAATTCATAGGCATTTTTCATAAAACTGAAAGCTCATGGTAATATGGCTAGTACAAAAATGAATCCTTTCTGAATCAGAAAAAGAAAAAAAAATCCTCAATAGGTAAGGCCTTAGCATACATGTGAAAAAATAAAAATACAAATAAAACAAACACATTTTTAAAAAAGTAGATTCTATTTCTGAGATTAAAACTGGAAAAAGTGAACAGATACCTAAGGCCTTAAATTAAAACAAAAGACCAAAAGTCTAGATAAATAGTAAAAACATCAAATAAAAATAAAAAAGTCTAGGCAATGCTAAAAATCTAGAATATCTCTAATCATTAAAAAATTATTTTAAATGATTCCAAAGCCTTTTTTAAGGCCTCATTGAGGAACAGCACTTTTAATATAGCCTTAATTCCTAAATGCTTAAAACATAAATCTTGTGGAAAGATTAAGCAAAAGCTAAGTTTAAAAAAATGTTTTAAATTTCTAGTAGTAAATAAAATAAACTTGGGAGTAGCTTAACTATATTCAGGTCTAATTAAACAGGAAGGAAGGAAGGAAGGAAGGAAGGAAGGAAGGAAGGAAGGAAGGAAGGAAGGAAGGAAGGAAGGAAGGAAGGGAGGGAGGAAAGGAGGGAGGAAGGGAGAGAGGGAATAAGAGAAAGAGAAATCCTAGTGTTAAAAATCCTTTTAAAATTGAATTTTTCTTTTCCCTTTTTATTTGGACTGGTAGATAGGTCAAGTTTTAGGATAATTTAAGCTACTATCATTCTTCATTTCAAATTATAGCAAAATATCATAATAAAAAATACAGAGTGGTAATTTAGACTCTGCCCTTTATAAGTATAAAAATGGCATATTATTCGGTACTACCACGGGGAGTCCTAAGTTGATTATGTTCTAGGCAAAACTGAAATTTCCCTGGCTTTGTACAAAGTGAATTGTTGTATATATCATCTACCCGTCCCCAAAATTATACATTACCTTGCACACAGTAGCAAACTGTTTGTTATTTCCTGCTCCAACTACAAGATAGCCGTCCTTGGTTTTAAAAGCCTAAAATAAATAAATACATAGGTAAATATATGTTTACCTGTTGACAAGACCATAAAAGTTGGCTTTATATAAAGAAAACATCTATAAAGAAATCTTGTTCTAAAGCAATGTTATTAATTAATTCAATATAAACTAATTAGTATTTTTTTCCTATTATATTGGGATAGTTGTTTTCAGTTAGGAATTTCAAAGTACTTCTTAGCTTTTTCACTAACTGTTATAACACTGAATAAAAAAAGAGTGATTCAGAAAAGCAAATACTGGAGTTTTATTATAACTCATAACATGAAATTCTGTATTCGTTATAGTTTGGATTAATGTTGAATTTTTCAAAGTTTTATGGTTTATTTGTTCTCATTTTTCTTTGTAGAGAAAATAACATTGGAGGGCAAGAAGCACTGTCTTCTACAAAGTGTAAAAAGAATAGATGACAAAAAGGAAGGAGCAAAGCAAGGAGGAAAAGAAGGAAGGGAGAGTGAGCTGAGGGAGCTATGTTTCCTCTTTAAAGATCTCAGATGTAAACTTCTGGCACTTGTCACTTTTTAGTAGCAAAAATTTACACATCGGGATCTCTCTGGACCTCATGTGGCTTTATGTACCTGAAAATGTCTGTTCCTTTTTAGAGATAGGTTCGTCTGGACAGCAACAGACCTATAAGTGATTGACACTTTCACCACCCACAGCCCTATCCCGTCTGGGGAACTTTTCAGCACTCCCTTCTCCACATATGATCATCACAGTGCAGTTGGAGGAGCCACACTTGCTTTCAGAAGGCCTCATTCCTATTTTCCCAACAAATGAACTCTGTTAATTTCCTTTCTTTCTATATAAAAATTGCTCTGTATCTTTACTTACTACTGCCTCTGAGAACGACAACTTCTATCTTCCCCAACAGAGCTCACTCCTATGCTGACGACCTTGGTGTCACCTTCACCCACATCCTCCAGAACTCTGCTCAATCATTTTTAATCTCTTCATTTCCACTGAATCTGTCTCTTATGCCTACATATAGACTCATGCCTCCATGGAAAATATCATTAACAGCAAGAAAATAAAATTTCCATCAGTCCTGACACTCCTCTCGAGCTATCTTGAATTTTTCTTTCTTTCCTCCATTTCTACATGACATAAAAGTACTGTTTACCTACATTTCCTCACCAATAACACGTTCCAGTGTCTTTTGTTATCTGGATTCTTATCCTATCATTACACTGAAACTATACTTTCTTTGACCCATCTGCACTATTTGATACTTTAACCATCCCCTCCTTCAGGAACCTGTCACCTCTAGGCTCTGTCCAGGTTCATTTCCTGTCTCTCTGACCTACAGATTTTCTTCTCCTCAGCCCTCAGCATTCCTAAGGCATCTGTCTTTGGTCTTTCACTTCGTTTGCTTCTTACACTAGCCACTAGCCACATGTGGCCATTACATTTAAATAAACTAAATTAAATTAGCCAGTCACAAATGACCACTTATTATGAATCCATTTATATGAAATGTCTAAAATAGGCAAATTCATGGAGACAGAAAAAAGATTAGTGGTTGCCTACGGCCGGGGAAACTGGGGGTATAAGGGGAGTGACAGCTAATGAGTACCGGGTTTCTTGTTAGGGTAATGAAAACGAAATGTGGTGATGGTTGCACAACTCTGAATGCACCAAAAATCATTGAATTGTACACTTAAAATGGGTGAATTATATGGCATGTGAATTATATCTCAATGAAGCTGTTATTTTAAAAAAATTTTAATTAATTCAGATCCACAGTCACACTAGCTATATGTCAAGCATTCAATAGCTACATGTGGCTGGTGGCTACTGCATTAGACAGCACAGATACAGAACATCTCCATCATCACAGAATGTTCTGTTGTACGGTGCTGGTACACTGGAGCTGATAGATTGTATAACATCTTTTTTCTCTTAGTATTCTTACTAGGCCTAACATGATAAATGAAGAATGTTAGGTAATTAATAAATGCTTGGTAAATGTTAATGAATCAATTAAATGATTGCCTTCAGATAACAGAAGTGTAGCTAAAATGGATCCCAAGTAAAACACTATGACACGGTTTTATTCTACTTACATTGTTGCTTTATTCGGTAAGGAATGCTATTAATAACATATCAAATGCTATCTTAAACATTTTAAACATCTATTTGAACATTTGAAACATGTTCCCTTGTCCACAAGGACAAAAGCAAAGTCAGTGTCATAGATGATGCATTTGTGTTTCTCAAACTACAGAAAGGAAATCTGCAACAGAGCTGTGAGTGAGGTACAGAGGATTTTGAGCTGAAGTGTCTCAACAAACCACTGATAACTGTGAAGTTACATGGGTTGTTTGCTTGCTGTTTTGTGGGTAAGGGGAGGGGGGAGCAGGTAAGTAAATGTGACGTTAACAATGTGTGTTGCCAAATATAATGTGAAGAAAGGTTTTCAAACTTTTGGATCTGGACAGGCATGAAGCTCTGACTCGGGTGGAGCAAAGGCAATATACATAACCTAAACATTTGTACCCCCGTAATATGCTGAAGTCTAAAAAAATTGAAAAAAAATTTTTGGATCAGTGACATGTTCAGTAAGTTTATGTTTGGGGATGGGGGTGTTAATTTCCTTTTAATAAATGAAGAATTGCCTGTTTCTTCCTTTAGCCTGTACCACATCTTGAAATGTATCTTTATCATTATAAAAGTTTAAAAATTTTAAGCAGAGATAACTGGTCAATGATCATTGGAAAGTGAAAACTTAGTAGCAGCTGAAACACTAGAATATAATCAAACTAAAGATCACCAAATAGATTTTGCAAGTATTGAAGTAAGATTATGAGTTCTTTTAATAATTATTTTTTCCTTTTTATTATTGCTACAGTGTTTATTTAATACATATAGTTTAAATAAGAACTTTTTAAAAATAATACATTATCACTATAGAAATTTAGACAAATACAGGAAACATAAGGAAAAATAAAATTATCCATGATACCGTCACCCAGAAGAAACACCTGTTAATAAGGTAGGATACTTCTTTCAAGTCTCTCTGTATTCATTTTTTACATAATTAATATCTTATTGTACATAAATTTCTAGTCTGCTTTTTTTCCATTTAACATCCTATCACAAGCATTTTTGAGTATCATTGTTTTTAATGACCCAAAATATCTATTTCAAAACTTGTTTAAATATTCTCAGTTCATTTAAACTGAAGGGTGTTTTTGTTATTAAAAAAAAAAAAAATCAAGCCCCATACCATACAGTTTATATCACAAATAAAAAATTATTTAACTTCATAGTGAAACTCTGAAAGAAAATGTGTGGTCTAATTAAGATCCTTTAAAAGCTATCCTTGCCCCAGTAAGACATATAGATATAGTAGCAAAATGAATCCCAGCTCTGCCATTTACTTAACATGTGTGATATCAGGCAACTTACATCATTTCAGAACCTTAAATTTTATATCAGTGCTTCTGTTTAGAATTAGTATAATGACTAAATTCATAAAAGTATATTTATTTATGTATTCAGCAAATATTTAATGATATAACTTACTATGTGCCAAAGCCTGGGTACGATGCGTAAAAAATGACAAGCTAAATAGCTATGGCCCTTTACATGAGACTTACATTCTAACAAAGTAACAGACATTAATCAAACATTCACACAAATAATTACAAGCAATGAAAGATACTAGAAAAGAAAAGTATAGGACACAATGAGATCTTATAATAGGTGGATTTAATCTTATTTTGGTTGGGGGCTGTGAAGGTAGGAAAGATTCCCTGGAAAGTGATCTCTGAACTGAGATGTAAGAATTCATAGGCATTAACTAGGTAAAGGGCTGGGCGGGGAGGAGGTTATTATTGGCAAAGGGAACTGTATGTGCAAAGGACCTGTGGTAGAAAGAAGCAACAGCCATTAGAGAACAAGAGGAGAGCAGCACAGTTGAGGCTGCAAAGGTAGGCTGCAGATAAAGTCAAAGACTATATGAAATGTTATTTATCATAAAATTAATAGGAAGTCACCAGAAGGACTTGAATGGTACTGTCTGCTTGCATTGGAAGAAGATCTTCCCATGTGGAGAACTGAACACAGGATAAGGTTGGAAATAAAAATATTGATGGGTCAAGGGATTAGATGTCCCAATGAAACTGAAGAACTTCCTAAGCAAACAGGAGATATATGAACCAAAAGGGCATGGAGATTCAGTGTTTAGTTCCTCTAGTTAGAGCAGTTTTAGATGTAATATGTTCCCACACCTGACAGACTGGGGATGGACCTATAAGGTCCAAGAGTAGAGAATATTGAGCAGATGTGAAGGCAGGGAAATAAGAAGGTCAATCTAGAATTTCTGTTGTCTTGGAAGTTTCTAGTCCTTCCCAGAGGCTTTGTTTTCTGAGCTTCTAGGCACACTAGCTGGTTTGATGATGTCCTAATTATTAAGAGGAGTACAGATGAAAACACAAAAGGACATTTAGAAGTTCCATATCAACTCAATATAACATATAATCAAATGGAAAAAGGAAAAAAAACACATAATTGGAATTTCCTGTGTTATCTTCTTAAGCTACCATATCAGTGCATCTAGTGTTTTCCCCAGCCTAAATAAAATATAAAATGGGTAGTATGTCTACGTCAAAAACAAGAGCATAAACTTTAAGCCTTCCTGGGGCTACTTACTTTTTAACAAGATTTTCTTCCACAAAAGGTAACCATTGCTAAATGACTTCATCATCCACTGGAAAAAGACATTCCATGAAGTTTAACTCACTGCCATGAGAACGTTTTCTGGAATGTCAAGTAGTTATTGACTTCTGGGTCTGTGCTAGTACATCGTGACAAAAATAGAGCACTATTTCCTACCACTAACAGTTCAGTTCACCTTATGGTGCTGGAGCTGGGCTGAGCCAGATGGCAATGAGGCACAGACTGCTTACAAATCAAGAACAGTGTCATCTATGGATAGAACAATGCAGCAAATGGGAAATGAGCCCAGGAGTCTCCAGTTTCACCTACTACCAATTTGGCTTTATCTGTACATTTTCAGATGGAATAAACCATTTTGAGAACGCATTGCTAAATACAAGCTCTTGCCTTGAATTAAGTAATTCCATAGTAGCCTTGAAAACAATGTTATATACTCATTTCCTTTCCTGGATTCAGGCTAGGATTTGCAATTCCATAGGAAGTTTGAATGTTCAGAGACATTCTTGAGATTCTTCAAATCAATTAAATTTTTCTTGAGATCAAACATATCTAGGATTTTCAATCACTCAGTTTCTGATACTGGGTGTGGAAGTAATGGCAAGGAGGGAAATGAGCAACTGCCTCGAGTTTTGTATAATCTTCACAAGTTGTCAACGGACATTATTTTGCTTATAAAGAAAGTTCTGTGTGAGGAAAGTCTGCTGTTATTCAAGAAAGAAGTCATCATGTGTCTTGGACACAATGTAAAATAGCACATAGAGTTTTTCTTCCTGATAAGTATAGGCTAGAAACTGATTTTGATGATCCTGAACTAATTGTATTATAAAGAATCTTAAGGCAGATTATTGGCCTACCAAAAGCATTTACCATTTAATGGAAAGTAAAAGAAAAATACTGGACAGGAATCCATGTTGATTTTTCAAGAATACTCCAAGGTAAAAATTCTTTGACTGCATAAAATATTGATATTTTACGTGCTCTTTGTTGTATCTCAAACATGTTACAACAATCACAGTTCCATGCCAGTTACACATCATACGTGAAAATATCATATATGACAATGAGCCTACATTTACCTCCGACTGGTTAAAGTCATTTATAGACCATAATTTTAGTCAAGCTGTCACCACACTTAACTACTTCAAGCAAAGAATTAAGCTAGAAAAGAATATCGACTACAATTACAAAAGGGATATTCTAAAGTGGGTTACAGAATGGATAAGGTTTCCCAAGCATATCTTAATTTCATCATATCTCAGGATCTGTCAATGACAAAACATAGGGCATACACATTAAGACAGAAATTAGGGTGAGGACCTGACATGAGACCTGCCCACTAGACAGAGAGAGGCATTGAAGTATAGGCCCAGGTGACAGCAGAGTTTCAGCCTAAAGTATAGAAAATCTGAATAAGCATGGTTCAGGAAAGCACTCAGCAAGACAAAGTACGAGGGTATGGAAAGTGAATGGGTGGGAAATTTAATAGAATAATTTTCTTGAAACTCATAGAGTAGGTATTTGGCCCATGAGATAGATAGCCAGCCAGAGGCAGCAGAGTGCCAGATATGAGGATAAGGCTCAGAAATTGAGTTCCACCAGCCTGGACAGCATAGTAAGACCTTGTCTCTACAAAAAACATTAAAAAATTAGCCAACATAGTGGTGCAAGGAGGCTGATGCAGGAGGATTACTTGAGTACAGAAGTTTGAGGGTACAGTGAGCTGGGATGACACTACTGCACTCTAGCCCAGACAACAGAATGACACTCCGTGTCAAAAAAAATTCAAAGAAATTTAGCTCCAAATTTCCACATAAACAATTGTGATAGCAAGGCAAAGAATGGAGGGACAGGCACCAGGCAGTTAACTCAATAAGAAACTCAGAGAGTATAGGCAGAAGCAGAAACCCAAGCCTTTGAACAAAGGAATATAAAGCAAGGAGAATGACCTCTGGTGAGTGTAAGTGTCTGGATAGCAGAGAAGAGCAACTTAGAGTTCAACATGCTAGCCTACTGTAGTTACATCCAGCATCTAGGACAATATCTGGTATTTATTAATAATAAGAACTTAACATATTTTGTTAAATCAATGCCAATGTATAAATGTTGGATTACAACAATGTAGGCAATTCAAGAAATATTAGACACTATATAAAAGGCTTAGTGACAACGAGGAAGCATGAAATAGAGGGGAGGAGGAAGTATTAAGTACTCAAAAATAAGGACCAACTGAGAACAACCAGCACACTAAGAATTGATTCCCACAACAAACTTCCTTCCTCACAGATGATCACCCAAGTTTAAGGGTGAAGATAAGTTAAAGAGGCCAGGCACGGTGGTTCGCACCTGTAATCCTAGCACTCTGGAAGGCTGAGGCAGGAGGATTGCTTGAGCTCATGAGTTCGAGACCAGCTTGAGCAAGAGTGAGACCCTGTCTCTACTAAAAACAGAA
>VBSM01002217.1:12986774-13004768 GCA_008086735.1 Cheirogaleus medius
TCAGAAGAAACTTTGCAGACCAGAAAAGAATGGGATAGCATATTGAAAATGCTGGAGAGAAAAAAAATGACAACCAAAAAAATACCATATCAGTGAAACTGTCCTTCAAAAATGAGGAGAGATATAGAAGGAAAGTTCCTCAACATAATGAAGGCCATTTAATAAAAAGCCACAGCTAACATTAAAATGAATGAGGAAAAACTAAATGCTTTTCCACTAAGATTCAATACAAGGCAGGGATGCTCACTCTTACCATTTCTATTCAACATAGTCCTAAAAGTACTAGCACAAGAAGTCAAACAAGAAAAAGACATCCAAATCAGAAAAGTAGAAGTAGAATCATCTCTATTTCCAGATGACATGATCCCATATGTAAAAAACTCCAAAGACTCCACAAAGAAACTGTTTGAACTAATAAATGAATTCATTAAAGTTGCAGGATACAAAATCAACACACAAAAAATCAATGGCATTTTTATTCACAAGTATCAACCTAACTGAAAAAAATCATGAAAAGAATCTCATTTGTGATATCATTAAAAAAAAATACCTAGAAATAAATTTAACCAAGGAGGTGAATGATCTGGACACTGAAAACTATAAAACATTGATGAAAGAAATTAAAGAAGACAGAAATAAATAAAAATATACCCATGCTCATTGATCACAAGAATTAATATTGTTAAAGTGTCCATACCATCCAAAGCCATACACAGATGCAATGCAATTCCTGTCAAAATCCCAGTAGCATTCTCATAGAAATAGAAAAAAACAATCATAAAGTTCTTATAGAACCATGAAAGACCCCAAATAGTAAAAAAAACATTCTGAGAAGGACAAACAAAGTTGAAAGCATCACACTTCCTAATTTAAAATTATATTACAAAGGTATAGTAATCAAAAACAGTATGATACTGGCATAAAAACAGACACATAGACCAGTGGAACTAAATAGAGAGCCCAGAAATAAATCCAAACAAATACCATGAGCTTATTTTTCACAAGGACATAAAGAGGACATAATGGGAAAAGAATAGTCTCGTCAGTAAATGGTGCTTAGAAAACTGGATTTCCACATGCAAAAGAATAAAATTGACCCCTTATCTTACGCCATAGAGAAAAATCAATTCAAAATGGATAAAAGATCTAAATATAAGACCAGAAACTATAAAACTCCCAGAAGAATACATAAGAAATGATTTTTTTTGGCTATCACACCAAAACGTCAGGCTGTAAAAGAAAAAATAAATCGGAATGCATCAAACTAAAAATCTTCTAAATAGCAAAGGAAATGATCAACAAAATGAAATGGCAGCTTAGAGATTTAAAAAATCTGATAAGGGGTTAATATCTAAAATTTATAAAGAACTCATACAACTCATTAGTGGAAAACAACCTGAGTGAAAAATGGCAAAAGATCTGAAAAGACATTTCTCCAAAGAAGACACAAAAATAGCCAATAATTATATGAAAAAGTGTTTAACATAACTGATCATCAGGTAACTGCAAATCAAAACCACTATGACATACCACCTCACACCCATTAGGATGGTTATTATAAAGATGTCAAAAGATAGCAAATTTTGGCAAAGTTGTGAATAAAAGGGAACTCCTGTACACCATTGGTGGAAATGTAGATTGGTACAGCCACTGTGGAAAACAGTATGGATTTCTTTAAAAAATTAAAAATAGAACCAGAGTATGACCCAGCAATTCCTCTTTGGGGCGTGTACCCAAAGGAATTAAAATCATTACCTCATAAAAATATCTGCACTCCTATGTCCAATGAAGCATTATTCACAATAGCCAAGATATGGAAACAACATTAATATCCATCAATGGACAAAAAGGTAAAGAAACTGTGGTACATATATATAATGCAATATTATTCAGCTCTAAAAAAAGAACAAGATTTTGCCATTTGCCACAACATGGATGACCCTGGAGGACATTATGTTCAGTGAAATAAGCCACAGACACAGAAAAAAAATATTGCATGATTTCACTTAATATGTAGGATCTTTTTTAAAAAATTCAAAAATACAGAGTTAGAGAACAAAGCAGTGGTTACTAGGGATGGGGAAATGGAAGAAATGGAGAAATGCAGGTCAGAAGATACAAAGTGGCAGATATGTAGGATAAACAAGTCTAGAGATCTAACGTGCAACATGAGGACTATCGGTAATAAAATTGTACTGTATATGAGATTCATGCTAAATGAGTAGATTTTAGCTGCTCTTGCCACAATAACAAAAAAATGAGTAATTATGTGAGATGATGGATATGTTAATTTGCTTCACTATAGTAACCATTTTACTCTCTATATGTATCACATAACATCATGTTGTATACCTTAAATATACACAATTAAAAAATTTATTTAAAAAAGAAAAAAATGAGGGGAAATAAGGACTGTCGCAGATAAACAAAAGCTAAGGGAGTTCTTCACCACTCGACCTGCCTTACAAGAGGTCTCCCTTTGAGACTTGCCTTAAAGGGATCCCTTCAAGGTGAAATGAAAGGATACTAGACAGCCACATGAAAGCACAGGAAAGTATAAAGCTCACTGATAAAGTTAAATATATAGAAAAATACAGAATAATGTAATACTGTACTGGTGGTATGTAACACTATTAATTCTCATATAGAAGTAAAAAGGCAAAAGTATAAAAAATTACTATAAAAATATGTTAATGGATATACAATATAAAATACGTGTAATTTGTGACATCAATAACATAAAGTGACGGGGAGAAGTAGAGTTTTAGTATGCAATTAAAGTTAAGTAGTTATCAGCTTAAAATAGATTGTTATAAGATGTTTTATGTAAGGCCCATGGTAATGACAATGAAAATACCTATAGAACATACGCAAAAAGAGAGAAAGGAGAGGAGAAAGAGAGATTGAACATGTCACTACAAAAATCAATGAAACACAAAGGAAGATAACAAGAGAGGTAAAGAAGGGGAAAAGCTACAAGACAGAAAGTGTTAAACAAATGGCAATAGTAAGTTCTTCCATATCAGTAATTACTTTATATGTCAATGGATTAAACTCCCCAATCAAAAGAGATAGAGTGGCTTAATGGATTGAAAAAATCTAACTATAATATATGCTGTCGACAAAAAACTCACTTTAGATTTAAGGATAGACATAGGCTGAAAGTGAAGAAATGGAAAAAGTATTTCATGTAAACGGTAACTAAAAGAGAGCTGAAGTGGCCATACTTATATCAGACAAAAAAGACTTTAAGTCAGAAACTGTCACAAGAGATATACAACGACATTATGTAATGATAAAAGGGTCAATTTACCAGGAATATATAATGTGATAAATATACATGTACCAAATATCAAAGCACTCAAATATATGAAGTTAGCATTGACAGAGCTGAAAGAAGAAATAGACAGCAACCCAATAACAGTAGGAGATTTCAATATCCCATTTTAAATGATGAATAGAACATGAGTAGACAAAATTCAACACCTTTCATGATGAAAACACTCAACAACCAAGAAATAGAAGGAAATCGCTTCAACATAATAAAGGCCATATACAAAAAGCCCACAACTAACAACATACTTAACAGCAAAAACCTGAAAGCTTCTTCTAAGATCAGGAAGAAGGCAAGGATGCCTAATCTTGCCACTTTTACTCAGTATAGCACTGGAAGTCCTAGCCAAATCAATCAGGCAAGAAAAAGAAATGAAAGGCATCCAAATGGAAAGGAAGAAGTAAAATTATCTCTGTTCACTGCTGACATGATCTTACATGCAGAAAATCGTAAAGATTCCACAGCAAATAAATAAATAAATAAATAACCTGTTAGAACTAATAAAAAAAACTCAGCAAAGTTTAAGGATACAAAGCCAATACACAAAAAAAGTGGGTCATATTTCTACACACTAACTGAGAAATATCTGACAAGGAAATTAGGGATACATCTCATTTACAATAGCATAAAAAAATACTTAGAAATAAATTTAACCAAGGAGACAAAAAGCTTGCACATTGAAAACTATAAAACATTGCTGAAAGAAATTAAAGAAAGTATAAATAACTGGAGAGACATCCCATGTTCACAAAATGTAAGGCTTACTATTGTTAAAATGTCCATACTACCCAAAGGGATCTACAGATTCAATGCAATCTCCATCAGAATTCCACTGGCACTTTTTGCAGAAATAAAAAAAAAATGATCCTAATATTCATATGGGGATACAAAGAACTCCAAATAGCTAAGACAATCAAGTGAGAATAAAGCTGGAGACCTCACACTTCCTAAATTCAAAACTTATCATAAAGGCAGACATACAGACCAAAAGAACAAAATAGAGATCCCAAAAATAAACCCATACATATTTGGTCAAATGATCTTTGGCAAGGGTGCCAAGACTACACAGTGGAAAAGGATAGTCTCTTCAACAAATGGTGATGGGAAAACTGTATATACACATACAAGAGACTTAAATTATACCATACACAAAAATCAACTCAAAATAGATTAAAGACTTAAATGTAGGACCTGAAACTATAAAACTCCTAGAAGAAATATAGTGGAAAAGCTTCATAACATCGGTCTTGGCAATGATTTCTTGGATATGATACTAAAAGCACAGGCAACAAAAGCAAAATTAGACAAGTGGGACTACATCAAACCAAAACACTTCTGTGCAGTAAGGAAACAATCAACATAATGAAAAGGCAACCTATGGAATAAAAAATATTTGCAAACCATATATCTGATAGGTGGTTAATATCCAAAACATATAAGGAACTCCTAAAATTCAATAGCATAAAAACAAATAACCTGATTTAAAAATGGGCAAAGGACTTGAATAGACATTTCTCCAACAGGTATGTGAAAAGATGCTCAATATCATTAATCACTGAGGAAATGCACATCAAACCCACAATGAAATATCATCTCACATCTGTTAGGATGACTATCATGGAAAAAGAAAAAAGAGAGAAAGAAAAGAAGTGTTAGTGAAAATGCGGAGAAATTGGAACACTTGTGCACTGTTGGCAGGAATGTAAAATGGTGCAGCCACTAATGAAAACAGTATGGAAGTTCCTCAAAAAATTAAAAATAAAACTATCATATGATCCAGCAATCCTACTTCTGGATATTTATTCAAAAGAATTGAAAATAGGATCTCAAAGAGATCCTGTGTTCACTGCAATATCATTCACAATAGCCAAGAGGTAGAAACAACCTAAATGTCCATCAATAGATAAATGAATAAACAAAATGTGGTATATAAATATAATGGACTATACTACTAAAAATTTAATATTATTTTTAATTATTTGATTTTAATATTAATATTTAAATGTAATATTATTTTTTAATATTATTAAAAAGAAAGAAATCCCATCACATGCTACATCAATGAACCTTGAGGACATTATACTAAGTGAAATAAGCCAGCCACAGATGGAATGTGTATGATTCTACTTATATGGAGTATCTAAAGTAGTCATATTCACAGAAGCAGAAAGTGTAAGGGTGGTTGACAGGGGCTGAGGAAAGGGGAAATGGGAAGTTTCTGCTCAATGGATACAGAATTTCAGTCATAAAAGATGAAAAAGTTCTAGAGATCTGTACAACAATGTGCATACAGTTAACAATACTGTACTGTGCATTTATAAGTTTGTTAAGAGAGTAGATCTCATGTTATGCGGTTTTTACACAATAAAAAGAAAGAAAACATGATGGGAAGATCATAGTTAATTAGACGAAAGCCTTCAGGTACTACACCTTTGGGATACAATTCAGCAGTCACATGTTCCTGGTGCTCCCAGCCAATGAATCAGCACCAGAGTCAGACCTTTCCTACCCAACACAGGACTCCTCTAATAGGCAATCTTTGCTTTAGGGCTCCCCTTGGTGTGGTCAAGATTTTCTCAGAGCTGCATCTTCCTTCTTTCTCCCTCCTTTCCCAAGTGTCATATCCTGCATTACAGGCGGGAGGCCCCCCTAACCCCCTTCCCCACTCCCACCTATTCCTGCTCCACAGGTATTCGTCCCAGTGAGGCTCCTGCATGTCTAATTCAGCCTTGCCATCTGCTTCTCAGAGAACTTGAACTGCCACAGTGACTGATTATGGGGTTAAAATAAAAACAAGGTGGAACTGAATACTGAACAATAATAT
The DNA here is from genome assembly GCA_008086735.1 of Cheirogaleus medius. Lineage (NCBI taxonomy): Eukaryota > Metazoa > Chordata > Mammalia > Primates > Cheirogaleidae > Cheirogaleus > Cheirogaleus medius. The sequence goes on from VBSM01002217.1 coordinate 12,992,933, forward strand.
GTAAGTTGAGGGATGAGTAGAGTTAAAACATTTCTCATAATGTTTGAGAGGAAGGTGGAGATATTAAAAGTTAAAAGTTATTTTAAGTGATCAAAGTATTTTTCTCATTCAGTAAATACATATATTTTATTTCAGAGTATTACGGGGTTACAAATCTTTTGGTTACATGAATTGCTTTTGTGCCATTTGAGTCAAAGTTATAAGTATGCCCATCACTTTTAAAGTAAAAGATAAAAGGCAGGAACACAGTACATACATGCATACTAGTCAAGGAGGAAATGGCATTGACTTTGAAGTCAAACAAAGCTGAGTTTAAATCCCCAGTTCTACCACTTACTTAGTAGTGTGACCCTAGACAAGTCACAGAACTTCAGTTATGTCTTCTATAAACTAGAAATAACAACGATCTTATAGAACATTAAGGGAATTATTCCAAGGGTATCATTATTATCATTTGTTACCTACCAAATAAACCCAAATTCCCTAACTAGGTACTTGGAACTACCCACAGTTCCAAATCCCAATTAGCCTTTCCAAAGTCACTGCTCACAATTCCTACACATAATGTTTCAATCAAAACTTATTAATAAAATGTGCCACTCTTGAAAGAAAAAGTATACTTTCCTACTTCCATATCTTCTGCTCATACTTTAGTTCCCACTATTTTCATAAACTTTCACTGATCATAAACCCAGAGATTCTGCAGTGTTATAAAACCTTAAGGCCCTGAGATCCAGTTCCAGAATTTCCATAGCATGGCTGTCTTCCATCTGTAGAAACATCTTCAGTGATGCAAAAGTCAGTACCATCCAAAGTAACCAAATCCTTAAACTGATATTTCTGCCCGTCAAAAGAGGTACTTTATTTTTAATTCAAATCAGATTCTGTGTAGCTTGCTCTTAGTGGAAGTAGTTTTTAGTCACTTGAGTCACATATAAGAAGTCATCTTTCTAAAAGATTCCAGGATGGAAGGCCACTGATGATCTTCAAATGTAGTCAGGACAGGGTCACTGAAACTTGTCTTAGACTCAAAGACTATTGAGTCTGAGATGTAACCAGCTCATCTGGGTATACCATAAATCATAGTAGTCCCTGTGCTGCAAGAACACCAAATACCCACCTCATTGGCCAGCTCATGGAACAGGTTTCTGCCTCAGTATCTCTACTAAGTACCCCTATTACTTGTACAGACTAGAATGTGGGTGACTTAGGTAGACCCTGAAACCTAGTAAGTTCTCTCAGTCCTTTCTCAAGGGATAGAGTTCATCTCCTTGTAACAGATCTCTTACTGTGAAGAGACCGATCACCTGGAATTATAGTTACAGCTATTATCTATGAAGTGGTTACTATATGTGCTAAATTCATTTTATCAATTACCTTGTTTGATTAACAGCACAACCAAAAGATATATGTGTTATTCAAAATTTACTATTGAGAAAGCAGACACACTGAAAGATAACCAACTTCCCCAAGCATTTGTCAGCAAAGCCTCTCTGGAGCTAACGTACTATTGATTTTCTGACATTGAATCTGCTACCCCACTATTTGGAAACCTGGTGCTACCCTTCTGGTTCAACCTGACATCCTTGGATAATTGTAACCTGAACATACCTGAGATCACTATATCCCTTATAAATGGTATATGGCTCAATCCAGGTAATTTCACAAGGGCCAGCCTCTGCTATCAGGTAAGGGTTCCCAGCATGAGACCCCTACAATTTTTCCTCTCAGTTAAATGCTGAGGGGCACTTTGTATGATCCCAACACCACCTCCTCTAAGTTAAAAAAAAAAAAGCGTCCATTTTATCTGAATCCAGTTGTTATTTATCTTCCCTAAATGTTCTAGACTTGAAGATGAGAGATCAGGATTCTACCACTAACTTACTGCATGGCCTTGGGCAAATCACTTAAAACTGCCAGGTCACAGTTTCCTCATCTATAAATTTAGGGTTTTAGACTAGTCCCTTCCAGCTATAAAATTCTGTGATTTTAAGATCAAACATGAAATCCTGATAGGAGGATTGTAATAAAACAGTAAAAAAGAAAGAAAATGGTCTGGTCTAGAAGATCTTGCTTATTTTATTATGAGTGTTTGGGGCTATGTTTACATCACTTAGAGACATTTAAAATGAGGACATTTTATAAGGTAAGAAACAAGAAAGCCCTCACACATGATATTTAAAATGTGGCTCCACAGTTCACAACACCTTCATCATGTATAAATAGAACATAGCATTTACAACCACTTACACTGTAATATATTTCTTTTGGCTGAGAGGCAATGTTCAACTACATGACTTTCTGAGAACACTGACTTTTTTCTTTATGTTGTTAGGTAAAGTAATGCTATTTTGCAAAGATATAGGGTCCTTAGGCAGTCACTCTAATTATTACTGTGCTTTTTGTAAATAATTACAATGGCTCCCATTCATTAAGCACCTACTTTTAGGTCTGACTCTATGCTTGGTAATTTACATACATAATCTCATTCTTCCAAGAAGCCTGCAAAACATGTATAATTATCACACTATACTCATAAGAAAATCACCTAAGAGGGTACAGTAGCTTAGCTGAACAACTGTTAAACAAGAAACCAAGATGAGAACCCAAGTCTGTCAAACTCTATTCTGCCAATTTGCCTTAAAAGAACTTAAGACAAGTCTACTCACTATTTAAATAATAATAGTAGTTAAATTTATGGAATCCTTATTATCTGATAACCCTTTCAAGACTCCCAGCAACTTCATCAGCTAAGCATTACCAGCATCCTCACTTTATAGGTATGGAAACTGCAGCACATACAAGTTAAGTAACTTGTCCAGAGTTCCACAAACTCCTACCTGCAAACCACCTCATATCTGATAGAAGGTCAAGATCTATATGAAACATATTAATTTCTTCTCATTTCACAAATTTATATCTAGGAAGATTAGATTGATAAGGCAATGCTTACAGAGTTTCAAATAAATCATGAAATTCTTCCACTGCTACTAGTTTCCACACACCCACACATGTGCCAAGTGTGTACATACAGAAATGACGATCCAGGCTTATACATATTCCAATATTCCTACCATCATCTCAATTCAGTTTCCCATGCACTTTGCTGTCTTTCTTTATGAAAACTACATAGGCAAGTTTCTCTACCAAACCAGTGAGACCATAATAAAAATATTTCAAATGATTATTTTAGACTCAACTGTTTCTACCATTTGACATACTATCACATGAAAGCAAGTGGTTTAAAATTTAAATGTAAAAAATAATTTATGAGAGAAAGTGTGACAGAATGACCACTTTGAGATCCTAAAACTTGGGTTTCTTCTTAATTGAAAATTATTATAAGTTGTCTGTTACCAGCCCAAAGAGAGAATCATAACAAATATATTGTCAAAGAAATGAGAAAAAACTTGAAAACTGGGAGCAGAAATAATGTATTGCTAGTTGTAAAATGTTTTAAATATCATAAAGTGTATGATAAACCTTAATTCCAAATAAACCCCTTGATGTTGTAAACATACACTGTGTTGAAGTGTTTTAAAAATTTATAAACAGAATCAAATTCTCCATTGCAACATTAATTTTCCATTACCTTTTCAATAGTATCCTATGAAAACATACACATATAGAAGATGGATACTTTATGATAGCAACACATTGGAGCCAGTGTAATGAGGTTTATGTCAATGTTTCCATTTAAGCTACTTTTTTTCAGTAAGTTAATGACTGAACCATAAAAATGCAATTATGTGAAGCAAGTGTGTTCTTAGTAACATTTTAAAAAATTGAAAAGAACCAAAAGCAATGGCTGACCATTTGGAAGAAGATTCTTAAAATTATTTTAAGGAATAGGTACTGTAAAGGAAATTTGTACAATAGCTTTGGCAACTAAATATATAAACATATTTTGGAAGTTTGTTGCCTAATAAATTTAGTCATCTCTTTTTCTATAAAATAATCTGTGACTTTGGACAGTTTGACATGTACATTCTTACTGGATATGACATGCATTAGCAGTAACATTAACATTTTTCCATAGTCACTAGTCACAGTATTTGGGAGTCCAGGTCTTCCTACAAAGGTGGTATGCTAAAGAGTAATGACATTCAATGTGAAATGAGACTCCATTTAAAAGTATACCTCTGATAACTGTTGACAGAGTTGGGAACATGGGTCAGGAGAGGAAGATACATAGGTTAAGGTGTCAGCTCTGCCACTTGTGAATCTGTGTGACCCAGGTAAGCTACTTAACCTCTCTGTACCTCAGGCATCTCATTTTTAAGCTGATTATAAAATGATATAATACCTATATCATAGGGTTCATCCATTCAAAAAATTGAGCATCTACTGGGGCAAACAGCACTAAACTAGTCTTTCTGGAACTTGCTTTATTTAAATATAATATGTAACCAAAATGTTTGTACCCTCAAAATATTCTGAAATAAAAAAAAATCATGGAAATTTCTGAGACTTAAATATTAATGGTTCTTAGTGATTATATGTTTTAGAGAGAATTTTTTTTGACAATTGGTTAACTCTAAGATGGTGGGGATAAAAAGTAGCAAATCATCTCAAATTGCATTAATTATTTGGCTATTACAAAACATCTGTTTAGTTTAAATGTGATAAATTAGCACATCTACCCAAAATACCTCATGTTCAATTCAACAAATATTCCACTTTATTTAGGAAGATGCCAAGGATCACAGTGAGTATGGATTGACTGAAACATCCTGGAAGGGGTAACAACTACAAGTTAAGGATTTTGTGATGCATTCTAAATGGAGGGAAAAACATGCAAATACAGCACACAAAAATAGCCAGAAATATTTTTAGTTACAACAAAAAGTTTAAAGATAGTGTAAAAAGAAGCTGGATAAGAAGGTGTAGGCCAAACTGTGAAAAGATCAAGAAAGCTTTTATACATGATTTCATGGAAGACATGTTGAGAGTTTTTCCAAAGGATTAAATGTAATAATACATATGGTAAATTTTAGCACAGTGCCTGCCTCATCATACCAACCTCTCAAAATGCTAGTCAATAAATAACTGGTTTATTAAAAATTTAATTACACCATATTCTAAATACTCACAAAATACTGCCAACATATAAACATAGGACCACACAACGTATTTCTACCCCATTCTTGCTCCTACCACATTGCACTTACTTTATATTATAACATTAAGACTGATTTAGATGCACTTAAATTCACTTTAATTGTGTTCCACAGGCTTTGGGGAATCAAAAAAAGATGCAAACAACCCCTTGAGTCTCTTAGGCCTGGTCTTGATCTGGGGGCAAATGACCTAAGTGGTAGATATTCAAAGTCAAATGTTAGACACTAGATCACCAAAATATCTTTAATGTTAAAACATTAAGGGAGAGAGTTGGGGCAAGATAAATGGCCCAAGGCTGGAAGGTCAGAGTTCTTCTCTGACAACTGTTCAAAAGAACCTACTATAGTCTGGGCATGAGATGCAGCTGAGAGTTAATGCATAGTCCTACAGATGGTGACAAGTATCAGTTAGTGCACATTCCCAGGAATGGTGACAAGTATCCACCCTAGGGACTCTCAAGGAAGCATTTCCTGATCTCCTTGGCCGGGTCCTATCTTCTTATAGCAATCTGTCACAGCATCATATATTCTCATTTCTAGCAATCTTACATTCATTTAGATGATTATAAATTGGTCTCTTTCACTAGACAGTAAGTTTAATGAAAGCAGGGGCCATGCTTACTGTTTTACTCACTACTGTGTCTCCATTGCCTGGCATAAAGTAGGTAATTAATATACATTTATTGAAGAAATAAATGGCAAAATAAATCAAGAGGATCATGAAATTCAGGCCAATCATCCTTCCAAACTGGAGGGCAAGTGGAATGCTGAGCTTGGATTCTGGTAAAGCATCCAGGAACCTATTCAGGACTTAGGGATCCGGTGTCACTTGCCCCAAGGCCTCTCAGTGAAAGTGCTGATAATGCCAGAGGTGGAGTACTGAGCAGAAAATCAAGAAAAATCCAACAACAGACCTCTAGGAACTTGATTACACTCAGATGGAGACTCAGACAACTCGAAGAGAGAAAGTGGAAAGTAAAAGATAGAGGATAGAAACATCCCCAGAGCTGCAATGAGTAACTGCTAAAGACATCTGACGGGTTCCAGAGGTCTCAGGAATGGGTTAAGAAGCATCTATTATAGCTCTCTACCTGGCCTGACAAGACAGACTTTGCAGATGCAGTAATGTGAGAAGGTAAAGAAAGGTTTTCCATGAGAGAACTACATAAATAAGGGCACAGGGTGGAAACATGAACAAGTGATTTGATAAAAAATATAGCTTAGGTGAAGGGAAATACTGAAAACACAGTTGGAAAATTAGAGCCAGAACCTAATAGCTTCCATGTTAATGAAGCTAGACTTTAATCAATAAACCTTAGAGAGCTTCTGCAAGTTTGTGAGTAGGAGAGAGACCTGACCAAAGCTCACCTTTGAGGTTCAGGAGAGTATGTATATTGGAAGGAAGAGAGAGTTGCAGCTTGTACAGTAACCCAGGCAAGCAAAAATGAGGTTGGATTGCATCCATGGAAATAGAGATACAAATCACAGCAGACAAAGAGCCAGTAAGACAAACTCCCCCATGGCACTTAGAAACTCAGGATGAAATGTGCACACATACCCTTCCTTAAAAGCAACTTACATAATATGATCTGACTCCTGCCCATTTCTATACCTTCATTTCCCATGCCCACTCTCAAGAGGCTTTTACTGCAGCTAGTAACAGCAACACACCCCATATGAGCACCCGCTCACATGTCTTCACAGAATGCTAGTCTTTTCCACCAGAATGTCCTTTCCCCACTTTCTTCCTTTATCAACTCCTCTTCCCAACACAAAATTCATCCCGGCATCTGATTTTCCCAAGGTTCTGCTCTGATCTCCCTCCACAGCAGCCTCAATATCTCAATTGCAGCACTTACCACATACTCAGTGCTAATTCAGATTTTCTGTGCTCTCTCCTGAAACTATAACCAGTCATTAGGAGAGGAAGTAGAACACAAACGCTGGAGCACAGGCTCCTGTTTCTGTAACTTACCAGCTACCTATCATCCTTGGCCCTTATCTTCCTCTGCACAATGTAGGTAATACATACCTCATCAAACTACTACAAAAAGTATAGGAGACAACAAATGCAAACTGCTTAGCATAGCAAAAGTGCCAAATAATATAGCCTTTTAATTAACTATTCTTGTGATGTTGCAGACAAAACAATGAAGTTGGTTAGGCTACTTTCCACAGGTCACCACCAAAGTCAATGAAGAGACCCAGACTTTCCTCCAGCTTCTCCACCCTTCCTTCCGCCAAAGGATGTCTCTTGGCAGGGGACTTCCTCTAAAGTAGACCTGAACTAAACATTCACAAAGATATGGCCAAGCTCTTGAACCAATTCCTCATTTCCTCTCACAGACACCACACAAGATGAAATGCAAAGAGAGAGCTACCCAAAGTGAAAACTGAACTTTGTATAGCTTTGTGGCCAGAAAAAAAAAAAAATGGGGAAAAGTAGCTTTTAACCAACCAATAATTAGGACTCTACTTCGTTTCCTTCTAATTCAAGCTGAAATTAATTTTTCCCTTTTCAGTAATGAATCAAGTGATTCATGAGTATATTGGGGATTCTGTCTAGGCTTAGAGCTGGCTAGTAATATATAGAAGTGCATGTAGTTAATTAAATAAAAGAAAAAAATTGAATTCCTGCTATCAGGGCTCTTGCTGCACTGGTTTTTGGTACTTCTATCATAAGCCAAGGAAATTCAATCAATAAAACCCATGAAGAACTATCCATTTACAATATCAATTTACAGTATGTAAACATGAACTTTACTTTTTGTTCCATGCAACAGGAACTCACTGCCCCAGAAAGGAACACATTCCTTTATGATTCTGCTGCATCTCATTACCACAAAAAACTTAGTTAACATAATTTACAGTGATGTTCTTCTTTAAAGTTACATTTCATGCCATAATAATTTCCAAATATATTTACAGCACTCTACTGTAGGCAGAGAGTAAGGAAAAGAAGAATACATCATTTCAAGATCCTGATGAATATTAAAATCCTGGTTAGAATCACATTACAGTTTATGAATTCTGGTGCTTAATAAGGCATTTTTTAAATTTCTTTTCACTATCTTAGAATTAAGTTACCTAACATTCAGAGGGCAGAAGGAAAATGTCATTTCCTCTGTTTTACAAATTAAAAAAACTGAAAAAATGATGCTCTTCATTTAAAGACCTTCTTGGTAACTGATGGATCATAAAAGAGAAGCTGTCACTGACTGTTCAGAACAAAACCCCCTTACTGTAATCCGCCTGCCTAGAACCCCTACAGCCCAACTGGTCTACTGCTCTACCATATTGACCCCCTCTTGCCTTATTTGATCAGAGTTAGACAAAGGTATGATGGCAGCTCATCCAAAGGCTAGTCAGTGGCCTGAGCCTGACCAAAAATTTGAGCAGCTCATTATTCTCCCAAACACTTGGTATTAGGAATAGGAGAGACTGAGCCATTTAAATGTAAAGATGGTAGCAAAACTGTGCTGTGATGGTGAGTTAGGAATATGGCAAAGCAACAATACATGCAACCCAAAATGATGAACGGGCAAAACCAACATTGAATAGCTGATGAGGAAGCTAGTGCAGATTACAGTATTCAACCAAGGAGAAGCAGAGAAGGCAGGAGACCAGTTCCTAGAGAAGACACAGTTCATGAGATTTCACACCTGAATCTTTACAATAAACCTCCTTTTATTGAGGGACTCTCTACTCCTTGCAGTCAGACAATCAGAAACATAATGACTTTTTGACATAGTGTCTATTGGATAATTCCTACAGCTATTTGAGAACTAAGGGGAAAAAAAACTATTTCACAGAAATGTAAAATTCAAAAACCTAACAAAAAGTGTATCCTGCTTAAAAATCAAATGCTGTATAAAGATTTAGGAATATATTCACAAAAACATAACACATTTGTCTTAAATCATATTTGTCACATTTGTCACATAAAGCTTGAGGTGCACATGAAATATATGATAGTCATCAGATGTATTATTTTTCTATGTTGCATAACAAATTAACACAAAATTGGCAGTTGAAATAATAGCCACTTATCTCACAGTTTCTGTATAGCAAAAGTCTGGGCACAGCTTAGCTGGGTTCTTTACTCAGGGTCTCCCAAAGCTGAAATGCAAGTGCTGGCTGAGCTGTGTTTTGATCAGGAGGCTTGCATAAGGAATGATCCCCTTCCCAGCTTCTTTAGTTTGTTGATTCATTTCCTTGTGGATGTAGGACTGAGGCCCTCATCTGCTAGAGGCCACCTCTCTCTATTAGGAGTTCACAACATGGCTATTTGCTTCTTCAAGGCCACCAGGAACATCTCTCACCCCAGTCTATCATGATAACTTGGTAACATAATATAATCACAAGAGTGACTATCACTTTTGCCATATTATTGGCTAGAAAACATTCCTAAGTTCCACCTGGAGTCAAGGGAAGGGAATTGTATAAGGGATGATCACTGAGGATCATGTCATCATTCTGTCTACCACATCAGACAATTAATATCCCTGAGTACCACACTTCTCTCTTACTATTTGCAGAATAAAAGAATCAAAATTCTTCCCTTTTGGAAATTTCTCAGAAATTTCTCTTGTCAGAAATATTAGTTCAAAATACAGGATCACACACATAACCTCTCAATTGCCAAAATTAGTACATATTACCAAACTATAATAATGTTCCTATGAAATCAACATTTATAAAGATAAGAAGAATAATAAATTTTTTAATCTCACAATTATTTAATTTTATTATTTGGGGTTTTGGTTTGCAATTTTTATTTTTTTATTTTTATTTTTTTTATTTCAGCATATTACGGGGGCACAAATATTACAGTTACGTATATTGCCCATACCCCCTTACCCCCTAGAGGCAGAGCTTCAAGCGTGACCATCCAGCAAACATCACACATCTCACTCATTATGTTTGTATATACCCATGCCCACCTCCCCCCTCCCACCCGCCCGACACCCGATAAATGTTATTCCTATATGTCCACTTAGATGTGGATCCGTTAATACAAATTTGCTTGTGAGTACATGTGGTGCTTGTTTTTCCATTCTTGAGATACTTCACTTAGTAGAATGGGTTACAGCTGTATCCAGGAATATACAAGAAGCGCTGTGTCACCATTGTTTCTTAAAGCTGAATAGTACTCCATGGTATACATATACCACATTTTGTTGATCCACTCATGTATTGATGGGCACCTGGGTTGTTTCCACAACTTTGCAATTGTGAACTGTGCTGCTATAAACATTCGAGTGCAGGTGTCCCTTTTGTAGAGTGCCATTTGATCTTTTGAGTAGATGCCCAGTAATGGGATTGCTGGATCAAATGGTAGATCCACTTGTATCACTTTTAGGTATCTCCATATTGCTTTCCACAGAGGCTGAACTAGTTTGCAGTCCCACCAGCAATGTAGGAGTGTTCCTATCTCTCTACATCCATGCCAACATTTATTGTATGGGATTTTTGGATAAAGGCCACTCTTACTGGAAATAAGTGATATCTCATTGCAGTTTTGATTTGCATTTCCCTGATGATTAGAGATGTTGAGCATTTTTTCATATGTTTTTTGGCCATTATTCTGTCTTCTTTTGAAAAATTTCTGTTCATGTCCTTTGCTCACTTTTTGATAGGGTTGTTTGATTTTTCTTTGCTGATTTTCCTGAGTTCTAAATAGATTCTACTTATCAGCCCATTATCGGATGTGTAGCTTGCGAAATTTTTCTCCCATTCTGTGGGTTGTCTATTTGCTCTCGTGACAGTTTCTTTGGCTGTGCAGAAGCTTTTTAATTTGATCAGGTCCCATTTAATTATTTTTGTTGCTGCTGTGATGGCCTTTAGGTTCTTCTTCATAAATTCTTTGCCTAGGCCAATGTCTAGAAGAGTATTTCCAACGTTTTCCTCTAGAATTCTAATAGTTTCACACCTTAGGTTCAAGTCTGTTACCCAGCGTGAGTTGATTTTTGTGAGAGGTGAAAGGTGTGGGTTCTGTTTCAGTTTTCTACATGTGGCTATTCAGTTTTCCCAGCACCATTTATTGAATAAGGATTCTCTTCCCCAGTGTATGTTTTTGTTTGCTTTGTCAAAGATCAGTTGGCTATATGAGGATGGTTTTATATCTGGCTTCTCTGTTCTGTTCCACTGGTCAATGTCCCTGTTCTTGTGCCAATCACAAGCTGTTTTAAATACTATAGCCTGGTAGTATAGTTTGAAGTCTGGTAAATTGGTAACTCCTATTTTGTTTTTATAGCCTAGGACTGACATTGCTATATGGGGTCTTCTCTGGTTCCATATGAAGTGTAAAATTATTTTTTCTATGTCTGTGAAAAATTATGATGGTATTTTAATAGGGATTGCATTGACTCTGTAGGTCACTTTGGGTAGTAAAGACATTTTAACAATGTTGATTCTGCCGACCCATGAGCATGGTATATTCTTCCAACTGTTTACATCCTCTGCTATTTCCTTCTTCAGTGTTTCATAGTTCTCCCTGTAGAGGTCTTTTACCTCCTTAGTTAAATATATTCCTAGGTACTTTATTTCCTTTGTTGCTATTTTGAAAGGAATTGAGTCTTTGATTTGGTTCTCGCTTTTACTGTTATTGGCGTATATGCCTCTGATTTCTGTGTATTGATTTTGTATCCTAAGAATTTACAAAATTCGTTTATCAATTCAAGGAATCTCTTGGTTGAATCCTTGGGGTTTTCTAG
>VBSM01002217.1:13007360-13020417 GCA_008086735.1 Cheirogaleus medius
TCCTCGGTAACCTCCTCCCGTGGAGTCTCCCATAGTCTCCGGTACCCCTCCTTCCGACTCTCGTCTGATGTATGATCGTCTACTTGCTTCTTTCTTCTAATATCTTCCAGAAGCTGTCTTTTCTGCAGAGACAGTCTGTCTGTCGGTGTTTCTCGTCTGCCATCTTGCTCCGCCCTCTCAACAAGAATAATTTTAAAGGGAACAAATCCCATAACCTAGGGCAAACTGATTTACATTTCTTATAACTTCCACTTATCATCCAGAGAGGTGACAAATGATTGATAGATAGATATTAAAAGATAGACAGATATCTATGTGGGTGCCATAGCACAGAGACAAACAAGATAAGCCTTTCCCAACATAGCTACAATCTTTACAAAATTCCAATGGCTACTTAACCCTCCATCAAGTTGATACATCATAATTTAGGATGCCATTCTCCTACTAGATATTAAGTTTTTTATTAGTTATAAGTTGTTACTTGTTAACTTAAAAAAATTCCTTAGGAAAAATCTGCAAAAGCGGAAATTAAAAACCAAAGTGTATGATCACTTATTTGTTTCTTGAAAGGTGTTGCCAAGCAATTTTCCAAAAGTATATTACCTCTTTTTTAGGCCAAGACAATGCAAAAGTATTTAATTTCATTATATCAAGAATTACCTATTTGCTTTTTACAAATTTAAGTCACAAAATTGCAAATTTTACTTTAAGTTTCATTATTTAATCATACTAAGGCTGAAATATCCTATCAATATTTATGTATATATTGTATCCTTATTAATGGAAATCATGTTAAATATTTTACTATTGATGTTTTACTTTTCAATCTATAAGTGTTCACTATATAAGTCATAATTGACTGCAAGTCATCTTAACTAGCATTTTCTTCTTTTTTAAATGCATATTACATTAAAGTATTTAACAATTCAATATCTCAATTTGTTAATGCCATTGTTTCCGATTTCTACTATAGCTTCAAAGCTTAATGAGTTGCCACACTTTCAAAGATAAAAAAATTATTTTTTGTTAAATAAAAAAACTTATTTGCTGTTTACATTTAAATCATTAATCCATATTAATTTCCATTTTTATGTCAGAATTTCATTACCTGATTATTCATACTAGTATATCTCTATTGTATCATTAATCACATTTTATTTTAATTATTATTCTACTTCTCCTTCTCATCTCCTGTAATTTTAATTCTTTATGGGCAGAGATTTTGCCTTATCTGTCATACATAACTCCTAGTGAAGCTTTTGGCCCATAATAATCACTCAGTAAATGTTCACTGAAATTAAGTGAATAAAGACTTTAACCTTAAAGAATTTATAACAATATTCCAAACCTTGTTACTAGAAAGTAATGGCCTAAACAAATATTATTGGTGACCTTTTCCTCCAAAGTCCTATTTAATTACTTCTTCAGGGCAAAGAGATAGCCAGAATGCTGTTCAGCTCAAGGCAGTAATTCAAATCCAAGGCTATAGTGAAATCTCTGAAGGAGAAATTAGGACCAAGACTTTGTTCACTCTGGGCCAGAGGCCAACAGAAGAGATGGGGATCTCTTGGGCTAGGGTTTATCCCTCAAGTATGCTGTCCCAGAAGGGCCCACCCAATCTCCTTGGTTCCAGAGAAACTATATGAAAGTTATGATGAGAGGCTAAAGTACTCCCAGCCACTCACATTAAGAAAGGCTGGACGCATGCAACCAGGGAAACTTGGGAGCAAAAAAAGGTATCATCCTGGTCTCCTTGCACTCATGCTCATATCTACATTAATTTTTTAAAAATTACCATTAAAGGTGACCACAGTCATGAGTTAGCAAAGGAAAACAATAAACCATCCAAGAAAGAGTAAGTAACCAGGAGAAAGACCAAGAAGAACACTAGGAAAGACAATTCTTGGTAAAATAAAACTGCTAGAAGAGGCAGAAGACAGCTTTAAAAAAAAAATAAGATGTTTGAAAGAGATTCACTTACAACATTAATGTTTTCTACAAATAAAAATCATAGTTGTTGAATTACAAAAGTAAATAGATACAGTGTGTTATTGGCAGAGGAATCGACACATAAATCAATGGAATAAAACAGAGACCTCAGAAATAGACCCCCACAAATATATCCAACTGATTTTTGAAAAAGGTACAAAAGCAACTTAATGGAGAAAAGACAGTCCTTTCAACAAGTGGTCCGATGTAAATGGACATCCATGGCTTAAAGTGAAAAAACAGGAACTTCACACCTTATACAAAAATAAGTCAAAGTGGATCACAGACTTAAACATAAAACATAGAACTTAAAAACTTTAAAAAAAAAAAACCATAGAAGAAAATGTGAGGCATCTAGGGCTAATGAAAGAGTTGTTAGGCTTAACATCAAAATCACTATCCATAAGGAAAAAAAGTGATGAATTGGACCTCATCAAAATTAAAAACGCTTTTTCTGAGAAAGACCCTGTTAAAAGAATGAAAAAAAAAAGCTACAAAGTGGGAGAAAATATTTTCAAATCATATATCTGACAAAGGTTAGTATCTAGAATATATAAAGACTTCTCAAAACTCAAGAGAGAAAAACATCATACAATCCAATGAGAAAATGAGCAAAGACATGAAGAGACATTTTACTAAAGATCTACTTATGGCAAATACACATGAAAAGATGTTCAACATCATTAGTGACTACAGAAACGAAACTAAAACCATACTGGGATATCACCACATACCTATTAGAATATCTAAAATAAAAAATAATATAAAATGCTGATGGGGAGAAAGGAAAATCAGGTCACTCATGCATTGCTTGTGAGAACATAAAATGGCAAAGCTATTATGGAAAACAATTTGGCTATTACTTATAAAACTAAGCATGCAACTACCATACAACCTAACAACTGCTTTCCTGGACATATACCCCAGAAAAATGAAGATTAAGGTTCACGCAAAAATATGTACACAAATGTCCTTAATGGTTTATTCATAATGGTCAAAAACTGGAAACAACCTCCAGTGGATGAATTGTTAAAAAAAAAAAAAAACAAAAACTGTGTACACCCACACCATTGAAGATACAACATTCTTAAAATGACAAAATTATATAAATAGAGAATACATTAAGAATTGCCAGGAGTCAGGGACTTGGAGTTGTAGGTGCACAGAGGGAGGGAACTGAGTGTGACTATAAGATCCCATCTCAGTGGGGTAGAGTTAGTGGCCTATCTTGGTATAATATTAAAGAAAGGTATTTGTTTATGAACGTTTGGAATAGTAAGATAACCATTAATGAAATGGGAAATCACAGAACTTCCAAATTAGCAAGTAAAAAAACAAAGGGGTAGGTGAATAAATGGTAATTTCATTAAACCAACAAAAATAAGGAAAAGGAACTAGAGCAACAAAGTAAATCATAAAGTAAAAAAGAAACAATAAAATAAAATTGGCTGTTTCTATACTAGGTAAATAAGCTTAATACTTACATCAGAATGGATAGAATATATTGTGATAAAGACAGCACACAAATATATGCTGTTTATGAGAAACATACTTTTTAAAAATTATAGAAAAAGAAAAGGTTGAAATAAAAAGAACAAAAAGCTACCATTCAAAAGCAAACAAAAAGCAGAAGTGGTAATATTGCAGAATTTAAGCTTAAAAGTATTAAACTTGACAAAGAAAGGCATTATGCAACAATAAGCATGATTTATGAGAAAGATTTAATTTCAAAAACATATAACTTAAAAGTTAACTAATGCAGATGTTAAATAAATAAAGCAAAGTAACATAGAAATTTTGTTTTTTGAGGAGAAGAAAAGAGGAGTTTATTAATTTGCTGGCAAATGAGGAGTTTGGCAGACTCCTGCCTCAAAGTACCAGTGTCCTATTTCTGAGCAGAAGGACCAAGCTTTTAAAGGTTCTGATTAATCCCATCTTCAGCTAAGACAATCTCATGGCTTCCACCTGGACAATTCCCTTGATCCATCTCCTGTGCAATAAAGAGCAAAGGACACTCTCCTGCCCCTCCCGACCCCTGGCCCGAGGCAGGGATGCAGGTTTTATTTCTCAAAAAGGGTGAAGGGGTTTGAAGAGACAGAAAATGTTTTACCCCTTTTCTGGCCATTTTCTCTGTTACATGTTCCCCACTCTCAATTTTACCCTTCCATATCTATAGGAGAGACAATGTAGTCATCAAGCTACTACCTGGTGAATTGGGGCAATGTTTTAGATGAAAGGTACAGATTATAAGGTGAAAAGGGGCATTAGAAATAACTACAACCTTTGTGTCTTTGGAATGCCCCAAGTACATAAACAGTTAGTTGCAAACAGGGTCCTCTCAAATAAGGTCCCACCAAATCCATCACGGCATCCTGCTTGTATTCAATGTGTGTACTCATGCAGGTGCCTCATAAGAGGCCGAACCAAAGCTTTGGGTAAGAGATGAGTCTATGAGAATTCTGTCTCCATTTAGCTGTGTCATCCCAAATGCCAGAGCCACACTCTTTAGTCTTAAGGGGATCTAAATCTAGGCGTGGTATCAAGACCCAGAGGAACAGATCACCTCCAGCGGCCTCCCTAGCAGGTCTGCCAAAGGCCTGATTTCTTTGTAAAATGCTGGCCACCCACTTGGGCTCAGCCGCAGCCTGTATTAGGGCCATTATTTTCGTGGCATACTTAATTAATATCCTTACTCACTTTTGGTAGGGTAGCTTTGTTCTTGTCAATGCTGTAACAATGTGCAGGCTTGCTGAGGCGTGAAATTCAAAGCACAATGGCAGTGTCCTGTATACTTCACCAGGCCCTGGTATTGATCCAGCAGGAGCTTGATAGCACCCCCCTGGAAGTGAGCTTCTGTTGCTTCTGAAACAACCCCGGGTGCTCCTGCTGCTGGCCAGGTCTGCCTCCTGGGCCCACTCTTCTCAGCACCTCACTGCCACCTGGCCCCTCTTTTACTGCCTTCTGCCTGGCTCCCAGAGCACCAGGCACAGCTGGTGCCGCGGATCTGAGTGGCGGCTGGGGGAAGGGGTCCCCCAGACCGCTTCTGTCCACGCTGCTAGTGCCAATCAAATCCCCGCTGTCAATTTTGCCCAGGGCTCCTGTGGGGATAAAGGAGACGGGGCTCTGGGCCCTCTCTTTCGCCGTGTGAGTCCTGTACTTAAAAAAACTATTTGCTCTCCTGGAGGCTTCCTGATGCCCAGAGTCCTTTGTAGTTTTGGGCAACGTTCCTTTAAAGGTCGTTCTTCTTTACAAAAAGTCAGTCTGGGGTGGCTTTTTTGCCCTTTCCTTTTGACAGTCTCGAAGGACCCTGGCAGCTATTCTTGCGCATTCAACCCTCTATCTAATATTGCTGTAAATTGCCCTGCTACGGCTAGGGGTTCCCTCTGGCCCAAATTGAGTTTGCTGCCGGGAGAGACCATTCCGAACCCTGAGTCATAATTTGCTGGGTGTGGGACCGAAGAGTTAGTTCAGGCCAAGTCCTCCTTGGCCCCGCCCATGGTGCCAAGATGACGGCAGAGGAGGGCGTTCCTCTCGGCTTGCTGTGTGCGGCTGCAGTGGTCCTCCCTCCTGCCTGGTCCACCCCCAGGCTGTGGCCCCCACCCAACGCTTCACCCTGGCCAGCTGTGGAGGTTCCAGTGGGGGCAGGAGGACCTCATTTATCAAAAATCATACAAATGCAGATTATTTAGTATACCATAACATAGAAATTAAATAAACAAAGGAAAATAAATAAACCAAAGTTAATAAACTGATAAAAGTCATACATTAAAACCCCTCTTTCAAAATATAGTACAGCTAGTACATCTATACCACCCAAAATGATCTACAGATTCAATGCAATCCCTGTTAAAATACCAACATCATTTTTCCCAGATCTAGAAAAAATAATTCTATGCTTCATATGGAACCAGAGAAGACCCTGTATAGCTAAAGCAACCTTAAGCAAAAAGAACAAATCAGGAGGCATCAATTCACCAAAGTTCAAGATATACTACAAGGCTATAGTAACCAAAATAGCATGGTACTGGCACAAGAAGAGAGACACAGACCACTGGAACAGGACGGAGAACCCAGATATGAAACTCTACTCATATAGCCACCTGATCTTTGACAAAGCAGACAAAAACATACACTGGGGAAAAGAATCCTTATTCAATAAATAGTACTGGGAAAATTGGATAGCCACATGTAGAAGACTGAAACAGAATGCACACCTCTCACAAAAATCAGGTCATGGTGGATAACAGACTTAAACTTAAGGCATGAAACCATAAGAATTCCAGAAGAAAATGTTGGAAAAACTCTTATAAATATTAGCCTAGCCAAAGAATTTATGTAGAAGACTCCAAAATCAATCACAGCAACAACAAAAATAAATAAATGAGACCTATCAAATTAAAAAGCTTCTGCACAGCCAAAGAAACTATCACTAGAGTGAATAGACAATCTATAGAATGGGAGAAAATATTTTCATGCTCTACATCTGATAAAGGGCTGATAACTAGAATCTATATAGAACTCAGGAAAATCAGAAAGAAAAAGTCAAACTACCCCATTAAAAAGTGAGCAAAGGACATGAACAGAAACTTTTCAAAAGAAGATAGACAAATGGCCAAGAAACATATGAAAAAATGCTCAACAACTCTAAGCTTCAGGGAAATGCAAATCAAAACCACAATGAGATATCACTTAACATTAGTAAGAACAGCTTTTATCAAAAAGTCCCAAAACAATAAATGTTGACATGGATGTGGAGAGATAGGAACACTCACACACTGGTGGTGGGACTGCAAATTAGTACAACCTCTATGAAAAGCAGTATGGAGATACCTCGAAGAACTAAAAGTAGACCTACCATTTGATCCAGCAATCCACACTACTGGGTATCTATCCAAAGGAAAAAAAGACATTCCATGAAAAAGACACCTGCACTTGAATGTTTATAGCAGCACAATTCACAATTGCAAAGATGTGGAAACAACCCAAGTGCCCATCAGTACATGAGTGGATTAATAAAATGTGGTATATGTACACTATGGAGTACTAGTCAGCCATAAAAAATGATGCATTATCTTGGATGGAGTTGGAGCCCATTCTTCTAAGTGAAGTATCACAAGAATGAAAAAAACAAACACCACATGTACTTACCATTAAATTGGTACTAACTTATCAATACTAATATGCACATATGGGAATTAACATTCATAGAGTGTCAGACAGGTGGGAGTGGGGAGGAAGGGATGGATAAATCCACACCTAATGGATGTGGTGCATGCTGTCTGGGGGATGGGCACACTTGTCAGGTGGTGCAAAGGCAATTTATGTAACCAAAGTGTTTGTACTCCTGTAATATTTTGAAATTAAAAAATAGAAGAAAACAAAAAAGAAATTAAACTGAGACATTTTAACAATATTTATTTTAAGATAACAATAATAAACACATTATACGTTACCATAAATAATTTTATCAACAAAAAGTTTTTTAAATAATAAAAAGACAAACATCCTTGAAATCAGAATGACCCCTATTACCACTCTTATTCCAAAATTTGGCTTTGAGGTACTAGTAAATAAAGATAAGGAAATAAAATGATTGGCATAATAATAATAGAAGTAGTAATAATAACAATGGATGCTTCAAAATTACATTTTAAAAGATATATTTTATACCTAGAAAACTGAGAAGACCCTAAAAATAATGCTACTAAAATTCATAGGGTAATTTGATAAGGTGACTAGATGTGCTATGTGCAAATAAAATACCTTTAATAAGAACCAGAAATTAAAAGAGAAAGAAAATTGCTATCACAATAGTCAAAAGATCTATGTAGTTGTAAAATTGTATTGTTAAATACAAAATAAGATTGGAAGGAAGATTTGATATCAAAATAATATAAACATAAATTGTCCAAAAATATGTACTTTGAAAGCAATCTAGCTAGAATCATAATCATTTTGAATTCAGTTAAAATGATGTTAATGTTCATATGGAAGAATAAATGTCTGAGAAGAGAAAAAATATGAAAACAATAGTAAGTTGAGGACTTGCCTATATATAAAAACTTACTATTAATATTCATTCAAAATGCTATCAAAATTAGTTATTCATCTGTAAGTAAAATAAGTTATTATTTCACATCATATAAACAAATACATTCCATGTGGGTGAAGAAAAGGTACAAATATAAAAATAGAATAAAATTTAGGAGAATATGTTTTGGGGTAGACCTTCTAAACAAGGTGTTTTTAATCAAACATAGAAAACCTAAAAATTCTAGAAGAAAAAAACAGACATTTGATTAGATAAAAAATAAAAACATAGTCAAAGATGAATAATGGATTGAGAAAATATTGATGTAAAAAGAGTCTCTACATATTAGTAACACAATGTATAAGTGAGCAAAAATATGTGACTAGGAAATGCAGCCAATAAACATAAAGAGAGTTGAACTCAATAAGAGTCAGAGGACTATCTATTAAAATAGCATTGTTATTCAATTTTTCCCTTTCAATCTCCAACATTTTTAAAAGGTGATAATGCCCAGTATTAGAGAAAATTAGAAGTAAAAACACTTTCATACACTGTTGATAAATATACAAATTGCTGCTATATTTTTGGAAATAAGTCTAGCAATTACAGTAGTTCCCTGTTATCTGTGAGAGATATATTCCAAGACCCCCAGTGGATGCCTGAAATAGTGGATGGTACCAAACTCTGTATGTACTATGTTTTTTCCAGGCGGCTACTGCACTTAGTAGTAGACTAACAGGCAGGTAGCATATTCAGCATGGATACGCTGTACAAAGGAACAGTTTCACATCCCAGGTGGGATGAAGTGTGGGACAGCCCAAGATTTACTATTCAGAATGATGCTCAGTTTAAAACTAATGAATTGTTTACTTCTAGAATTTTTCATTTAACAGTTTCAGATAACAGTTGACCACGGTAACTAAACCACAGAGAGCAAAACTGTGGATAAGGGGAGGCTTCTGTAGTTTCTTCCTTCCCGTACTAATAGTAATCCCACTCCTAATAATCAATTTTATAGATATAATAGCCACATTTTATCCACATATAAAAGTATTGCAACATTTATTATAATGGCAAAAAAAAAAAATGGAAATGATATACTATCCATCAATAGGGGAATAAATCATGTTACATCCAAGCAATGATACATAGTATGCAGCCATCAAAAGAACAGCATCTTGGAAAGAGAAATTTTCAAGATGTACTGGATAAGTATTATTACCTTTTCTTTACATTTATCAAGATAATAAAGAAAATTGTAATTCATTGCTTTTATTTACATTTATTTGATTACTAATGAGATTTAAAGGTTTTCTTCATGTTCTTATTAGCCATTTATATTTTCTTTTTTATTAGTCATCTCTAAAGTTGCTTGTTTTACTAAGGATTTTCATAATTTTCTTAACTTTCAAAAATTAAGAACTCACTATTTGACTATTAAATCATTTTATAAATATTTTCTATACTACATAATAGTGTTTATGTATTTCTCACATACAAATGATGCACATTTTTAAATAGTTAAATCTATCAGTACCTTAATTTGCCTTTGTATTGGACTTAAAATGTACATTCCTGCCCAAAGAGTATATAACTGTTTTTCCTTATTTTCTTTGAGTACTTGTAAAGTATTATATTTTCTTACATGAAAATCTTTAATTCATCTGGAGTTTATTTCGGTGGATGAAGTGAGTTAGAAATCTGACTCTCCCCACTGAAGCAGGGTTTCTGCTGTTTCTGGAAACAGCAGGCAGGAGGTCCAGGAAGGAGGCCAGACACAGCCAAGCAATATTCTTGAGGTAAGCCAGAAGAAAAAGAAACTAGCTGTGGAAAGCTGGTCTATGGAACAGCAGTTTCCCCCATGTACAGAGAATAAACCAAGCAGAGAGGAAATTTCGCTATTTGAATGTTCCCGGTCTCCAACTTCTTCCAAATTGCTTGGTCACTAATTTAAATTTACACTATCCAACTGTTTAATTTTAGACTTGAAGGAAATATCCTAACATCAGAGAATATTGGCAAGACCCAAAAAGAATCCATCCATGCTATATTTTGGTAAATACAAGGTCAAAATAAATGTTTTTCATTTAAGAATGAAAAAATATAAAAAGATAAGATAATATCCCTAAAAATATTATGTTCTACAAAAGGAAATTAATATAACATATAAAGAGCATAGAGCATATTTTTAACATACATACAGCAGAATATAAGTAAATTTTAGAAAGCATTTATTTATGCTCTCATGAAATTCAAGAAAACACTCTAGACTCTCCAAACAAAGAAGGTAAAGATGAAATAAAAAAAACCCACTTAAACATAAAATTAACAGATCACTAAAAGAAAATAAGAAGAAAAATGCCTTAATACAATCTAAAATTACACTTGTAATTTTAATTACACTTGTAAAGTTTAGAATCTATACTACAGAAAATCTCCTAAGTCATATGGAGGACTACACAAGACTGAAGAGGAAAGGAACAAAAATATTAAAATGGCCAAGATATGATAACAAATTATGGAAGACATAAAATGGAGATTCAACATATTTTAATAAAGAAGAAATCTAAACAAAACAAACCATCTAATATTGCATGAGAAATTTTCCTTAAAAGTACAGCTTCTTGTCGTTGTCACTGAGCTCCTCTTGGAAGGATGAAAAAAGAAGAAAAAGCATCAGCTAATTTTACAAACTATTAATATAAATACTCTTGAGTAGTAACAAGAATTTTATCTTGGACAGCACATTTTGGGCACTAAGGAATTTTAATTCCTAGTTAAATTTTATCTTCCTAACAAGTTAAGTAGATGCACCAATAAGAAATAAGTGGTCTATTTGCTAGTCAAACTTAAAAGCAAAGAAGCCCTTGAAAGAAGAGTGGCTTCTGATGAGACTTGTGAGGACCTGGAGAAGGAACAGAGTCTCTGGTCTAATGGACAAGATTCTGTGGGTTGGCAATGCTATACAAGGGCATGATAGGATATGAAACCCTCCTGGTACCCTTTGACTTCCACCTTTGAACAAGAAGCCATTTACATCATATTTGCCATCAACAATGTCCAACCAGAGAAAGAACACTTGAGCACTTGATCAGGGTTTGGAAAGGTGAATAGAGTTGGGCTAAAGGGAGTGGGAACAATGTCTTGCCAATATTTTGTCTACCACACTAAATAAATTGCCCTCCTTTCCTTTCTATTTATTAATTTTTTTGGAATTTTTTTATTGATATGTAATAGATGTACATATTTTCAGGGTGTATGTGATAATTTGATACATTCATATAATGTTTAAAGACCAAATCAGATAATTAGGATATCCATCATCTTAAATATTTATCTTTTCTTTATGCTAGGAACATTTGGATTATTCTCTTCTTGCTATTTTGAAATATACAATAGATTATTGTTAACTATAGCCATCCTATTGATTTATTGAACACTAGCTCTTACTTCTTGTATCCAACTGTATATTTGCACCCATTGATCAACCTGACTTCATCTCCCTTATCCCCTACACTTGCTGGCCTTTGGTAACCACCAATCTGCCTCCATCTACTCTGGAAGCACATTTTTCAGATCCCACATATGTGTGAGAACATCCAATGTTTGTCTTTCTGTGCTGAGATTATTCCACTTCACATAATGACCTCCACTTCCATCTATGTTGCTGCAAATGACAAATGAGTAGTTAGAAAAATATATTTTCGGCCAGGCATGGCGGTTTACATCTGTAATCCTAGCACTCTGGGAGGCCAAGGCAGAAAACAAGCCTGAGTAAGAGTGAGACCTCATCTCTACTAAAAATACAAAATTAGCCAGTGTGTTTTTATTGCCTAGAATTGCTTTTGATATGCGGGGTCTTCTCTGGTTCCAAACAAAGTGTAAAATTATTTTTTTCATATCTGTGAAGAATGATGTTGGGATTTTAATAGGTATTGCACTGAATCTGTAGATCAGTTTGGGTAGTATAGACATTTTAACGATGTTGAGTCTGCCGACCCACGAGCATGGTATGGATTTCCATCTGTTTACATCCTCTGCTATTTCTTTCCTCAGTGTTTCATAGTTCTCCCTGAAGGTGTCTTCAAACTATACTACAAAGCTGTAGTAATGAAAACAATCTGGTATTGGCACAAGAATAGGATTATTGACCAGTGGAACAGATCTGAGAACCCTGATATAAAACCATCCTCATATAGCCATCTAATCTTTGACAAAGCAGACAAAAACATACACTGGGAAAAAGAATCCCTTTTCAATAAATGGTTCTGGGAAAACTGGATAGCCACTTGTAGAAGGCTGAAGCAGGATCCACACCTTTCACCTCTCACAAAAATCAACTCACGCTGGATAACAGACTTAAACCTAAGGTATGAAACTATTAGAATTCTAGAGGAAAATGTTGGAAACACTCTCCTAGACATCGGCCTAGGCAAAGAATTTATGAAGAAGACCCCAAACACAATCACAGCAGCAGCAAGAATAAATAAATGGGGCATATTCAGACTAACAAACTTCTGCACAGCCAAAGAAATAGTCATGAAAGTAAACAGACAACCTACAGAATGGGAGAAAATATTCACATCCTACACATCTGATAAGGGGCTGATAACTAGAATCTACTTAGAACTCATGAAAATTAGCAAGAAAAAAATCAAACAACCCTATCAAAAAGTGGGCAAAGGACATGAACAGAAACTTTTCTAAAGAAGACAGAATAATGGCTAACAAACATATGAAAAAATGCTCAACATCTCTAATCATCAGGGAAATGCAAATCAAAACTATAATGAGATATCAATTATATCCAGTAAGAATGGCCTTTATCAAAACATCCCAAAACAATAGGTGTTGGCGTGGATGCAGAGAGATAGGAACACTCCTATACTACTGGTGGGACTGCAAACTAGTTCAACCTCTATGGAAAGCAATATGGAGATACCTTAAAGCGATACAAGTGGATCCAGCAATCCCATTACTGGCCACCTACCCAAAAGATCCAATGACACTCTACAAAAAAGACACCTGCACTCGAAT
>VBSM01002217.1:13020517-13035114 GCA_008086735.1 Cheirogaleus medius
GGCAAGGGCATTATTTGAATCCTTAAAATTTGTACCCCCATAATTTGCTGAAATTAAAAAAAATGAGCAAAAAAAAGAAAAAATTAGCCAGTATGGTGGCACGTTCCTGTAGTTCCAGCTACTCAGGAGGCTGAGGCAAGAGGATCACCTGAGCCCAGGAGTCTGAGGTTGCAGTGAGCTATGATGATGCCACTGCATTCTATCTAGGGTGACAGAGTGAGACTATGTTTAAAAAAAAAAAAATTCAAGTAAGCTTTTCTTAACAGAAAAATTACCTTTAATAAAAATTAAAACAAATGTATAGCCTCCAAATTTATTAGAAGGAACAAAAAAAGCAACACAGCATTGTTTTTAAAAACACAAAACAGAAAAATGGAAAAGATTTTTAAAAATTCAAATCACATGTCAGAAGTAGAACCAAATATCAGTAATATACAAATGAATATTCAAAGAGAAAATTACGTGTCAAGAAGAGACATGTCTATATCAAAATGATTCTGAAAAGTTTAAAATAAATATAATAATAATAGTAATAGCAAATTATAACATTGTGCTTAGTATGCTCTAGGTAATACCACAGGCATTTTACGTCTACGAAATCATTTAAATCCTCAAAACATCTCCATTTCATAGATGATAAAACCGAGGTACAAAGAAGATAAGCAACTTGCTTAAGGTAATTTAGGTAGTAAGTGCTAGGATCAAAACCAGACAGTCTGGCTCCAGAGCACATGATTTTAATCACAACACTGCCTCTCAGACATGGGTGATATACTCCCTCAGCCCCTGCAGATCTATAATGTCTCTCTGTTGCCTTCATTGATTAACAAGGTTGTGTCAAACAAAATAATATCGTATAAACAAATATTGTAGAATTCAGGACAAAAGTATTAACTGGACAAAAAATAATTAAAAGTAACTAAAATTGGAGATGGTTATATAATACAGCTCAAGACATCTGAATTATAACTACTTAGAAATAATAAAGGACATGGTCAGTTATGAGCACATATAATATAAGCAGTTACCCTATGCTTATATTACATGCTTATACTACACAATGGGAAAAGATCCTACCCACTATATCTCTGAAAAGATGTAAAATATCTAGGAATAGATAACAAGAAAAGCATATGACCTATATGAAGAAATCTTCAAAATTTAGCCAAGGGGGCATACTATGAAAGTTGACTATTGTCATGCTTCTGGATATGGAGACTCAATTATGCTTAATAGGTCAATTCTAATCAAATTAATTTTTATAATTAAAGCAGTACCAATCAAAATCTGAAAAAAAATGTTTTTAATGTCATATTTTCATTCAAAAATTTCTCTGAAAGTATAGATAACATTATAATAGGCAAGAAAATACTAAAAATGAAGAATACTATAGGGTTTATAAAAATAGAGTCTAAACTTGTTACAAAGCCGAAATAATGATAATAGAATTGAACTGAAGCAATAGGAGACAATAGAATAGAACATAAAATCCAGAACCATGTGGGCCTGTGTGTATGAGTTCAAAAAATAAGTACTAATCACTGAGGGATTATTAATAAATGGTTATAAGTTAATAAGATAACTATATGAAGGACTGACACAAAAATAGGAACTGTACTTATCTTTGGGCAAATGATTTTGTTTTGTTTCTGTTTGTTTTGTCTTTCTCTAGCATTTTGGTATTTTCCTGAGCTCTCCAAATTTCCAATGAGAATCTTTTAATTTTATAATTAGAAAAAAATCATAAATGGTATTTTAATAGTATGGGTTCAATTCAAGTTGTAATTATAAAAGAAAAATGTATTGTTTTAATTCCACAAATTTGAGATTCCTCCCAAGTGACAGGTAACTAAGGGGAAAAAATTTGCTTTGGTAATAAACTATAATCTAGGTAAACTGTGAAAAAGAAAAAGGGTGAAAATTATTCTCAGAGAGTTGGGCACTGCCTTGAAAAAGTAGGCGTTGGTGAGAGGCTATAATATAGTGAGAAACTAAGTCAGAAAAATGTTCCATGAGGTCACCTTCCGTAGGTAGGTAGGAGGAGATATCCTGGAGGGATAAAAATAATCAAAGAAAGTCAATCCTTCTCAGTTTCCATAAGCCAGTTTCTAACATGATTTCTGGAACAAAAATGTTCAAATGAAAGTGACTACATTTCCTAAAATAGTGACTAGGTTTCCTAAATTACTAGTAATGTAGATGAGCATCTCTAGAAAATCACTAAAGTATATGTCCTCAATAGTGGCTCCAACCTATATGATAAATAGTATATGCGAGTACACGCATTATACATTGACACCCAAGAGCATCTGTCATTTAAAAGAAGGGAGATAACCATAACAAAAGTTGCTTTTAAGTTTAAAAAATGCTCTAGGAATACTGTCTTTTAAAAAAGAAAGTCATTGCCTTCAATATGCCTTCTAAATTTTTTTACATAATGACTACCAAAAGATTACAGAAAAGTACATTTGGTCTGAATGACTTGGAGAAACTTGCTGGCATCAGAAGCAACAAACTATTAATATCCTTCCAAGGGAAATAGGTAAAACAGAACTGAAGAAAACATCTGAACTCAGGGGTAGGTTAGTGAGTTTGTGGCAATAGAAAACTATTCTATTCCAGCCTCACTAGGGAATGAATTGGATGGCTCTTATTTCAGATAATGTGTCCTGTTTTAAGCTAAGATAGTCTAGTTTAGAAGAAATATAAATGAAAATGCTCTTCTAGTCTATGTTGCCAATCCATAAGTTGGTGGTGGAGAGGGGATGTTATACTCCTAATTCATTCCTAAAAAAAAGTCTTCTAAGAGCTCAGATCTGCCTAATCCTTTTGTTGAGGATTGCCAAAACTGAATGAGGGAAGATCAAAAACAGAGTATTGTCAATGTTGTTCATTCTTCAATACTTATAGACTCAGCCCAACTATACTTTTTCTCTCTTTTTTTTTTTTTTTTGGCATGATCTTAAGTACTGACGCTTACTATAATATTTCTATCCTCTTAAGACTTAAATTGTACCGCTTTTTATCAGGCCATAAATAATCACATACTTTTTTTATTTTACCACAGTTTTAGTACATACAAAATTTTATATTTTTATCAACTTTAAAGGTATAATAAATAATTAAATGAATATTATCTTAATTTCACATAATATTCTGGCAAATGCTTTCTGACTTTTATTGTTTTATTAAAACAAAATATCTGAAATTATTCTTAAACTTTAAAAGCCATCACATCTAGCTTTTGAAATATAACATAGCTATACTTATTATATTTTTAATTCATAAAGCCAAGTCAGTCAGGTCAAAATGTGTCTTGAATCAACAGAGATATCAACAACAAAATTTATCTGATGACAATAAGGTGAATTGCAGGCATTTTCCTATAAGTTTGTGCATTTGAATTCTTATTTTCATTCATATTTTGTTTTCTTTGTTGTAGTCTTAAAAGAAGGCCTTAAAGCTCTTTGTTCTTTTTTTTGTCTTTTTAAAAAAATATATTTAAGATTTTATTTTTGTAAGGTAGACTTTATTTCTACATTTGTTTTAGACCAAGAACCTAGACTATCATTATATTTCCCAGTTTTCTGTCCATATGTATAACTTAAAGCTCAGCAAAAATAGCCGAGGGATCCTTTGTTTCTACTCTCAAGCCAAATGATTATTGTAAAAATTCAGAATTCTCTCAGCTGTCATTGAATATGAATGAGCACCTAAAAAAACTGTACACTTTGCAATATTATTTACTCTTTTAAAAACTTCTCAAAAGACTAGGACAGATTTTTGGCATACTTATCCCTGAGCTATATTTTTATGACTAAATTATAACTTTCTGAATAAAAGAGATTAGTATAAATTAACTCAGAATTGAACAAGCCCTAATCAGGTTAGCTATCTACTTAACCTAAATAAACCACTTTACTTTCCCAATGGCATTACAATTAAAATCTGCTGTGACAGCATTGTAGGATTTCATAAATTGAAAAGGATATTTCCTGATAGTTAAAAACATTAATTTTGTAAAATATTTCTATAATAAGTAACATTGATATTATAAGAAGCAAAGTGAATGTGCTTTGTAATTAAATGATTAAAGCATTACATATTCAAATGCTAATTTTAAAGCAGGAAACATATTATCTTAATGGTAATGGAAAAGGAAAAGACATTATCCTCATTATAGAAATGAAGAGATTAAGGTCCATATTTATATAACACATATCCTATCACAATTATATCTTCTATCACTTTAAAACCAGCATCAAACACTGAGTGTTTTGTGTTTACCTGGGGGCCACTGTATACACATAATTGGGACTCTCTTACTTCTGATCCACCATCAGTAAACTGACACATTAACCTCAGCAAAACAGCCCAGGAGGAGGCCTGGCTATTTAAACTCTTCTGCTGTTCTGGGGGATCTCTGAGGAGGTCTCATCTCTGACTTCCTATGCAGCTTGCAGAAAGGTGATGGGGTTTAGGTTTGGGTTTTACGTGATGAAGAGGTCTAGAAATTGAACACTGGCTCAGCATACCAGAAAGCTGGTGTTATGTTTCAGGCTAAAGCCAGCTAATTCCATAAAGATACCAGAATTAGGAATAGGAGCCACTTATTCCCAGCACTGCTGGAGCACATCTCTCTGTAAGCAGTAAGGATTTGGCAGAGCATAGGATCATACTGAACAGCCTCTGTTGGTCTGAGAAGCATTTTTCTCTACAAGTAGCTATGCTGTCAAAATAGTAGATGCTGGCGTGGATGGGGAGAGAAAGGACCACTTAAACACTGTTCGTGGGACTGCAAACTAGTGCAACCTCTATGGAAAATAGTATGGAGATTCCTCAAAGAACTAAAAGTAGACCTACCGTTTGATCCAGCAATCCTACTACTGGGTATTTACTCAAAGGAAAAAGTCATTTTATCAAAAAGATACTTGCACTCGAATATTTGTTGCAGCACAATTCACAACTACAAAGATGTGGAATCAACCCAAGTGCCCATCAATTCATGAGAGGGTTAATGAAACGTGTTATTTGTATACCGAGTACTAATCAGCCATAAAAAATGAAATAATACCTTTTATAACAATCTGGATGGAACTGGAGACCATCCTCCTAAGTGACGTATCACAAGAATAGAAAAACACCATATGAACTCACGTAGAGGAGGGAATGGGTGAAGTCACATGTAACAGGTACAATGTACACTATCTGGGTGATGGGCACACTAATAACTTTGACTCAAGCAGTACAAAAGCAATCCACGTAACCAAAACATTTGTACCCCCATAATATTCTGAAATAAATAAAAAAATTTAAAAAACAACATATGTCAGAATCTCCTCTGTGTGCAAAGAGATAGCAACAAATGTGACTACGGACTTCTCTGAAGGAATGTCTTCCTCAGAACAAGAAAGACAGATAAAGAATGAATCCAGGCCGGGCGCAGTGGTTCACGCCTGTAATCCTAGCACTCTGGGAGGCCGAGGCGGGCGGATCGCTCAAGGTCAGGAGTTCGAAACCAGCCTGAGCAAGAGCGAGACCCTGTCTGTCCTAAAAATAGAAAGAAATTAATTGGCCAACTAAAAATATATAGAAAAAATTAGCCGGGCATGGTGGCACATGCCTGTAGTTCCAGCTACTTGGGAGGCTGAAGCAGAAGGAATGCTTGAGCCTAAGAGTTTGGGGTTGCTGTGAGCTAGGCTGACACCATGGCACTCTAGTCCAGGCAACACAGTGAGACTCTGTCTCAAAAAAAAAAAAAAAAAAAAAAATCATTACAGAGGCCACTGCCTCAGTATGTACCCACTCTTGTACAAGGTGTCAAGGATCCCTACTAATGAGTGAGACCAATGTCACCTTCCCTCTTTTACCTAGAATTGTGGAACAGGAAGAAATTCTATAAGGAACCTCATTGGCCCTAATTTTTCATCTCTCTGATAAGGACAATCAAGCCCAGTGAAATTGGGCAACTTGCTCAAGGACATCCAGAAGTGGAGCCTCCTGAGATCCAGACAGGGGCCCTTCTACTGCACAGGGCAGTGCTTGTGTCTCTACTCAGTTCCTAAATGATCGGTCCACTTTATATTTGGTCCCTGATTGAAGCCAGTGCAGTTTCTTTTTGTGATCCCTTCCTTATCTCCCTTTCCTATGTTGCTAAAACCTGGAGAAGAAAATCCACAAAAGAAAAGAATTGGTCAAGAATGTAATGTGCAATTCCACCTAGATTGGTTACATTTAGCCAGCAAGCCAATCAAAAAGAATCCCAGGACCAGGTGTGGTGACTCACACCTGTAGTCCTAGCTACTTCTAGGCTCAGGCGGGAGAATCACTTGAGCCCAGAAGTTTGAGGCTGCAGTGAGCTGTGATCACACCACTGCACTTCAACCTGGGTGACAGAGAGAGATCCTGTTTCAAAAACAGTAATAATAATAATAATAATAAAGTATCCCAGGAGTAGATGCTTTTTCCAAAACTAATTTTCAAAGAGATTAAAAGGGCATGTTAACGCTTAAACTCAACCTGTTTGCTATATAGATAAAGAAAACATGAAAACATGCTTGCCATCAAACTGCAACAAATTAGTTGCACTTTCCTATGAAGAAATCAAGTAGAAAGAGGCTGTGAATCATCTAAGTACATCAAAAGCAGAGACAAGGGTATCCTATTTAAAAGTTTTAGCTAGCTACTCTGTGCTGTGTTCAGGTCACAATGACCTGTTTGATTTTGTGAACATGCTCCTGAATATTAAAATGGTTCCTCCTACTTTATGCCTGTTGTAATGTTTCTCCTTTTTCCCAACATATTAACAGTTAAAAAGACAGTTATTATTCCTCCCTTGCAAATGGTCCCCCCCTAGCCCTTTAACTTACAGTCCCTCTAGCAAAAGTCAGTGTCCCTGAAAGTGTTACTACTGTTTTTAACACAGTGCGATAAATAAATTGTACCCTACTCAAGTGTGTTTTGGATAAAATACTACCCAGGTTTCATTCAGCATAACAAGTCTTATTTTAATTATCTGTGAACAAAACTTGCATGGGACTCTATTTATTGACAGATTTTAATATTGCTGAGCTTACCTACTTCCTTATTTTTGTGCCAGGTCAGCAGCAAAAACACTTGAATTTTTGTACAAAACATAATAAAATTATGGAAAATGACCCCAGAAAGAAAATTATTGTGTTTAACATTTAATTTATAGTCATTTACTTCCCAGAGGCAAAATAAGGAAAATGGAAAAATACATGTAAGAATAAACATAGGACATGAGGAATAAGGTTACAGTTTAAAATGTAATAAGTAACACGGATACCGAGACCGAGACCAGATAATGCCTCCACGCACATAATCATGTCTTGGGCTGCCTCTAACCTATTGGAAATTAAGTGAAGTGCAAAGTGAGGTTTCCAGTAAAAAGTCTCTGGTGTTTTCACCTAAATCCATGGAAGACAGTAGTCCTCATCACTAAAACCACACATAAATCAGAAAGTTGGCAGCGCTTGCTCTGTAGAATCCAAAACTTAAGCTGTTTGGAGACTGAACTTCCTCTCACCCTAAAAAGGATGGATTCTACCCAGTCAGGATGAAGCCATGAGAGAGGACTTTCTAAAAGCTGAGAAAGACAGAGAAAGAGAGATTGATTTTATTTCCAGAACCATTTAATATAGCTCTTATTAAAATGCATATGTGGATTCCCATCCCAACACATTTAAGCCAAAAAGAGAAAAAGCAAGATATATTTTCAAATGTGGATTTTTTAAGAAAGAACAGAAAGCAGGTGAAAATAATACCTGGGAAACAAAAGTTTCACTGTCTTTGCATTAGTATACTGTTATGGGAATTTATTTTTCTATCTTATCATCAATTTTACCCACATAGAAGTTTATAAAATGAAAAAGAAGATGTGTGCCTTGTATAACACAAGTTGCCCTTCTTAATTGAAGCAGTCGACTTCCAAGCCATAGGATGTTAGAAAGCACAGTCAGAGCAAGCAGCTTGGTTTTTTATGTCAGCCATAAACTGAGCTCCCATAATCTTCTCTATTCACTCATCCTAAAAATGAAAACAGATTAACCTAATTCATCTCTAATGTCTCAAGCAGCTCAAAAGAAAGACTCAGGCAGAATCACAGAATGCTAAGTAGCACAGGCTCTGGAACTACGCTTTCTAGCGGTATGTCCTTCAGTGGTAAGATGTTTAAATTCCACATGCTTCAGTTTCTTCATTTGAAAAAAGGGGATAATAATACATATTTCACAGAGTGCTTATGAGGGGTAAAGGAGATAATCCATATAAAGCATTTAGAATAGTTCCTGGCACATATACACGTGATAAACATTAGCTATTATTGTTATTATATCAATGTTCACTCAATGTGTTTTTCAGGAAGGAATTTGGAATGTTTGGTGCAAAGAAAAAAGTTGATGAAAACAAAAATTTTAAAGGGAGCAATTTGGAGCATTTTGAAAGGCTACCAGAAAGAAAGAAATAGGATCATGGTTAAGAAGAGAGGACCCCTAACTAAATGAAAAGAGTACCCAAATAGTTGAAATGGGCTTTTCCTTAGGGATCCTTCTTTGTTCAAATACCATATATTCACCAAGTTGCTTTCTGGTCTTGATTTATAGCTCTTGTTACTTCTGGTCTTATGTAAACTTCCCTTCTAGGAAAAGGTATTTCCTATTTTGGGTTATTAAACTAGTTTCTAGCTAAAATCAGAATTTGGTCATTGTGAGTCCCTTTTCCCTAGGGCTTATCACTCCTTAGATTAATTGAATGGCCAACTCCCAGACTGCAAAATTGGAAGTACAAACCCCAAGGAATAAAGAGACTGTAACCTACCTATCCTGAATCCTCATAAGTTTAATTGATCATGCTCTTCTTGGGCCCTAACAAGGTCCCATCTAAGTTAATAAATTAGCAGCCTCTCACATGCTATTCCACTCCCCTGTTTCCTTGTCCAGTTCTCAATGCTCAACACTTCCACTTACAGAGTTGCAGAGCACACAAAGGGCAGAGCCCTTGTCTAAATCATCTCAGGGTCTAGCCCTATTGCTACCTAGTGCATAACAGACTTTGTAAAAAGTTTAAGCGAATTGTGCAAGGCACTACTGAAGCTTATACTGTCATACAATGATTTCTTAGGTTTGGTGTAATAAAAGCCCAAGTAAACTTTGTACTGATAATGATGGGAAGCTGATAATGATGGGAAATTCTCCTTTTTAAGATCAGACAGTATAATTTTTTAAAAAATATATCCGAAGCTTTGAGAGATACAGGCTAGTCCAGAAGAAAAAAGAATCAAACCAAATCAAAAAATCTTTCCTCACTTTCAGAAGAATAATTCATGATTGACAAGAAAGGAGTAAATCACAGCTAAACAGTAACATGAAGTTGAAAGAAGGACATAAAACAAAAGCATTCTAGCAACTTCAAAGGGATGTGCTGAGCAGCCTTTAGGTCTTAACTCTGCTCTTGTTTGTGACTCTTCATTGAGAGGCTGTCTTCCCATTCTACCCCTTCCATCCCTTCTGCCCAATCAACCCAGGGAATCTTATCTAATCTTGGTGGTGAGAGGCTGTATTCTGCCTCACTGTGTAGAATGGTCATTTCTTGTATCTGCTGCTCAGCTTTTACATTTCTTTCTTATGGCAATGGTACCTCAATTTTTTTTCACTCTTTTCTACCTTCCATTGTCAATTCATGCATTTAGGTAAAACTGACTTTCTATCCCTTGAGAACCTGAGCAAGATCATAGATTAATTAAAATAATTAAATCTTCCCACATAAACTCTTTCAGAAAAAGAGGAAGAGGATACACTTTCCACCTCATTTTATGAGATCAACATTACCTCGATACTAAAACTAGATAAAGATATTATAGGAAAATAATAAAAGGAACCAATATCTCTCAAGAACATGGACATAAAAAATTACACACACACACACACACACACGCACACACACAAATTGAATTCAATTTATAGAAAGGATACACATCTTGATCTTGTGGGGTTTATGCCAAAAATCAAGGTAGAACTAATTAACATAATTCACCATACTCACAGAATAAAGAAGAAAATCCACATAATCATCTCAATTGACACAGAAAAAACATTTAACAAAATTCAACATCAGTTTATGATTAAAAAAAAAACTTAGCGAACTAGAAATAGAGGGGACTTAGTCTGATAGATAAAATCTATGTACTAAAAAAAAACTACAACATCATACTTACTGGCAAAACACTAAGCCATTTCTCTCTAATATTCAGAAGTAAAGCAAGAATGCCTACTCTTACACTCTCTGTTCAGCATTATACTAGAGGTCTTAGCCAGTGCAATAAAGCAAGATAAAGAAATTAATGACATACAGATTGGAAAGCAAAAGGTAAAAACGCTAATGTATTCATTTTGTTAACCTATAGATAATAAAATCAGGCCAATAAGGTCCAATGAGAAACAATTCCTGAATTTTGGTACGAACTTTTATGTAGTGAAGAAACTCTCAGACCTCTGGCATTAACCATACAGCCTGAGAATGGAACTACGCCACTAAGAGCAGGGCCTGAAAATGATCCTAGTGACATTAAGTTATGAATCAAGTTGGTTTGAAAGTAGTTCTATGCCTGGATCTTTAAGTTATAAGGAATAATACATTCTCTTTTTGGTTTAAGCCAATTTGGGTTAAGTTTTCTATCACTTATCACCAAGGAGTCCTAATTTCTTCCTCATATCTTCTTTCATACCTTAAATCTCTTCAGGGATTAGACTTTTGTATTATTTTGCTTCTGAGTTTTTTTTCTTCCCTTAGAGTTAAATGAAAATCTACTTTGAGTAGGTAAATAACAACCTATAAGTTAGTATAAATAAATTATTATCTCACATGTGTGAGAAATAAATGTAATATGATATATATTTTTTAAAATTCCTGATTGGTAAATCAAAATCAGTCTTCTGGAAACCTCTCTTCACCAATGCAAAAGGGTGACAATGTAGATTTATCTATTATATTCCTTCTAGATTCACTTTCCACATTGCAACAGCAGTGAAATAGCAATGAGACATAGCAGCTTTGTACAATGTAGATATACAACATGTTTATTTTATTTATAGTGATTATGCACAAAACCATCAGGAGAAAAATATGAGAAGTATGTAATACACATTATATTTTCAAGCATGGAGGCTCAATGCAACTACTTTTATCTACAATCCAAGATGATCCTCTTACAATTCCATCCTTTGATCATTGCACAAATGCCTCCCATTCCCTTCCAAAAATCTTTCTCCAAAATGAAGCTAACTAAACCACTTTTTTCCCACTCTTATTACTCTATTGTTCTTTTACCTGTATCATATTGTCAATATATCATTAATATGAATATTGGCCCTTATAAGAGAACTAATTTATGCTTTGCTAAAACCTTAGCTCTACTTAATCAGAATGTCTTAGTGAAAGCTGACCCAAAACAAGACCCTATTTGTTATGTGACTCTGGGAAGCACAGTTTAGGGAGATTTAAAAGGAAGATCCAGAAAGAAGAAGAGCCAATAAAGAATGTGCTAATGATAAGGTTATTGCTCTGGCCAACTGAGACTCAATCCCACTGAGATCTTTTTGATGAATCACAGGTAATATGTCTCAGAATTGTCTTATCAAGGGATAGATAAGGTGAAATATTCAACCATTGACCCCCATACTTCATACCTCACTGGAGTGAGGGGGCATGAAATCCTGGCATTTCTGAACTTCTCTGTGAGAGGTAAGCAAGAACCTGTGATATGAAAGTAAGCTCCCAGTAATAGATTCAGAGAGACACAGATGCTCGAGGTGGGAATCTGTCATACGACTAGGACCTGTCACCCACAACTGCAGGAGAGCTCAGAGTAGATGGAGGGGATATGGAATGGGACATCACAGCATCAGTTACACTGTCCAACAGAGCTTTCAAGTCACCTCATCCTTGTGATCACAAGAATACCAACATTTTCTTTCTCCCTCTCGTTATTTCATGGATTTCTCCACAATCTCTACATGCATTTTCATTCACCTACTTAACATATTATATTTCTACTTCTAACCTAGATACATTTCCATTATTAAATATAATATACTCCCCTTTGATCAACATTATCCAAAAGGCAAAGAAACTTAAGCTTGATGTATTGTCCCTTTTCTGACCAGTCTGTCCTTAGTCTCCTCAAGAATGATCTCTTGAGGAAATAGGAGAATTAACTTTCAAGAGTTTCAAGAATAAAGAAGACATAGTCCCTACTCTCCAGCTGCCTAGCAGAGAAAAGAAGTCAAGGTCACAAATAACTAAAACATAAGGCAAAATAAGCTAAGTGCCATAAGAGAGGTACATACAAAGTGCTTTGAGGGCTCAAAGGAGATAAATATCACATCTAGTTGGCAGGATCAGGAAGGATATGTGAATGAGGAGGCTTGTGAGCTGAGCTTTGAAGGATGGATGGGATTTTGTCAGTAAAAGGTGGCTAGAGGGCTTTCTAAATATAGACTATTATAAGCAAAGTTCCAACCACAGAAAAATGCATACTCCTTTGAGAAACAATCTGGTTTGGCTGGAGCATAATGTACATATCACAGAAGTATACTGGGAGATATAACTGGAAAGGACCACTCTGCATGCATGTTTTAACCATTTCAATAATCTATCATCAGAATGTTCTGTTAAGAGTGGCATGACAGTAATGCCCCTCTTAAGTAGGAGACAGTAACACCTTTCTTAAGGTCTATCAACTGTATATTATTTTTAAATACCGATTTAGTATTCATATTTTAAAATTTCTGCAAGATCGAACTTGTTGAAAGAAAATGTAGAGAGTCAGAGGAGGTCATTCCCTTATGGTCATATAAGTATAGCATAAAAGTTTAAGAGCCTATGATCTTTTTTGTCTTTCTTTTTCCAATTACTGTTTTAAAAAAGAAGTTATGTTTTGTATTTTACAAAACAGGGAGAATGAGGTAATAAAAAAAGATGAATGAACAAAATAAGTCAATGCTTGATACTCTCTTCAACAGGTGCCTGAATCCACACATACATGTGAGTTTAAAGGAAATTAGCCAAAATAAATAACGTGGGAAATCAATGTTAAACACATTTGTATGCATGTGGTTTTCCTCCACATCCTGGGGGGATTAACATTTTACTCTTGCTGCAGTCTCATTATTAATCTTATTCTTACCAGAGTCAAATGGGAAGTAAGTCAGCTAACGTGTAGTAATTGGAGATAAAGGGAAATTGTTTCTTATGGAACAAATACTTCAGTTCAGCTTGAAGACTGTTTTAGACAGTCCTAGTGGTTGTTTTGTCAGCCCAGAAATACAGTCTTAGTCTAGCTCTTGAAAACACACAATAGCATGACTTAGTTTACATCTTAGTATCAATTAGTACTTTTCAGAGCACATTCCTATATATTTAATATTTATAATAATTCTGGAAAAAATGGTCCAGAAAACATTATCCTCCTTTTACAGATTATAAAACCAAAGTTTAAAAAAGTTAATTGACTTTCCCCTATCAGAGTTGTAATAAGGTGCTCTGAGTTCCACTTCTTTCCCATTTCTCTGAAATGAATCAAGTCTTATTTGCTAAGTAATTCATTGTTTTAATCTGTACAATGCTTAAATGGGGACACTTCTTTCAATAACAGTCTCTCTATCAGTGTACATGCTAGTTTTTAGATATTTAATATTATTCCATGGTTTCCTCTCACAAAGCAAAGTTGAAATGATCTCTCACATGCCATTGGTTTTAATTCTAGTGGGGTCTTTAAAAACAAAGTCCTTAAAAAGCTATTGAACTAATTCAAATTGTTTCTTAAAGAAAAGTTTGGTCCTGCCTGTAAGAAGGTTAGTGTGCTTGTTCTGTAAAAAGACAGAACCTCTATATGTACTAAAATATAAATTAAACTCCTCATTTTTATAACAGAACATCAACTTTCCACTTATATCTCTAGGACCAAAAGTCAGACTATCTGAATTGTTAAGCAGTTCAGAACACTTGGATGACAGCCGCTTACCACAAAGTTCTCCTTAAATGCTCTCTAGCTTCATCTGAAAAGGCATTGAGACTATAGGAGGAATGATGAGGCTCCCCTGCTTTCTGAGCTGGGTGGGAATATGGGAATATGGCCTGGAGCAGATAAATGATTCTCAAACTAGAATCCGCATGCAAATCACTTGGGGACCTTGCTAAAACATTTGCTGACCACTGGTCTCAAGCAGTGGTTCTTAACCCTGACTGCATAGTCAAATCACCTGGGGATGTTTAAAAATACAGATGATCCTATCTGTACCGCACCAGATCAGTTAATCTAGAATCTCTGGGGGTGATTCTGACAAAACTGTTTTTTAAAAGTTCTCCAAGTAACAGTCAGGTTTGAAAATCACTGGTCTAAAGGAAATATTATCTTCCTACCCATGTTTCAGCACCTATAAACCGAGTTGCCAAAGTCAAAGCTTAAACCCCAGGCCTTCAACTATTCACAGCTTATTCCTGCACAGTCTCTGCACTGTTGTCACTACAAACTAAGACACAATCCCTAGAACAATTCTTTGGTTGCTTTTTTTTTTCCT
>VBSM01002217.1:13045048-13077082 GCA_008086735.1 Cheirogaleus medius
AAAAAAAAAAAAAAGAGTTTTTCATTGCTACTACTATTATCACAACTACTATTACTACTACTACCAATTTTTCTGTTACTTATATATTATATAGCCAGCTTTCAGGATCATACAGACCTGTACCATAATACTACTATAAAAATCAAGTTGACTCTTAAAGAATCAAATGACTCGATGAATCTAAGGGAATAGGGCAAAATGGATTCTATCTCTCATTCTTCTCAACACATTCTACTGCCCTCCACCTATTGAGAATAATATGACAAATAAATGGTATTGTTTCAGTATGACAAACTAGGTATGGTCACAGAAAGCAAGTGGTCTTACTAACTAATTACAGACAGAAAGATAAAGCTACATATTTTATTTTTTCAATGAAAGTTCTTACTTGATAGACATTTACTATTTATTTTATAGTGGGTGGGAAATGGTATGATAGGGACTTGCCAATATATTCCTTAGTAATGTAGTAAGTTTCATTACATCTACAACAGCACAACACCATTG
This sequence comes from Cheirogaleus medius, assembly GCA_008086735.1. Lineage (NCBI taxonomy): Eukaryota > Metazoa > Chordata > Mammalia > Primates > Cheirogaleidae > Cheirogaleus > Cheirogaleus medius. The sequence goes on from VBSM01002217.1 coordinate 13,045,556, forward strand.
GGTCTAGGGCGTCTCCTGAGAGACGGAAATAATCTTATGCTGATTTGAAGTGACCATATTTTATATCATGCATCATTTCAGGAAAAGAAAGTAAAAGGAAAAAACAGAATTAAAAAACCTCTACCTCCAAAACCTAATAAATTAAACACAAAAAATAAAACAATCAAATGTACCAGCAGCATTCAAACTAAGGAATATAGCAATTTACACCACACATTTTGACAGGTGCCATCCAGAGGCAAGAGGGTAAAGATTTCTGATATCAACTTTCAGTTACTTTCATGACCATTAATAAGGATTATAGGGATGGAAAAAATTGAATCAACAAAATTCTGAAAATTCTTACTCATCCCTCAATTCAGAAGGAAGTAGAATCTAGTGAATGGGATGCAAACCAAAAAAAGGCAATTAATGACACTCCAAAGCAGAGCACCTTGCCTTTCATAAGTGAAGCATAAACAAACAATGACTCAAAGGATTTGCTATTTGTGTATTCATTGGTTAAAAGGCAGGGTACTGTAAACTAAAAATAAAATCCTAAACTCCCCACCCACTGAATGGACCCCCTCTTGGCCAATAGGACCCAGAAAAACTCCTAAAACTGAGTTCCATGACAGGAAGGGAGGTTGAACATGCCTTGTCATACCTCCTCCCTTTTGCAGTTTAGACACAACAATTGACCATTGTTAATGTTAAAATAGAGATCATAAGACTGACAAAACATACTTTGTGGCAATAAGATACCAAATTATAAACAAGACCTAAGGCCATGCCAGACAAGGGTTAAGTCACACCTTACAATCCATAAAATCTAGTTAACATGGTCTTTTTTTGCTGTCATCATAACACATGACAGATAACAAACTCCCTTATCTTAAGCATTCCTTCCTACTAACTCCAAATTTTTAGATGAAGATTAACACTTTCAACCAACTAACTACCAATTAAAGAATCTCTAAATCCACCTATGACTTGTAAGCCCCATTTCAAGATATCCCACCTTTTCAGGACGAACCAATGTATACCTTCTATGTATTGATTTATTATTTCACCTGCAATTCTTGTCTCCCTGAAATATATAAAACCAAACTGTAACCCAACTGCCTCAGGTGCACTTTCTCAGGAACTCTTGACATATGTCTCCCTGGGCCATAGTAACTCATATTGGCTCAGAACGAACCTCTTTAAATTATTTTACACAGTTTGTTTTTTTCTGTTAAAACTGCACAGAGTTCAAAAGCCACATGTTGGAGTGACATCAGCGAGAATGGCAGAATAAAGACCTCCAAAACTTCTCTCCTCCATAAGACAATCAGAACATTGGGAAAAAAAATCAATAACTACTTTTTCAGAACTCTGGAAATTAAGTAAAGGCTTACAGTAATCCCAAGAGCATCTATTTAAGAAAAACAGCTGAGTTTTGGTAAGAACAGTGAGTTTTATAGCATTTTAGCTTGTCCTATTCCCATGTCCCTATCCCCAGCTCCACAGTAGCCTTGAAAGCAATAAGTTGCCATCACAGTGAAAATCAGCTGTCTAGCAGTCACTATAGGATACAGAACTTGGTTAGAATTCCTTAAAATCCCCATTAACAGAGAACTGTCATAATTTGACCTATGTAGAAGACCCCACTTTCAAGGCTTTCCTTTATTTGATCTGACTTGGGTCTCCCCCAGTGTGAACAACCATCTCCTTAGAGACATTTGTCAGCTACCTGAGACAGTAAGTTACAGATGGGGAAAATAAGAAACTAATCAAAATGCTTATCAAGGGAAATCTGAGGAATGAAATGTCCATAAGGAGCTTTAAAAAACTCCCAACATATTCCTGGGAACCTGGAAGGCTCATGTGCAATGTGCATATGTAGAGTTGTTTGCATGCCCGAGGCTGTGCACAAGCTCATGAAAGACCTGATAAGGCCATAAATTCTTACCTCTGTCTGACCTTGAGGCTCTGTGGAAGAAAGAGGCAAAGACTAAGGCAGAATTGTCAGTAGCCTGGCTGAGTGTGGAAGGCATGGCTCAGCATCCACACAGAGCCCTTCAGCAAAGACTTAGAGACTTATTGGTTCCAGGCATTTAAGGAAATCTCTGTCAGATCATTAGCTGATCACTAAGCTAACTGAGAAGAGACTTCAGTGGTCACACAGAACAAAGAATACAAACTTTACATATTTAGTTCAGAAAAGTGACTAGGCAAGCTGCAACAACAAATCCTGGAGAAGAGCAAGAACCTGATTTCTAAGAGTTGCTACATAATATTATTTAAAATATTCAATGTTCTGCCCAACACAAAATTATAAAACATGTAAGAAACCCAAGAAAGCATGGGCCTTGAACAGGAAAAAAAAAAGTCAATAGAAACTGTCTCTGAGGAACACCAGACAGTGGACTTACTAATCAAAGACTAGATAAAGACTGCATTGTAAGTTATCTTAGAGTTGCCATAACAAATTATCGCAGACTTGGTGGCTTAAAACAACAGGAATTTATTCTCTCATAGTTCTGGAGGCCAGAAGTTTAAAATCAAGGTGTTGGCAGGGCCATACTTCTTCTAGAAGCTCTAGAGAAGATTCTGTTCCGTGCCCTTTCGCCTCCTGGTGGTTGCCAGCATTCTGTGGCTTGAGGCTGCATCACACTAATCTCTGCCTCCACTTTGCCTCTTCTTCTTCTGTGTGTCTCAAAACTTCCTCTGCCACTCTCTTGTAAGAATGCATGTAGTTACACCTGGGGGCCACATAGTAATCCAGGATAATGTCCACCTCTCAAAATCCTTAACTTAATCACATTTTTTTGCCATATGAGGTAATAGTTACTCTTTTGTCATATAAGGGATGCTACAATGAAAAGTATATGGACATATCTTTGGGGCCACCATTTAGCTCACTACAAAGACTTTAAATCAGCTATTTAAAATAGCTTCAAAGAATTAAAGAAAACCATGTCTAAAGAACTAAGGGACAGTATGAGAAAGATGTCTCACCAAATAAAGAATACCAATAAAGAGACAGAAATTATAACTAGAACCAAGAAGAAAATCTGGTGTTGAGAGTAATATAACAAAAATTTAAAATTCACTAGAGGGTCTCAATAGCAATTTGAGATGGCAGAAGACAGAATCTGTAAACTTGAACATAGGTCAACTGAGATTATTCAATCTGAATAGCAGAAAGAAAAAAAGAATGAACAAAAATTAACAGACACTCAGAGACCTGTGGAACACAATCAAGAGTACCAACATTTGCATAATGGGAGTCCCAAAAGGACAGGAGAAGAGAGAATAAGGAAAATGAGAAAGAGAAGGAGGAGAACAATAGGTAGAGGAAGGGCACAGAAAGAATATTTAAGCAAATGATAGCCCAATATATCTCATATTTGATGAAAAAAAACTACCCCTACATATCTAAGAAGTTCAATAAACTCCAAGTTTAAACTCAAAGATATCTACACCTAGACAATGAAAATCTAGACAAACATCTAGACCAAACAATCAAAACTGAAGTCAAAGAGAGAATCCAGAAAACAGCAGGAAAGAAACAATTCATTACATACAACAGAACTTCAATAAGATTAACAGCTGATTTCTGTCAAGAAACCATGGAAGAAGTAAACTTCAGTAGACTAGTATGCAACTGTTAAATAAAAGACTGATTATATATTTATGTGATGACACATGAAAACACATCCAAGGTATATTAAATGAAAATTGCAAATATCATAACCATATTAATATTATGATCACATAGTTTAAATAACAAGTTAGTAATTAGTTAATTACTCAAAGAAAGATAAATTAATGATATATATACATACATAAAATTTTCAGACAGACATATAAAAATATATTAATGATTAACTGAAATGAATTGAGGAAAAGTTTTACTTTCCCTTTATAACTTTCCTGTCACTTAAACTTTTTATCTCTGAAATATATTAATCCTATAATTTTTTAAAGATTTAATCATGTTCTACTCTAGCAGTATGAAACTTTCATGTATATATATATACATATATATATATATATGAGGTACCTTGTTGCTATTACATATTGAATTTGTTATAATACACATTAGAAATGCATCTTCCACATCCTCCACATAGCATGGAAATCACGCACCAACATCCATGGTATTTTTCTTCCTCAGTTGTATCCCAACCATTTGTTATTCATTCACAAATGCTTACTGAGCATCCATTCTGTCAGGGAACTAGATTCTGAATTCAAGATCCCTTCCCCTATGGAATTAACATTCCCTGAGGGCACTATGGGGTACGTTATTACAAGAGTATATTACTACAAACATGTAAATAGACAAAACAACTATAAATTGATGAATGCTATGGTGAAAATTAATAAATGACTAAAGATCAGAATAAAAGTAGAAAGAACTTCTTTTTAAATTGGGTGTCCAGGGACAATTTCTCAAAGGAAGGATAGTTGTGCTGATAGGTAAAGAATCTACAGGATAAGAAAGAGTCAGCTCCACTAACAACAGGAGAAGAACATTCCATGAAGCAAACAAAGCATGTGCAAAGGCCCAAGGTGGGGAGAAAAAAGCCCATGATTTCAAAATCCTTATATAAATATAGATAATTTTCCATAACCCTATTTCTCCTCCAAAGACTCAAAGGTTCACTAGAAGAAAAGAGGTATCACCCACTCACTGTGTCCGATCAGCCACTTCCCTCAATTAGGTACCTCAGGAAACAATTTTATATATACCCAAAGAAAATTGCAACTTTCTATGCTTTCCAGACCCTCAAAAATTTTTCACTGATAAAACACCATTCTCCCGTTATCCCATAAAAGTGTACTACTGATATCAGCTAGTGTTCACAGCCATACTCAGGACTTTTTCTGACTTTCCTATGACTGCACCATGATTCCTTCTCCAAGCTCAGAACACTTAGCTTTGCAATCCTGTCTGTGCTAGTAGTGAGTCTCCCACAGAATTAGAACAACCTGAATTAAGCTTTAAATTTCAGGACCTCCCTTCTAAGGACTCAGCCTCACAGAAGACAACCTTTATTCCTACTCACTTGGATTTTGGCCAACCCAACCAACCCAGATTTCATGGAAGAAGTAGTGGAATTGAAGGATGATGAGGAACTGATAACATCCCTAATCTGGTCCCTAACAACTTTCTACCATAGTCCCCTTCATGAAAACCTATGCCCAGTCCAGCTGCAATTGTTCTCTATGCTCACACCCACATATTTCCCTACATGTTCTTATTCCTGTGATTCACTAAGCTCAGGATTGCATATTCATAGAACATCAGAATCCAAGCAGATAATATATGTGAGTCAGCTAGGAACAGCAGAGTGATGCAGACTGAAAAAACAAGAAAAACCTTTTTCTACCTAAGGCATTCAAATTCAGGCCTCTTTGAAAACTCAAGGCTAGTCATACTGAACTCATATGCAGGCTGAGTTCAGTCCATGGGCCACTGATTCAGTTTGAGACATCTCTAGTTCCATATATACCTAAATTTTACCTTTCCTTTAAGTCTTTCAAGCACTGCTTCCCCTATAAAATTTATGCTGATCCCTTAATTTGTATTAATATGTTGCCTGTGTTTCCACTTGATGGAAAGAGAAAATAAAGAAAATGGAGCCAGAAGATCAAGGTTAAATCCACTTGCTTATCTATGACTTAAGACAATTAATATCTCTGAAACTCAACTTCCTCATCTGTAAAACAGGGATAGCATCACCTATGTCACAGGGTCATTCTGAAGATTAAATTGAAAATACATGCAAAAAGCACCATACAAATTATGATTCAAACTGTAATTGCTGATTTTCCTAATCATCTCAGAAACAGTTCTTTCTCAAGGACTAGATTAATGTTCCTCCTTCTTCAACCCTATATATATACTTGCCCAGCAAAGTGCCTGAAACACTTCATTAATATCTTGACTTACGGGTTTATATAGTAGTATTGTATGTCTCTGAGTAAAGTGTCATGTAACTCAGTAGAGTAACTAAGAACTTCAAGTCTTGCTTCACAGCCTGCCCCCCAAAAAATGATTAACCAGAATGCTTTTTTATTTAACCACATATAACAGGGGTCCTAGGAATAGATGCCAAGGTAAAAATAATTTAATATAGGTATTTTGTACCTATCTGTGTGACCTCTTCATGATAATAAACTTAACTTGCATATACTTTTTATCTACAGAATATTTGAAACATTCTCACAGATTTCTATTAGTCCTGTCATTGATTTGTTTCTACTACAACTGCGTTATCCTGTCAAAACTCCTGAAAATACTTTCCAAAATTAATTTGGCACAAACATAATGAGTCAATCACAGATAAGTCACCTGTTTACCTCTGCAAATATTTACAAAAATAAATTAGCATGCAACTTCTAATAATATCAAGGACAATCAGAAATATGCATGTGTGGACAAAATGAAGTCCACAGATATTTAGTATCTTCCTGATTTGAATCTGAGGACTTCCTTGTACTATATTTCTTCTTCAGGAGTATATACTCTCCCATTGAAAATTCTAACATACCAAAATGAATATCCTCAAATTATGACAGTACTATGAACTTAAAAGTCATTTTTAAAAATCTCATAATGCTCTTCAGGGATAAAATTTTTAAAGTTTTAGGGTACTTTTCACTGATCCAAACTGTATATAAATTCTATTCTATTATAGCTAAGTGGAAAACCAAGGAATAAAATATTAATATGTATTATTTCTGCAATCCTTTAACTTATTCATATAAAGTAAAAGGAAAAGAGAAATTTAACTTTCTAACTTTAACTTTAAATCACATATTCTTTTGATTATTATCATGTTACTTTATCAGACTTTTCTGGCAGTAATTTTCACCTATGAATTCTCCAAACTTATTTAGTAATAATTGCTACTATGATACATAATTAAACTACTTGATATGATTTTTGTTGATATAAATATTTCTACATATTTATGGGGGCACATGTGATATTTTGTTATACACATAGACTATAATAATCAACCCAGGGCATGAGGGGGTGTTTATCACCTTGAGTATTTATCATTTCTATGTGTTGAGAAATTTTCAAATCCTTTCTTCTAATTATTCTGAAATATACAGTACTTGGTTGTTGACTATAGTCACCCTACTGTATCTATCTAAACGTTTGTTTGTACCCGTTAACCAACCTTTCTTTATTGCCACACTCTGCACTTCCCAAGCTCTAGTATCTATCATTCTATTGTCTACCTCCATGAGATCAACTTTTTTTACTTCCCACATATAAGTCAGAACATGCAATATTTGTCTTTCTGTGCTTGGCTTATTTCACTTAACATAGTGACGTCCAGTTCTATTCATGTTGTTGCAAATGACATGACTTCATTCTTTGTTTATGGCCAAATAGTATTCCATTATGTATACAAACCACATTTTCTTTATCCATTCATCCACTGATGGACACTTAGGTTGATTCCATATCTTTGCTACTGTGAATAGTGCTGTGATAAACATGGGAGTGCAGGTATCACTTTGATGTATTGATTTTCATTCTTTTCGATAAATACCCAGTAGTGGAAAGGCTGGATATTGTGGTAGTTCTATTTTTAGTTTTTTGAGAAATCTCCATACTGTTTTAATAGTGGCTGTACTAATTTACTATACATGCCCACCAACAGTGTATAATAGTTTCCTATTCTCCACATCCTCAACTGCATCTGTTATTTTTTGTTTTTTTAATAACAGCCATTCTAACTGGGGTACAATGATATCTTGTTGTAGTTTTGACTTGCATTTCCCTGATTATCAGTGATGCTGAGCATTTTTTCAAATATCTATTGGCCATTTGTATATATTCTTTTGAGAAATGTCTATTCATGTCCTTGTCCACTTTTTAACGAGATTATTTGGTTTTTTTCTGTTGAGTTGTTTGAGTTCCTTGTATATTCTGGATATTGGTTTCCTATCAGATCAATAGTTTGGAAATATTTTCTCCCATTCAACAGGTTGTCTCTTCACTCTTTTGATCATTTCCTTTGCTGTGCAGAAGCTTTGTAGTTTAATAGAGTCCCATTTGTCTATTTTTTGTTGTTGTTGCCTGTGATTTTGAGGTCTCAGCCATAAAATCTTTGCCTAGGCCAATGTCCTGAAGTGTTTCCCTTAGATTTTCTTATAGTAGTTGTATAGTTTCAGGTCTTATATTTAAGTATTGGATCCATTTTGAGTTGATTATTGTATATGGTGAGAGATGAGGGTCCAGTTTTATTCTTCTGCATGTAGATATCCAATTTTTCCAGCACCATTTATTGAAGAGGGTGTCCTTTCCCCAAAGTTCTTGGTGTCTCTGTCAAAAATCAGTTATCTGTAAATATGTGGACTTACTTCTGAATTCTCTACTTCATTCCATTAATCTTTGTTTGTGTTTTTATATACCAATACCATGCTGTTTTGATTACTACAGGCTTATGTTATGAAGTCAGGTAGCGTGATCCTTTCAGCTTTGTTGTTTTTCAAATTCTTTGAATTAAATCAAATGCTTTGTCTGGGTCTATTGAGATGATCATACGGTTTTAGTCCTTCATTCTGTTGATATGATGTATCATGTTTATTGATTTGCATATGTTGAACCATTCTTCCATACCTGGGATAAATCCCACTTAATCATGGTGTATCATCTTTTTGATGTGCTGTTGGATTTGGTTTGCTGGTATTTTGGTGAGGATTTTTGTGTCTAATGCTCATCAAGGATATTGGCCTGTAGTTTTCTTTTTTGTTGTATCCTTATCTGGTTTTGTTATCAGGGTAATGCTGGCCTCATAGAATGCGTTAAGGGGAAATACTTTCTCTTTAATTTTTTTGAAAGAGTTTGAGAATGGTTGGTGTTAGTTCTCTGAAAGTTTAATAGAATTGATACTGGTTTCATATGTTTAGAATTGTTATATTTCTGAATAATTGCTGAATTGATCCCTTTATCATCACATAATAACCTTCTTTATCTCTTTTTATTGTTTTGATGTAAAATCTGTTTATTCAACATAAGTATAGCTATTCCTGATTGCTTTTGGTTTCCATTTGCATGAAATATCTTTTTCTATTCCTTTTGTCTTTACAGGTGAGATGAATTTCTTTTAGACAGCATATAGCTGCATCATGTTTTGGTTTTGGGTTTTTTTTGTTTTGTTTTTTGTTTTCAGCCAGTCTATATATTTTGATTGGAGAGCTTAATCATTTACATTTAAGACATTTAAGGTTATTATTGATGTGAGGATTTATTCTTATCATTTTATTAATTCATTTTTGGTTGTTTTGTACATCCTTTGTTGCTTTCTTTATCTCTTATTATCATATGGTTTGGTGGTTTTCTGAAGTGGTAAAATTTGAGTCTTTTCTTTCTTTGTTTGTTTGCTCTATCAGTAGAGTGGTCATACAGGGAATGTTTAAGAGAGTCCTACACTTGGAAGTGAAGAGATAATGTCTGCCATTATGAAAATGAATGAAAGTATAAAACCTACTGCAGCCCTGCTACTGGGGAGGGCAGAGTTGCTTTCAGTGGCAGCAGTCATATGTAGGCAGGTAGGGAGCATACACACTTCAGCCCCAGCTGTGGTAAGCTGATAGCTGTGGCTGCTGTAGGCAGGGGGATTTTGTCCTCAGGGAGCATGAAAATGCATGGCAGCTTTACTGCTGGGGGCGGCAGGGTCTTTGCCAATGGTTCCACTGCAGCCCTGAAGGTAGCAGCCAGCCATGGCAGTGGCTGCAGGTAGGGAATGTCAATAGGAATGTCAGTCAGGCTCCAGTAATATACAGATGCAAGGGCTGTTGGGCCCCTGGGCAGACTGTAGCTTAGTGGGAGCTGGATTCTCAATATGGCCCCTTGCCCAGAGGGCTTGTGAGACCCAGCACAAGGTCCCTCACTGGAGTAATACCTTCACACAGTTTCTCTATATTAGTCTTGGGATCCACAAAGGTCTAGGGACTTTCTCCTGGCTAGGACTGCAGGAGTACATGGTGGGAATGTGGGCCACTAGGGTGTCTCACTTATCTTTTCCCCACATTGGGGACTCTCTCCAGGCTACCAGCCAATCCCAGCCAAGCAGGCTGACTCACTTCCCTCTCCATCCTTGCTTTAGTTGTTTCCTATCACCTCACTGTTGAATTACAGTATTCTTTCTTACATGATCTATTCAAAGTGTGATTATCTACTCACTATTTTGGCTCTTCATTGCAGATGAGGTGAGTACCAGATGCCTCTAGCCAGATATCCCAAAGCCCCACCCTCTAAAGATCTTCATATCTTTTATCACAGTGCAATTTTAATTCTTAGAGTTGGCTGTTGCAACCTAATAACCCTCTGTCTGTATATTTTTGTACTATAACTTCTTTTTATGAAAAATCAATACAGATTTGAGAATATAAATTGCTATAGGACAAAATATCTAGGTTTCTTGCATTAAATCCTTTGCAGTTACTTGAGCAAGAATGTACCTGCTACTCATGCATATTTGTTTTAGATAAATATTACCTTCTCTTATTAAAAAATATTTTTCATGGAAATATTCTGTTCTCTTAGAGAGCATTCTCTGTGATCTTTAGGTTTCTTTTTTCAAATTTCTATACACATATGACTTATTTGTCTGCATAATTTCACACTATTTCCATTGACATAAAACATTAATCCTATTAAGAATTAACACAACATTGGGATGGTATTTTCCAGTTGAGAAATAATTTATAGCCTTCACACATATAATTTCCCAGGAAAATCACAAGCAACAAAACTAAAGATGATATTCTTATGCAAACTGTAAATAACATGTAAAGAGCTCAGAAGAAAAAAGTGCTTAAGAGCATCCATGGCATAGTTTTTATAAATCACATTAATGCATTTGGTGTGGAAATAAGAAAAAAATATTTAAAAAGCTAACCATTCAAAACATTTTAACAGCCAGTTTCATTTATCAATTGTAAAGTGCTTTGCAAATATTAATTAATCAAAGATGTAGGGTCTAATATCTGCAGTACATTTAGTAATGGCCTCAGTCAGTTGTCAGAATTCCAGATGACTAAAAAGAGACAGACACTTGACAGATGATATTACAATGGCCATCTCCATGTGAATCTGTCAGCTCTTCAACTCTTATTCCATTACTGGACTTGTAAGAAAACACAGAGAGCATGAGAAAAATATGGCCCCAAAACAAACCTTAAAAAAAAACCCTCAAACTAGTAAGACCATGACAAAAACACACACACAACCCTACCTCTCATTTGAAGTATGTGTTTTATAATGCTGACTTTTAAAAACACATTGTATTCCTCAACCTATACTATTTTTAACACACATATATATACACATCCCAAGCAAATAATTATACTTCCTGTTTACTTAAAAGGATTAGGAAGAATTTCCTGTGAACATGATTTTTCAATTAGAGAGAAGAAAAATCAAAAGATTCTCTTCTTCCTATACCTCAGGAAATGAAATGCAAGTTTCTAAATAATCTTTTAAAATGTCAGCACAATGTTGAATGTTATCTCTGATTGAACAGTGACATTTAAGACACTAAAGAAACAATACCAAAAGTCTTTAACAACTGAAAACTTCTTCTAAAAATGTTAAATTTAATAAATCTCTGGTGCATGGCTGAGATTCCATTGTAATATTATTAAACAATGTATAATATTTTGGCAAGTTCTCAAACCTTGCAGCAGTAGAGAAAACAAAATGCAATGAATTTGTTCTCTCTATTTTTGTTATTACTTTTAGGAACTTGATGTACACAGGAAAGCATTTTCTTAACATGACTCCACAGCTTCATTCCTGAAGGTTAGTCACCAATTTTCTTTTGCACAGTAAACCTTTTCAATTCTTCCCTCATCTGACATCACCACTTACTACCTATGTGCTCACCAGCTGTAGGAGAAATAAAAATCAAATAAACAAAGCACAAATACAAAGCATTAAAAAATAGTTCCTGGTTCATCCTGTACCATATTTAACTTCTGTAGTCACTGAAAGTAACCATTCAACATTTACTGAGCATTTACATGGCAAAAAAAACCCAAAAAACTCCTTTCAAGTAACTTGGAAAAAAGAAAGTGAGAAAAAATTAGATAAGAAATAGATAAGAACTGATCAAAATGGAATCTTCTTTTCTGGCATTTTTTTAAGTGTTCATAATAGCAAAAAAATTAACATAAAAGAAATGTGCATGGTCTTTGGAATTGGGACTCTAGCTCTGTGCCATTTGTTATATGAGTTTCTGGGCAAGTCACGTAACTTCACTGAGCATCAGTTTCTCCAACTGTAAAATAATAATAATATATATATCCTGCCAATGCTACTGAGAGTTAATTAAGATGAAGCATTTAACCCACCATAGGTGCTCAATAAATTAACATTAAGCTTGTTATTAGTTTAAAGCATATAGTGCTCATATTTCTGCACAAATGCAAATTATAGCTGAAGTGCTTCATAAAAATATTGTTTTCTTTTTTTTTCACCTTTTGTTTTTTTTTTTATTTCAGCATATTATGGGGGTACAAACATTATGGTTATGTATATTGCCCATACCCCCCTACCCCCTTGAGGCAGAGCCTCAAGCATGACCATCCCCCAAACGTTGCACATCTCACTCATTATGTTTGTATATACCCATCCCCTCCTCCCCTCTCCCACCCGCCCAACACCCGACAAATGTTATTCCTATATGTCCACTTAGGTGTTGATCCATTAATACCAATTTGCTGGTGAGTACATGTGGTGCTTGTTTTTCCATTCTTGAGATACTTGGTGATATAGCACCTCTTGTATATTCCTGGATACAGCTGGAACCCATTCTACTAAGTGAAGTATCTCAAGAATGGAAAATATTGTTTTCTTATTAAAAGTAATAAATATAAATTATAGAAATATTTAGAAAACACTGAAAGGCAAAACAAAACAAAATGAAAATCTTCCCAAATCTTAAAACTAACAAACATCACAGTTAATATTTATCTCTCTCCCCCTCTCTCCCTCTTTCTCTCTCTCTCTCTCTCCTTTGCCCTCCACACACATCCTAAGCATAGTGGACAGAACCGCTGAAACCGCTCTGGTTTGTTGCTTCCTATATATCCTTGGCTACATATAAAGCAACCAACTTTATATAGGGGGGATCAGCAATTATCCCTCTTGGGAGGAAATCACTCTTGATCCTGAAATTTCAGCAGAATTAGGAGAATATGTGCAGCAGAAGAACAGCTAGAGTTTGGGGTCCCACAAATCTCCCCTAAAGACACATTCTCCCTTTGGAATTCCTCACTAGTTAACCTTTACTACCATGCCATACAGACCTTAGGCACATCCCTCTGTGCGTGGTTTTGCAACCTGCTTTATTTTTTTTCCATGTTGATGTACTTTTTCAAATTAGCATTGAAATATGAAAAGAATAGATCTGAATTTACTAAGAGTAAGAAGAAAGTCAGATATGCAATGACAATAGCATGTCCAAAAGCAGAGAGGTCTGAGAGAGGATGACATTTCCTGGAAATTAAATTTGCCCTGTATGGCTATTTCATAGGTGCTCTGATACAGAAGAGGAGCACAGGGAAAGGGAAGCTTACAGGGCAGGTGGCAGCCGATAGTTACAGAGCTCATCTGCCATGCTAAGGCTTTCAGACCACATGGACTAATGATTAAGGGCATGAACTTTGGTGTCAGACTGTCCTGAGTTCTTTTCTAGATGTACCATTCAATTGACCTTGGAGAAACTATCTATCCTCCCCAAGCTTCGGTTTTCTCCTTTGAACAATAGCTATAATAGCAGCATGAGTATAAGGAATAATTAAATAAATATACAGTCATTTCTTGTGATTTCCAGTAGTTATATTCTATAAAGTTACAGAGAGCACTGAATTAGCAAATTCTGAACCATTGCTCCTAGGTGAAATATAAGGTTAGGTTCCTAAGAGCCTCTGACCACAACACTTTCATCAACTTGTCAATACATAACCTTGTTTTATGTGTGCTTCTGTTAAAATATACCTTATTTAATACAGTCAGCCCTCCATATCCATGGGTTCCACATCAGTAGATTCAACCAACTATATATTGAAAATATCCGGAAAAAATAATGGATGATTGCATCTGGACTGAACATGTACAGACTTTTTTTTGGTCATTTTTCCCTAATCAATACAGTAAAAAAACTATTTACATAGCATTTACATTGTATTAGGTAAATATTATTATAAGTAATCTAGAGATGACTTAAAATATATAGGAAAGTGTGTGCAGGTTATATGCAAATACTACAACTTTTTATATAAGGGACTTAAGTATCCATGGATTTTGGTATCCATGAGGGTCTTGGAACCAATCCTCTATGCATACAGAGGGACAACTATATATATTATTGATTCATTAACATTGAACTCATGGCCAACAGCACTATACTTCATGCCTGAACAAGGTTTATCTAACAATACAGTACCCAACCCCTGGGCTACAGACCAGTACCAGTCCATGGCCTGTTAGGAAGCAGCGGGAAGCAATTGAAGCTTCATCTGTATTTATAGCTGCTACCCATCACTCGCAACACCACCTGAGCTCTGCCTCCTGTCAGATCAACAGCATTAGATTCTCATAGGAGCGCAAACCCTACTGTAAACTGTGCGTGCGAGGGATCTAGGTTGTACACTCCTTATGAGAATCTAATGCCTGATGATCTGAGGCAGAGCTGAGGCGGTGATGCTAGCACTGGAGAGTGGCTGCAAATACAGATTATCATTAGCAGAGATGTTTTACTGCATGGAGACCATAAATAAATCAATCACTTGCAGACTCGTATCAAAACCCTTTCAGTGAGTGGCAAGTGACAAGCCACATCTGGTGGCAGACTTTATAGGGGCAAGTGAGTTGATGTACTTCAATTGTACAGCTGCATCTGGAGGCAGGCTTTAAGTCAGAATCCGACATTTATTTTAGTCCTCATGTGGCCCGCCCATTATTTTATTTGACACTTCCGGGCCTCTTTCCTGCACTGCACACCTGTCTCAGTCACAATTTTGGTAAGCCCACAAGCTAACTCTAGCAAAAATGAGTAAAAAACAAACATTGCTGGAGAGCTTCTTTGAAAAGGGAGAAAGACCCAATGATGAGACAGCAGAAGACTCTAAGACTGCCAACAGAATGAAAGCAGCATTTAAAGGAAAATATCAAGAGTTCTACTTAAATTATGGGTTCATTGCAGCAGGCAATTCACATTCTCCAAGCCTGCTTTGTATAATACTTGGCAACCAGCTATCCCATGAAGCCATGAAACCTTCAAAACTGCTTGGCCACATGGAGATCAAACACCCTACATTAAAAGACAAGCCTTTGGAGTTTTTCAAAAGAAAAAAAATGTGAACACAAAGAACAGAAGCAATTATTGAAGGCCACCAATTCATCAAATGCGTCTGTACTGACAGCATCATTCTTAGTGGCTAACCACATTGCTGAAGCTAAGAAGCCCTTTACTATTGGTGAAGGGTTGATCTTGCCTGCTGCTAAGGACATTTGCCATGAACTTTTAGGACAGGCTGCAGTTCAAAAGCTGGCACATGTTCCTCTTTTGGCTAGCACCATAACTAGATGAATTGTTGAAATAGCAGAGGATATTGAGGTACAATTGTTAGAGAGGATTAATAAGTCACCGTGGCATGCAATCCAGGTTGATGAGTCTACCAATGTTGACAACAAGGCAACAATGCTTGTTTTTGTGTGATATGTTTTTCAGGAGGATGTGCATGAGGATATGTTATGTGTACTTTTCTTGCCAACCAATACCACAGATGCAGAACTAGTCAAGTCTTCGAATGATTACATATCAGGAAAATTGAATTGGTCATTTTGTGTTGGTATATGCATGTACGGAGAGGCTGCCGTGATTGGACAGCTTTCTGGTTTCACTTCTTGGGTCAAGAGGTAGCCTCTGAATGTGAGTCTACACACTGTGTCATCCATAGAGAAATGCTGGCTGGCTGAAAAATGTTACCTGAACTAAACAATGTTTTGCAGGATGTGATAAAAATTATCAACCACATTAAAGTACATGCCCTTAACTCACATCTGTTTGTGCAGCTCTGTGAGGAGATGGACATAGAACACACACATCTTCTCTTGTACACCGAATCAAGATGGCTTTCTAAAGATAGATCACTGGCCACAGTTTTTGAGTTACAAGAGCTACTCCAGATATTTCTTTTAGAACAGTCACCACTGGCAGCACATTTTGGTGACACAGAATGGGTCGCAAAACTTGCTTACTTGTGTGACATATTCAACATGCTCAACAAACTCAATCTGTCACTTCAGCGGAGAACAATAACTGTGTTCAAGTCGGCAGATAAAGTGGCTGCATTCAAAGCCAAACTGGAATTATGGGGGCGACAAGTGAACAGTGGGATTTTTGACATGTTTCAAACATTAGCAGAGGTTTCGAAAGAGACTAAGCCAGGGCTTTCTTTCTCCCAGCTGGTGCATGATCACCTATCTCAGCTTTCAAAAGACTGAGTATTACTTCTCAACCACAAAAGACCCCCAAACTAGGAAGGAATGGATCCACAACCCATTTGTTAATAAGTAGGTGAATTAACTTTGTCTATGCTAGAAGAAAATCAACTGCTTGAGATCGCAAATGACGGAGACCTTAAAAGTATGTTTGAGACAACTTCAAATCTCCCTATGTTCTGAATTAAAGTCAAGGCAGAATATCCTGAGATTGCTGTGAAAGCACTGGAAAGCCTGCTTCCATTTCCAACATCCTATCTTTGCGAAGCAGGATTTTCTGCAGTGACAGCAACCAAAACGAGGTTATGGAGTTGACTGGACACAAGCAACATGCTCTGGGTGTTACTGTCTCCCATCACCCCCAGATGGGACTGCTCAGGGGTCCCATTGATTCTGCATTGTGGTGAGTTATATTATTATTTCATTGCATATTACAATGTAATAATAATAGAAATAAAGTGCACAATAAATGTAATGAACTTGAATCATCCTGAAATCATTCTTTTCCCCCTCTCCTGACCCTGGTCCATAGAAAACTTGTCTTCCATGAAACTGGTTCCTGGTGCCAAAAAGATTGGGGACCACTGATCTAACACACATATTTTTCTCCCCTAAGGCACATCGCAGCCTCCTTGAGCTTAGGAACACTAGACAGCACTTTGGTGTTACACTTGGAATCCACTTTAAACAGTGAAATCACCAATAAAAAGCAAAAAAATGTGAAAATCATGGTACTAAATATACCACAAAAAGGATATTCGTTTACCGTATGAAAGCTACAACAGGACGGCAATGCATGTCCTTGTTAGATCTCAGCTAGAAAAACGCATGTCAAGTGATGCCGATTTTTTTCACGCCCTGCACAATACTGCAGGTGGAAAGTACCAGAAATATTGATTTGGGGATTACAAATACATTTTAGCAGACAGATTTGCAGTATAGAGTTCACTAATAATGAGGATCATATGTGTATAGCAGCTAGGAAACATTTGATAAATATTTATCTGGTTTGTCAGAGGGAAAGACTGAAGCCTTCTGAGCTGGATAGTGACCTTCAGGTTTTCCACATAGGAAGAAAACTTTGAGGAGGCATTGGAGCAAGAACAGCATGGAGGCAGAGAGGACAGCTAAGGGGAGGAGAGCAGAGAGACAGGTCAGAGCTCCATGAGGCAGACTCAACACCAGGTAAGGATAGGATGAATGGAAGAAGAGAATTCAGGACTAACCACAAAATTTCTAATATGGGCAACCTCTTTGCCAACCACTTTTCATAAATAATAGGTAAGACTAAAAAGGATAAAATAGAATGGAAATTAATAATGGGTATTTCACTAAGGTAAATGTATCTGTCCTCAGTATCTCTCAAATCTCTCATCTTATCTCTATCACTGCTGCCCCATCCCGGTCCTTTATCTTGCTCTTAGAATACTGTAGACCCTCACTCTTGTCTCCCTGCTTCCATTCTTGCCTCCAAGCATCATGCTACCCACCTGATCCAAGGAGAAATACCCAGGCCCTAACCTGGCTTTCCTGGTGCTGTGTGATCTGTTTCCACCTCCCTTTCCATCCTCTCCTCCTCCCATTCTCCTCCTTCTTTGCTGCACTCCAGGCAAACCACCTGCTTTCATTTCCTCAGACAAGTCATTCCCCTTCTAGCCTCTAAGCCTTTGCTCCTGCGCTTTGTCCATCTCCCTGGAATACTCTCCAGTCCCTGACTCCGTCCCATAGTAAACTCCCATGTATCCTTCAGATTTTACCTCTGACTTCACCTCCTCAGAAATTCTTCCCTGACCACACCCCATGTTTCCTACTCTTCCTTACTTCCACATCTTCCATTATACCATTTTAGTCTATACTTATGTATTTATTTTAGTGATTATTTGTTTAATGTTCATTATATTTGTCCATGTATTGTAAATTTAATAAGAGCAAAGGATTAGTCTCTTTGGCTCATTCTTGTATTCCCCACACTTAGTGTATTGTCTGGCACATAGTAGGTTCTCAGTATATATTTTATTGATAAAAATGAATGAATGAGTAAATTAATAGATCTATTGCCCTTGATTGGTCCCATTCTGAATCTAATTTGAATTTGTATTAATGTCTGAGGTTCTAGTTGTCATGGGCAAGAAATGGCAGTAGAATTATTGGATAAAGGCCATGGGGAATCAAGCGGGCCTGTGCATTAGGATCCCAAGGAAAGTTTATCAGATGCAATAGACCATAGACTCCTACCAATTGCATGAGTATTTATCTTGGGAATGGGGGCAGGTTCTGGAAAGGAGTAAAGAAGTTGATGATACCTACCAGTGTTTCAGAGCAATAGCTGGATTAACTGAGGCCATAGCCAGGCTGTAGTCCAAGTAGGGAATGGGAATATGCTACTGGACAGAAGACAGAAATTCAGTTTATGGTATGGACACATGGTTCATACAACACATGGTATTGCAGCTAAATTGAGAGTAGGAGAGACACCCTGGGAACATTGGGTCCTGGGTTTAGGGCTGTATGTAAATATTCAACTCTACCAACTTGTAGGCATGGGAATTTTGATCTACTGCCAGGGTTTGTTCTTACTGGTGAGCCATAGCTGAATGGTAGAAAGCCATCTCATCACCTCTGCCTCCTTTTCCCCTCAGCTCAATAGGTAAAGAATACCTAGAAGAGGTAGGCAAAAAAGAAGGAAGAAAACAAAGGTATGTTTTTCAAAAGCCAGGGAGGGATTAGTTTTAAGGAAGAACAAATTTTCTGTCTTTCGGTACTATCTCGGAATTCCGTACTTTGGTATCAAGGTGATACTGGCTTTGTAGGATGAGGTGGGAAGGATTCTCTTCTGCTCAATGTTATGGAATAATTTCTGCAGTATGAGTACCAGCTATTATTTGTAGGTCTAGTAAAATTCGGCTGTCAATCCATCTGGTCTGGAACTTTCTTTTCTTGGAAGATTTTTTTTTTATTACTGCTTCAATCTCGCTGCTTGATATTGGTCTGTTCACGAGTTCTACTTTTTCCCGATTGAGTCTTCGGAGGTTTTGTGTGTTTCCAGATATTTGTCAATTTCCTCTATGTTTTTGAGTATGTGCATGGAGATTTCATAGTATTCACAGATGATATTTTGTATTCTGTGGTATCAGCTGTAATATCTCCTTTTTCATTTCTGATTGAGCTTATCTGGGTCCTTTCTCTTCCATTTTTGGTTAATCTAGCAAGAGGTCTATCAATTTTGTTTATCTTTTCGAAGAACTAGTTGTTCCATTGATCCTTTGCATTGTTTTTTGTTTGTTTGTTTAATTTCCATGCCTTTGTGTAGAATTTCATGTTCTCTTGGAGTTGATTTCTAGTTTTATTCTGCTGTGGCCTGAGAAGATACATTGTATGATTTCTATTTTTTTTAATTTGTTGAGACATGTTTTTTGGCCTAAAATATGAGCAATGTTGGAGAATATTCCATGTGCTGATGAGCATATATTCAGTAGTTTGGGGGTAAAATGTTCTGTAAATGTCTGTTAGGCCCGTTTGTTCTAGAGTCCCATTTAAGTCCAGTGTTTATTTATTTTCTGCTTAGATGATCTGTCCTGTTCTGTCAGTGGGGTGTTGAAGTCCTCAGCAATTATGATGCTTCTATTCATCTCTTTGCTTAGATTTAGTAGGATTTGTCTCATGAATCTGTGTGCTCCTGTCTAGGTGCATAAATATTTAGGATTGTTACATCTTCTTGTTTAATTGCTCCCTTTACCATTATATAATGAACATGTTTGTTTTTCTTAACTATTGTTGATTTAAAATCAATTTTATCTGATATGATGATGGCTATACCTGCTTTCTTTTGATTTCTATTTGCATAAAATATTGTTTTCCATTCCTTCACCTTGAGTCTGTATGAGTCCTTGTGGGTTAAAATTATTTCCTGGAGATAGTAGATCCTTGGGTTATATATTTTCATCCATTTGGCTAGTGTATGTCTCTTGAGTGAGGCATTCAGACCATTCATGTTGATTGATAGAATTGATATGTGGGGTCAACTGGTGGGTGGTTATTGTGCTGATACATGTATGATGCAGTTCTGTGCATTTGCTGCAGGGCAAGTCTGATCTTAACAAATTCTCTCAGTGTTTGCTTGTCTGGAAAATTCTTTATTTTGAAATATATATGAAACTTATATATGAAACTTAGTTTTCCAGGATACAAAATTCTAGGCTGGCAGTTGTACTGTTTAAGCAGACTAAAGATGAGGCCCCAATCTATTCTGGCTTCTAAGGTCTCCGTTGAGAAGTCTGCAGTTAGCCTGATGAGTTTTCCTTTGTAAGTTACTTACATTTTTGCCCCACAGCTCATAAGAGTTCCTCCTTTGTCTAGACTGTGGCTAGTCTGATGACTGTATGACCAGGTGACTGCCTTTTTGCAATGAATTTCCCACATGTTTACTGAACTTCTTGTACCTGGATGTCTAAATCTCTAGCAAGACCAGGGAAATTTTCCTTAATTATTCTCTCAAATAGGTTTTCTAGGTCTTGTGCATTTTCTTCTTCACCCTCCAAGATGCCTATGATTCTCATATTTGGCCATTTTACAAAATCCCATATTTTATGTAGGCTTTTTCCATTCCTCTTAATTCTTCATACTTTATTTTTGACTAACTGAGTTAATTCAACAGAGTTGTCTTCAAGCTCTGAGATTCTTTCTTCTCTCTGGTCTAGTCTATTCTTAAAACTTTCCACTGTGTTCTGTATTACCTTAAATGAATTTTTCATTCCAAAAGTTCAATTTGGTTTTGCTTTTAGTATGTCAACCTCTTTAGTGAATTTTTCATTCATTTCCTGAATTATTTTTCTGGTTTCTTTGAGTTACTTTTCCATTTATTTTCTCTTGGATTTCATTGGGCTTCCTTACAATCCATATTTGGAATTCCTTATCTGTCATTTCAATATTTTCATTTTGGTTGGTATCCATTGGTAGAGAGCTGGTATTCCCCTTCTAGGGTGTCCTTTCACTCTGATTTTTCATACTTCTAAAGTTCTTTCACTGATGTCTTCCTATCTGGAGCAGGTGTCACTTCTTATTTTGGGATTTTCTTTTGTTTAGATGGGGCTTTTCTCCCCCCCCACACACACACACTCAGAAGGGTGTCTGTAGCACATCTTTGATAAGAATATTTGGCTTTGCTTGTGGGTGTTCTGATGGTGGTGTAGGCTCTAGATGAATGCCTTCATCATAGATATCTTTAATGTGGTGGT
The DNA here is from genome assembly GCA_008086735.1 of Cheirogaleus medius. Classification (NCBI taxonomy): domain Eukaryota; kingdom Metazoa; phylum Chordata; class Mammalia; order Primates; family Cheirogaleidae; genus Cheirogaleus; species Cheirogaleus medius. Next base: position 13,067,300 of record VBSM01002217.1, read on the forward strand.
TTTCCCAGTTTCTAGTTGTTTGTAGGTTGTAGCAGTGGTGAGCTATGGGCAGATTCCCTGTGATTTGTTGATGACGGAGGATGGAGGTCTTTGAGATCCTTTCACTTTCCCCAGCCCTGTGATCTTTTCGACAGTGTGAATTGTATTGACACGCCCAGTTTAATTTCTGAAACAGTGGGTTGTGCTTGTCAGTAAGAATCAACCACACCCTGTATGATTGAGTCAATAAATGTTATAAAGGGATGTGTGAATTGACCTCCCTCTCAGTAGGTGGCACTTGCTGCAAAAGCTGCAGTGTTGTTTTAGGGATGTGTGTCCAGCTCTAACCCCTGAGGAGAAGCAATCAAATGCCCCAGGTGGTGGGTAGGGCCCTGGAGCTCCCAGGTGAGTCCTCATTCTCTACCACAGCAGAGGAAGGTAGGTAGGTGAGTGAGGCTGGTTGGGACTGGGTTGGGTGAGCCTGCCCTCAGCTACCACAAAAGCTGGTTAAGGAAGCTGTTTTGGCAAGGGTCAAAGATCCACTCCAGGCTTCGGGGGAAAGCTGCCAGGGAGGGGCTGAAGTGGCCCCACCGAGCCAGAAAGTCTGCTTGTGGGAGGGGGGACATCTGAGATTCACAATCTGGTCCTCAGGAGCAGTTTTCACTCTTCTCTTCACCCCCTGCTCCACAGTCTCCCTCTGGTGTCTGCCAGCAGGCAGGAGCTCAAACTAGCTGAGCTCCCAACGACAGCACTGCAGGCTGGGAGCTTTCCTCTCCAAGATCCCAGACTGGGCTAAGAGCATGGCCTTCCTGTGAGGGTTAGGGTACTCCACAAGTGTGCTTTGGCTAGGACCCATGCTACCCTCTTTTTTCAGTTCTGCCCACGTGGGCTCCCTTACCTCCCAAGACTGGTTCACAAATCTGCCCTCTCTGCCCCTGAGCAACACAATTGAGTACTGAGGTATAGGATGTGGCCTGCAGACCTGTCCCCAGGTCCCCAAAGATTAATCTCTGACAGTGCCAGGGAGTAGCGTCCTGGTCCTGAGTTACCTATGGGGTGCTCAAGCAGGTCTGACATACCTCCACTTTTGGGTGTGCCCTGTTCTGATGGAACAGCCAGGTGAGCAGCACTAGGGAGGGCTGGCAAGCAAGGAGCTCACAGTCAAAGCACCCCTTAGTCTGCTGCAGATCCTTAGGAGGAAAGGTTTGAGCCCCACTCTCTGTGGAAGCCTTGGTGTGGTGGATGCACCAACAGAGGGGAAGCAACCACTCCTGAGTCCCAGCTCAACCGTCTCTCTCAGCAGCCATGGGTGGGGGAGGGTAAAGGGAGGTAAAGAATCTGAATGGAGGAAAGCTGGCACTCTGGTCATCTCTGACCCTCTCTCCATAAGGCGGCCCACCTGGAATGTCCAGGCTCTAGGGTCATGCAGATCCCCTAGGCCCCAACAGCCCTTGTGGCTCCCCCAGTCTGGGCTGGAGTTGGTAAATGTGTGTTTAGGTACTAGTGAGATGAAAACTGATGAGCTGAAGCCCCCTGGGGAGGACAAAGGCACATGGTGTGTGGAGAAGCAATCTGGTGCCTGCCTTCTTGGCTGGGTCTGTGGTAACTGGAAGCTCCACAGGCGGGCTGGTATCCTGGTGCTTTGTACTCATGAAGCTTACAGTTCACTGGTGGCAGCACTTTTTGGGCTTGTGAGAGTAGAAAGGTTCTCCAGCAGCTCAGGAGCCTGCTGACCGCCAGATATGTGAGGGAGGGCAACACAAACCACTCCACCCCCTTTTCACTGGACTCCAAGCCTTTCAGGGGTTGATCTCTGCTGATATCTTGCTCCTTCTTGTTGTGCTCTGCAACTTCTTCCCGTAGAATCTTTGGTAGGTTCTGACACTTTTCCCTTGGAATTACACCCAATCTATGTTTGTTTGTTTGTCTCTCCTTTTTCAACTAAAACTTGTCCTTCTTTCTGAGATGATCTGGCAGCTGATGTCTCTGGTCAGCCATCTTCCCTTCTTTTTCCACTGAATTGTATATTGTTAAAGGGTGAGTTTTATAGTATATGAATCATATCTCAATAAAAAATTTCATTATTGTTTCTAGACTTAAGCTTTTACTTTCAACTTTCCTTCTATGTTGGATGTAATCATTTTTAATATGGCTATATAGTATTGAGAAAGATAACTACATATATATATATATATATATATCTTTTCCCAAGCTCCCTTCTCTAATATGCAGACTTACTACCAGAATCTTTAACCATAGCAGTCACTTTCTTCCTTAGACATCCCAGAAGGAATAATTTAGTTGGTAATGATGAAGGCTTTGAAGGATTATATTGATTGGGTGTTGGTTAGTTGCCTGGTTGATTTTTTGAACTTCTTAATTATCTGAATTAAGCATGTATGATGCAGTTACACCAAATCCCCTAAAGAGTTTTCTTTCCTTGAACTCCCTGGCAGCCTACCCATCTTACTTTCCTCTCTGGACTGACTCTTAAATGTTATGATCCCCCATATTTTTTCCTGGAATGTCTTCTCACTCTAGGCCAGTGCTCCTCAAACCTTGGCCCAGGTCACTCTAGAACAATTAAAGCAGAATCTCTGGGGATGGATCTCAGGCATCAGGATATTTCCTAAGCTCCTCAAGTCATTTCAATGTGCAGTCTGGAAAAGAAACTACTGTTTGTTGAATTCCTGCCCCCACCTGGAGATCAATCAGCCACTTCAATTATTATCTTTATACCAATGACTCCCAAATCTGTGTCTTCAGTTGCTACCACCTTTGTCATTCAAAAAACAAACAAACAAAAAAAAACCCTAAACCACAAAATAAAACTTTACTTTTAACAAAACAAAGGTTTATTGAAATTTAAATCACTTCATTCTAGATTGTTCTAACTTTCTCTCTTTTTTGAGGGACAAGGGGCCTACACTTTGTTGTCATCTTAAAGGACTAATTAGACTGCCCACTTGGTAAATGAACATATGTGAGAATGCCTTCCCTAAATATTAGACATTTAAGGGGATCTCCATTTGAAGGCCCTATAGCACTAAAAAAATCAATATGTCTAAAAGTAAACTCATCATTTCCACATTTCTCCAGACAAAACCTGCTCTTTGTGACTGGCACTAATAACAATCCACCCAGAGGCTGAAGTAGAAAAAACTTGGGAATTGTTTTTTACTCCATCATTCACATCCTCACCTCTAATTATTGACCAAGTAACATCAATTCTAACTCCTTAATAAATCTTGAGCCTTTTTGCTTTCTCTTTGTCCCACAGCCACCGTTTCCTCCTGCCTGGAGTACTGCAACAGCCTCTTTACTGATCATCTTGCCCACAGTTTTTGCTTGTTCCACACTACTGTCAACATTTTGTTTCTAACCACAAATGTTTTTGAGTACCTAAAACCTTTCAGAGGCTCTTTCCTGCCCTTAAGATAGTGCTTACATTTCATAACATGGTTTATAAAGCCCTTAAAAACCTCTCTAGTTGTTTTCACTGCTCCTTGTCATGGTAGTCCAATCCCTTCACCACTGCTTCCCCTGCCTTCCATGGAGATTTTACTTCCCTTCCACACCCACATCATGGTGCCCTTACTCTGTTATTGCATCAGTTGCTAACTTGATTGTCTCCCCAGCTACAAGTGAGCTCCTTAGAAGCAGAGGCAATGTCGTGTTCTCCCTTATCGACCGGTGCTTGGCACACTGCAGGGTCTCAGTATTTGGTGAAACAAAGAATGAATGGATAAACCAATGAATGAATAACAGCCCTGATATTCCTTCTCAAAAATCTCAACAAAATTTACATTAATCCTTTTCAAGCAGTTAGAATGCAAGAAAAACAGTAGTTTAAAAAAAAATCTTGCACACACATGCACAGCAGACCCATGGGCTATCCTATGGATATTAAAAGGCTGTAGTTCATTCATCCAACATGTGTAAGTAGTTACTATTAACTCTGTCCATAATGGGCTTATATTATGCAGTGACAACAGTCACCTAGTCATCTTAAATTAAGAAATACTAAAGTATAAAATGTCATTTAATGTAAGTAATAGCTACCATTACCATTCCATGAACTATGCCAAGCAGTTGACACATGTTGTCTCATTTAACCTCCACAATCTAACTCTGAAGTAGATTGTATTACAACTTCTCAGAGGAAGAAACCAAGGCTCAGAAGGCTAAGCACCTTGCCTACAACAACATAGTCAAGCTGTGAGAAAGGCAGTATGGCAATCCTTGTCTTTCTGCCCTTCCTTTGAATGGGTGTACTTCTACTCTTGTATCATAGCAGAAAAGAACAGTTAACATGAAACTTATATTGTCATTGCCATGTCAGGGCCAATCTTGCTCTAATAAATGAGAGAACACAAAGTTCAGGTGGCTAGAATGAAAAATGCCTCTGAGTTGATAAAAGAATGCATATCCAGGGAACATAGCCCTATGTCAAAGGTGTCGCTTAAAAGCTTACTGAATTCTTTATTCGCATGCAAACTAAATGAGTTTTAAAATGCAGTGTAAAATGTATTTCTGGCTAATAGTCATATGTCCCACAGTTACCCCTATTATAGAGATAAGCCAGATCCCTAAAAGTACACATTATTTCGGGGATGTTATTTAAATAGTCTAGCATATTAAATAGTTAAAATACTCTAACACTGAGTTCACTTTCCTGGAAAATGCTATTGGCTACTAACTTCTTCAGCTTGAAGTTCTTTCCTTGTTGAAATTCCTGTCATTTTCTCTGAATAACTTTCTTTAACAAATTTAGTTATAAAATCTAATAGGAGCCTAATAGAAATAACCTACAGAGTGTTTTGTTTGTCTGCTACACCTCTCTCACACCTAAATTGCTCAAAATAATATGCTCTCCAGTTATTATTACTTAAAGTAGTAACCTGGCCAAAATGACACCCAGCTACTAAACATTACTTCATGCTTCTAAGGGGAATCTCTCCCTATTTTTAAACTCTCTAAGATTAAACAATTCATTTTAATCTCATTGAATTTAGGTTCCCATGTATTGTGTAAGACAGCAAATCACTCATTCATTTCATTTATCCAACAGACCTTTATATTTATAGGCTTATTATATGCCAGAAGTTGTCTTTAATTTATTCATTCAAAAAATACTTACTAAGCCTCTATGTGCTGGGGATTTAAGGTAAAAAAGATAGCCAAGGTTTCTTATCGTATGTGCAAGTCTTAAAGCAGGACCTATTTTCAGTATCTCTGACACTCTACTGATCATATAGAGCAGGCGTCCTCAAACTACGGCCCACAGGCCACAAGCGGGTGTTTTTGCCGTTTGTTTTTTTTTACTTCAAAATAAGATATATGCAGTGTGCATAGGAATTTGTTCATAGTTTTTTTTAAACTATAGTCCGGCCCTCCAACGGTCTGAGGGACAGTGAACTGGCCCCCTATTTAAAAAGTTTGAGGACCCCTGATATAGAGCAATGATTCTCAATAGCAGAAGTCAGCAAACAATGGACTGTTGGCCAAGTTCTGCCTGATGTTCATTTTTTGGATGACCCACAAGCGAAGCATGATCTTTACATTTTTAAATGATTTTAAAAAGTCAAAAGAAAAATATCTCATGGTACATGAAAATTATATGAAATTCATATTTCAGTGTCTATAAATAAAGTTTTATTCAAACACAGCCACATTCAGCTGTTTACATTCAAGGCTGCTTTTGCACTACATCAGCAAAGGTGAGAAGTTGTGACAGAGATCACATGTGGCACTCTCATGCTCATTGCTCTGCACACCTGTTTGGTACACAACAAATCACAGTTATAACTCAACATCATTTCAAGTGTCATGTGTGTTGCCATGCCAAATTTTTTTTACTATTACCAGTATATATCCACCATATCAAAACAAGAAAAGAGAAGAAAAGCAAACTTCAAAATGCCATGCTTTTAGCAGACACTGAAAGGAGAATTATTTTGTTATTAAATTAGATGACAAAGCATTTTGTTTACTGTGCAATGACATTACAGCTGTGCTAAAAGGAGACAATAAATGCCAGATTAGGCACTCGTCACAATATTCCCAACTCACAGGAAAGTGATGGCCAGAAAAATTATAAAATTTAAAACAGACTATCTTATCACAGTAGAATTTCTTCACAAAAATAAAAAAATGAAAATGAGACTGCAACGAAAGTGAGTTTCTGAATGGCTCATTTTTCAGCCAAGCAAGGAAAACCATTTACCAATGGCAAGTTAATTAAATCGTGTCTGATTGCAGCAGCTGAAGAAATGTGTCCAGAGAAAATAAATTTGTTTAGAACTATTAATCTTTTCATAAGAACAGTTGTTCAAAGAGTTGAGGATGTTGGGAGAAATATCAATAGTCAATTTTAAAATAAGGCCAATTATTTTGAGTGGTTTTCCTTGGCTTTTGATGAGCTGACAGATGTTATGGATACTGCTCAGTTCTTTCAAGGAGTCAGTGCCGATTCTGAAGTGACTAAAGAATTAGCCTCTATGAATAGACTGCATGGAACAACTACAAACAAGAACATTTTCAAAGAAGTTTAGAAAACATTAATTCAATACAACTTAAGTGGACTCTTCTAAAATGTGTTACAACTTAGGTTGGTAAAAAATTATGTGTGGAGCAAAAAGAGATTTGGACAAATTTACCAAGCTTGTAAAAATGGAAGATGTTTAAAGTCTGTGGTTATTTATTATATTACTCATCAGCAGGTACTTTTCAGAAAATATTTGAATGTTTGACATTAAATCAAGAGTGTCAATGGTGATCTTCATTTGTCCTAATAGACTTAGCCACTGTTAGTCCCAAAAAGTTTTCTCAGAAATAGAAGCTCAATATCCTGACTCTCTCAATCATACAATGATTTGATGCTTTAGTAGTAGTAAACTTTACCTGTGATTTTTGAGCTCCCAGTCAAGAATAAAATTTTTCTGAATAAGAAGAACCATCCTCAACCACCGCCATTGAACACTGAATAGCTTTGGAAATTACTTTTTCCTGAGGACTAGATGTTTTTTAATGAATTAAATCTAAAATTTTAAGGCAAAACAGCACTTACATGCAAAACTTTTATGACGGTAAAGTCATTTTGATGACAATTAATGTTGTTTGAATCACAAGTTATGTCAAGCTGTTTTATATACTTCCTATGCTGTCAAAAGATAAAACAAAAAGTGAGATTTCCATTCCCACACAAATTTGCAGCGGATGTATTTTCAGAGCTCAAACTACAGCAGTATTTTTCAGACCTTGATGCAAGTGCAAAGGAAATTTCCATATTTCATAATCCATTTAACTGTACAATTGAGGAGTTTCCACCTAACTTTCAATTGGAAGTGATTAATCTGCAATGTAATGACATGTAAAAGGAAAATATCAAGAGAAAAATCTAATAAATTCTACAAATGCCTTCCAGGCAATGAATATGCTCAATTAAAATCTTGTGCTTGTGGATTGATATCACTGCTTGGCAGCACCATTCTGCGTGAAAAGACATTTTCAAAGATGAAATATGTAAATTCTTATTACAGATCAGCATTAAGAGATAAACATTTGCAATTAATTCTGATAATAGGGAACACTAACTTTGTACCTCAGTTAAGTGAAATATAATCCTCCAAAAAAAAGAATTCCATTCTTCTCATTAGTAAATTTATATTACAAAAAATCATACTCAATTATTACCTTTGTGAAATTTATTTTCTTCCTTATTGTATAAGTACTTGCATAATATTCTCAATTTTTCCTCTTGACCTGCAAAGCCTAAATTGTTTACTGTGTGGCTAGTTATCAAAAAAGTTTGCCAACCCCTGCTCAAATAGTTTGGTGATAAAAAGGAGCATCTTATAGTTTCTAAGAAGCTGAAACTGTTTATATTTCCCAAAAGTAGATAACAAAAACATAATAAAAAAGTGTCATATGTTGTGATTGATATAAATGGAAAAGTCTAAATATAACCTTGTCAGAAAGATAAACAAGATACACTCCTAAGACACTTACTAAAGATTTTCACACAGTTTGACACTGGGAATAAAGAGAAAACATACAATGGCAATGGACACCTCAGTGGTGCTCACAGTATCCACAAAGACTCCAGTGTCCTTCTCTTGGCTTAAGAATCCAGGGATTTCTAGTGACCACTATTAGTAACAAAGAGGAGGTCAGCGGAATCTAGTGGCCTGGAGATTAGAGTCCTTCCCTTCCCATGCAAATCTCCTGGATTTTTATGCAACTCTATGAAGAAGGCAGGAACCAAACTAATGAATGAGGTACAATTTCCCAATGTAGAGTAAAGGCCGTGAGCAAATCTGAGTCATTGTGAAAAAAAAAAAAAAAACTGCATACGCATTTGTGAACAAGAGTCATAACTGCTGGATGATAGGGCCAACCTTATAATCATGTGAGGACTGAAGTAAATTGGAGTGCCTGGCACCAAAAGTATTAGCTATCATTACAGGGTGTCCCGAAAGTCATCATATATAGGGAGAATTGTACCTAAATGTACCTTTATTTACAAAATAGTCATTATAAAATTTTTCCTTTGTGTGGAGACTTTTGGGACACCCTGTGTTATTTATCCAGCTCATCTCCTGCTACTGCTTTCCTTTCACATTTCCTGCTTCCTATGCCCCTCAGTATCCCCAGAGTTGGCCTTTCTGTGCATTACCACATAATATTCCTTCTCCCTGGACTTGCATTCCTCCCTTATCGCCTCATTATTTTATTTTATCCCTCCAAATTCCATTGATCTCCAGCCTTCTCTGCCCTGCTCAGTGCTCTTGACAGTGACTCCACAGACTGCAATATCCAGTTCCCTTGTCAGCCAGCTTTTCATTAGCTTCAGCCAATGGGAAGAAAAAGAGATCAAAGAATTTCTTCATGGCTCCCTCTTATTTAGGCACTGTATTTCCAGAAGTAGTAAGGTGCCTCTGTGACCACAGCTTCAGTTAGGTGGCCTCTCCTCTGCAATTCCAGCTCACACTGGACTCTAAGAGCTCTAATTCCTTCTTGTCCCTTTTGCCTTACGGGGCAGTGATAGCTTCCTGCTTTGCCTGCTTCTTCACTGGTTCTGTGCCCTTTGCCCACACTGTTGTATGCAGTACCTTCACTTGAACGATCAGCACTAAATCCTGTTTTCTGCTTCCCTCCTGAGTGATAAATCCACCTCACAAAATCTTATTCAGCCTTCTTCATTCAGCTTGAGTAGATGCATTTCCATGAAACCCTATTTGACAATACTTGTCCCCAGGTTAAGCTCAAAACTCCCTTCCACCTTATATAGTGTGAAAGGAAGGGAGGGAAGATGGAAGAAGAAAACTATAACTATCCTAATTTATTATTTGTTGGAGGTGGAGGCAAAAGAGAGCTGCAAAATGAAAAATGACCTAAAATAATAACTCTATCTATTAACAGGGCTACCTCCAGGTCTTGTTTGTTTTCCCCAATGTAGCACTTTTTCTTTAAAATTCTTTCCCAGAGTCCTAAAAAAAAATACCATAAAAATTAAAGCAGAGGCCAGGCATGGTGGCTCCCACCTGTAATCCTAGCACTCTGGGAGGCCGAGATGGGCAGATCGTTTGAGCTCAGGAGTTTGAGACCAGCCTGAGCGAGAGCGAGACCCCGACTCTACTAAAAATAGAAAGAAATTAATTGGACAACTAAAAATATATAGAAAAAATTAGCCAGGCATCGTGGTGCATGCCTGTAGTCCCAGCTACTCAGGAGGCTGAAGCAGGAGGTTCGCTTGAGCCCAGGAGTTTGAGGTTGCTGTGAGCTAGTCTGATGCCACAGCAC
>VBSM01002217.1:13079884-13103597 GCA_008086735.1 Cheirogaleus medius
AAAAAAAAAAAGAACAGAAATAAAATTAAAAGACAAACCAAGAAAGACTAGTTAAAATAACTATGAGATGGGCATGGTATTATCAATCTACAAAGAGCCCATAGGAAGACTTACACTGCAATAACAAAGAACTTAAATAGAGAATTCACCATATGTATAATTTATTTAAGAAATGAGAAAAAACATTCAAAATCATTAATAATCTAAAAATAATGAGTATGATTCACCTATAAAATAGGCAGTTTTTAAATCAATGTATAATTTATTAGTAAGAAATTGACATGAAAAGTATTATTTATTATTCTTCCTAGATCTACATTAAAATTGATATATATAAAATAATGTATCTATGAGAAATTATTTTAAAAGGAAGAACAGTACTAGAATAAAGAATACTGGAAGAGAAATGTTGAAGATTTTCTGCTAGGTATATTCTAAATGAACCAAAGTAAATGCAATCATCATGGGTTCATTGATAACTCACACAACTAAAAAAGAATGTTGACAAAAATATAAGATGACCTTGTTAGAGGATGAGATGATACAGGAGGTGCGGAGCAAGTGGCACAGCCTCCATTTTGCAACTGAGAATAAGTATTTAAAAGCAGAGCTCTTAACAGAGGCCGCACAATTTGTGCACTGATACCACTAAGTAGAAAACAGGGGCTAAACTCAGCTATTCCAGATATGAGACCCAGTTTATACTTGGAAAGAAGGACTATTATAGCATCAGGTGCATAAACAGCTAAATCAAATATAACAGAAATAAAAAAGGAGAAAAGGAACAAGAATAAAATTGATGAGACATAATAAATATGAAGGACAGATAGACATCTAAAATAAAGATACCTAACTCAAACTAGCCTCAACAAAAAAAGGAGGACAAGTAAAGAAGGTATTGGCTTACAGATGTGAAGACTTCAAAGGTCAGCTTCTGTCATGCATAGATCTTGTCAATCAGCTGAGGCCGGATGCCTATGCCCAGACCAATCATTTGATCTGAGGATTGGAATCTAGTGGGCCTTGTTCACAAGATCATGCCTAGAATAGGATGGGTAGGATCATTCCTATCTGAAACACATGTACCAAACAATATTCTTATAAAATAGAGGAGGAATGGGTACCCTCAAAGAAGAGGATGCTAGGCAGACATAATTCCTACATCCACTCTAGTAAATTATATACTGATTTGTGGAATACAAGTAAACAATATGAGTGATTAGAACAAGAAAATGTCATAAATGATATGGAAAAATTTTCAAGAGGTGTCTGAATATATCCATCATTATATCCTTTGGTGCAAAAATATAGAGAGAATGTAAGTTGAATGATAGGGCTAGTAATGAATTTACAGCTGGATGAACAGCTATAACCAAACTCTTTTGGTTAATGGAAAAATGGCAAGCAAACTAGAACTTGGTAATAAGTCACAATAATGCTGATCTCTTCTGAACATGCTTTCTCATTTTTGGCAATACGGACAAACTGAGAATTTTTCAAGTCTCTAAGTTCTGGTATGTTTCGCTCAACAATTTTTCTTCAATTCTACTCTTTCCTCTCATATTTTACTGTCAGCAGTAAAGAAGACTTGAACATTTTGCTTAGAAATCTCCTCAGCTAAATAACAAATTTCATGATTTGCGAGTTCTGTCTTCCAAAAAACACTAGAACACAATTTGGCCAAGTACTTTGCCACTTATAACAAGGATCACCTTTTCTCGAATTGCCAATAACCTATTTTTCATTTCCTTCTGAGACCTAACCACAATAGACTTTATTACTCGTATTTCTAACAACATTCTGTTCATGGTTATGTATGTATTCTCTAGGAAGATGGAGGCTTTCTCTTAAGCTCTCCTCTTTTCCTTCTGAGCCCTCACCAGAACTGCTTTTAATGAACATACTTCTACCTACAATTCCTTCACAGCAATCTTGGCTTTTGTTAGCATGCACCTCAAACTCTTCCAGCCTCTACCCATCATCCAGTTCTAAAGCCACTATTTTTAGATATTTGTTACAGCAACACCCTACTTCTCAGTACCAATATCTGTATTAGTGTGCTTGGGCTGCTGTAACAAAATGCCACATATGGGTGCCTTTATAACAGAAACTTATTTCTCACAGTTTTGGAGAATAAAAGTCCAAGAAGATCAGGCTCCAGCTGATTTGTTTTTTGATGAGAGCACTTTTCCATGCTTACAGATGGTTACCTTCTTGCGGCCCTCACATAGCCTTTCCTCAGTGCATGCTTATGGAGAAAAAGAGAGACAGAGAGAGAGAGGGAGAGAACTCTATGGTGTCTCTTCTTGTAAGAACACTAATCCTTTCAGATTAGGGCCCTACCCTTATGACTTCACTTAACCATAATTACTTCCTTAGAAGACCATCTCCAAATACAATCACAATGGGGGTTAAGACTTCTGTATATGAATTTGGGGAGAAACAAGCATTTAGTCCATAACAACTATACATGTGTGGTTATGAGTATGTACATAAATATATGTATAAAATATATGTTAACATACACACATATGTTTATGGATAAATGTGTATATACAGATATTTAATTTATAAAATTATAAGTACAGCCTATAAGTTAGATGCCGTTTTATTGTCATTTTTACAATTGAAGACCTAAAGGCAAAGAGAAGTTATACAACTTTCCCAAGATCACACAACCTGGAAATTGTGGAACTTGGATTAAAACCCAAATAATCTAGCTACAGAGGCTGTGCTCTTGTCCACTATCCTATCGTGCTTTTCTCTATGTAGGAATTAAAAGAAGGAAACAACAATGGATACACCAGATTTTTTTTTAATTATGGGAAAAACTATTTTATGACAATATTTGAATATATAGATTAAGCAGATGAATTTCTAGAAAAACATACTCAATAAAATTGACTTAAAAAGAAATAGAAAGCCTGTATAGATCTTTAACCTTAAAAATAAATAGGTCTATAATTTAAAATCTATCCATTCAAAAACCACTAGGCCTATATGGTTTAATAGATTATCTCTACCAATTTTTTAATATACAGATAATTCCAATCTACTAGAGAATAGAAAAGGAATGGATATTCCCTAATGCATTATATAAGACTAACCTAACATAAAAGCCAAAACCAAACAAAAACAATATGAGAAAAGAAAGTTCTGAGCAAGTTTATTTATGAAAATAGATATAAAAGTCCTGGATAAAACTCTAGAAAAAATATACCTATAATTGTGTAAAAAGAATACATTACTACTAATGGGTTATCCTTGGTATGCAAGGATGATGTAATACTAGAAAATATAGTTACATAATTTACTTTCTACCAATATCAAGGCCAAACTGAAGATACTACCTATGACCCAGCAATTCTATCCTCAGGTATAGATTCCAGACTATTTCAAACACATGAACAGAAAAACATGTGCAAGAATATGCACAGCAATGTTGTAAAAGTGAAAAATGGGAAACAATCTAAAAATCTTTCAATAGGTGAATGTAAACAAATGCTGCCATACTGAAGGAATGCAAAAATGTAGGGCATAAACAAAGTGAATGTATTAGAACTATATGTATTAACATAGATAAAACTCACAAAAATAAGACAGAGAAAAAAGGCAATTTTCAGAGTAATGTGTCAGTATGATACTATTTATGTAAAGTTCAAAAACATGTAAAATGGTACCACGTACTGTTTAAAGATATATACATATGTAATATAAGAATAAAAATATTTGTGATATTGATAACATCAGATAGTATTTATACCTCTGTGGGGAGGAAAGGGAATGAGAGTTTACCTGGATACATTCTTCCCTCCAGCCTTGTACACACCAAGGCCTAGAATGCTCAAGCCCTCTTCTCCCCATTCTCCCTTCTTCACCTATGAAACTTCTACTCAGTCTTCAATATTTAGATCAAATTTCACTTCCTGTGCTCATCTGGGCTCCCACCATTCTCTATGCAAACCACAATTCAGGCAGTAATCATATAAATTATTATTTATATATTATAATCCTGTCTTCTTCATTGTGGCTCCTTATATGAACTCTAGAAGCTCCCACTTAAAGGAATTTAATTAAATTCAGCAAGTATCTCATAAGAATCAAATACTGTGTTCCTAATCCTCAGCTGAGTGTTGTGTTGCTAAATATGTGGTTCCTGCCTTCAAAAAGATTACCAAAAGAAAAAAAAAAGGGTGACAAGATTTAATATGCATAATATTATTAGAAAATTATACAATTAATCAAATGCTAGTATGTGTTAGGTTAAAGAGGAAAGAAGGTCGTAAGAGGCTAAAGTCATAAAAGAAGTAGAATTCAAGCTGGAACTCTGACAGAAGAAAAAGCCCAGGGAGGAATATAGAGTAATGTTGACTAGGTCTTTGGAAACACTCTAAAGCAAAGGCCAGCAAATTTTCTTCTGTATGGGCTCATGGTAAATATTTATAGCTTTATAGGTTATACAGTCTCTGCTGTAGCTTCTCAACTCTGCTACTGTAGCACAAAAGCAGTCAGACAACATATGATCAAATGAGCATAGCTGTGATTAAATAAAACTTTAGCTATGAACACTGAAATTTTAATTTCATGTAATTTTTATGTGTTGCAAAATACTATTCTTCATTTGATTTTTTCCAATCATTTAAAAATGATGAAACTAATCTTAGCTCCTGGGTCAGATAACATCAGCACAGGTCCATGGGCCATTGTCTGTCAACTCCTGCTCTAAAAGCCTGCCCGCTGCAATATAGAAAATGAAATAAATCAGCCTGAGGAGAAGATCTGTACTAAAATCTGATAATAAATGCTAAACAATGGAAGGTCAAGATGGGTCTAGACATTAAGGGCCTTATAAATATCAAGGTAAAATAAACATACCAATAAACAATGCAAACAGAAATATCAATGAGACAATGTTTTATGAACTCATGTGGTTGGAAACACATCCCTAGCTGGCAATTAAAATGTATAATTTCCCAAGTTGTAGGAAGTAAGAAAGGGAATAAGATGCCATCATTGAACCCAGAATGTACCTCATCGGCTGGAGCCAACACAGTTACCTAGGAGATAATACAAGCATTGTGAGTATCCACTGCTCAACCTCTCGGGAACAAGCCTAAGATTTGCACAGAAGGCAGGGAGGAAAAGGAGATAAGACTTTCAACTAATAGAAATGTTTATAGGAAAAGAAGAGGGAAGAGGAGATGGGAAGGAAAGAAAGTATTTTCAAGTTTGGAGAGCCCAAGAGATTCTATTCTTGAAGGGGCTTTGTGGGAATGGCACCATCTATATAGGTATCTATGGCTCCTTTTCCTTTTTTTTTTTTCCCTAAAACAGTCCATGACTGAAACACTAGATATAGTTTCAAAGGGGTTTCTAATTCCTTGGTGTTGAAAAGGCCTGGATTCAAGTCCCAAGTCTGTCTAATTTACTCTGTAACCTTGACCAGCACATTCTACGAGGTGGCATGCTTGTAATTAATATAGATGATATCAGAAATTATTAGCAAGCAAATTAATTTACATTATGCAAGTAATTATAATAGCTATGAGTTAACGAGGTACTGGCATTTTCTATAAACTATAACAATAACCTTAGGAATAAACAGATGAATTAGGATAAAATTTTTAGATAAACTTGAAGGTGGAAGGCTGATACAGATGTGTGTATTTATTAGGAGTATGACTGTGGAACTCGCTATAGCTTAGCCTTCAGATTTATCAAAAAAATTTACACAAAGATATTTATCAGAAGTCATTACTTTACATAGAAGACTTCTTATATGCCATGTGTCAAAAAGCAGCAAGATATTCCAAACCAGATTCCTTCAAGGCTGAGGAAAACCAACTGTTAAGATTTTGAAGCTTTCTATTAAAGTCTAATATACTGGGATTGGAAAATGTCAATATGAATAACAGATATTTTTTAAAAGACTAAAACTGGAATATTTCAGGTATTCTAGACACTTTTCATAGAGATCACCACTGAGTTAACTAACATCTAGTAATATGAACTAAACAGGGGTGTGTAGGTTTGTGTGGAGGAAAGTTTATGATTGATTACTCTGTTGAAAAATTAGAGTCCACAAATTGGCAAGCTGTCTTTCATTTGCTTTTCTGAGATTTAATTTCACCTGTATATTCCTTGTAGTCATCTATAAAGTAATAGGTGTCTGAATAATCTCTCATGTCCTCCTTCTTCTCCATTATTCTGTTGTTTTGTAAATGACAAAAAAGTAGCTTTTGACTAAGTATAAAGTCTTTGATGACAATTAGAGCTGTTCAAAAATTTAATCATCTCCCTTGTTAGTACTGAGTTCCTTGGAGCTGAGTTGGACAGAAATTGGATCCACAACCAGGACAGTCTTTCTCAGGAGGTTCCTGTATCAGGTGAGAGATTGCATAATTTCTTCCAACTAGGGAGTCTAATTTCATCATGTCCCTTCTGAGATTCTGCATTCAATGCTTGCCATGTGCTATAGCACCAGGCACTTTCATGTGTTATTTAATTTGATACTAATAACAAATCTTTGAGGACTGAGTTGGGATTTGAAACCAGGTCCTTCTCGTTCGCCATTCTCCTTTTTGAGATATGCCTATCAAAAACCAAAAAGAATGCACAAGAACAATGATTTTGCTTCAAGTTTACCTTTGTTTTCAGAACCTTCCAACATTCTGCTGACCCGCTCAAAAGGATGCATTTACAATGACTCTAAATTCCTTTCCTTGTTCCTAAATGAAACCAGGTTTCTAACTAATTCGGAGCCCCACAATTTTACAAGTTTAGTCTGGTTTCTTTTTCCCTAAATAGGTAACACCTCTCACAGTACTGGATCCTCCCTGACACTTTCTTGTCCATTTATACCATCCTTCAAAAGCTTATTCAGGTTGATTTATAATTTCACTAGCCAAAAGAGCTTAGTTCTGCACCCTTAGAAATTTCATTGTGTACTTGCTCTTCCAGATTATCTATAAACATGTTTAATAAAGAGGTCCAGCAGAAATCCCCAGAAGGACCTCACTGTTTACACGTCTCCATCAACAGCAGGCTCACACATTCCACTTTTTGTTTCCTCTATTAAACAGCTACGTGTGACAAAATATTCTTCCTAATTCCATGGTAACACTATTTGGAATAGCTTTGTTGTGAAACTTTTTAACTGACTCCTTGAAAGTCTAAACAAATTATGTTGGTTGCTTTTTCCTGGTGTTTGTTTATTCTTTCAAACAGCTAAGCATTTTACAGAAGACAGGATGCTTTTCTCCATTCATTATACAAAGTGGCCAATGATCCTCCAACTTTTGGAGTCCCCCAGTACAAATGAGATTCAACAGTCAATAGACAGTAGGGTCTCCTCAGAAGTTCTTGTTAGAATAGAAGCAAGAGTGGAAGTCACTAATAGTGAAGAGTGAGCACAGTGACTTATTTCACATGTAGGTCCGTTTATTTCCTTGAGTTTCTTCAGACTCTCATAATGGATGTCATAAAGTTTCAGCAATTTCCTGATATCCAGCACTCCAATCAGGCAGAACATCCTGTTCCCTTGCCACTATTTGATCTAATACTACATATCTCACCTCTTTGCTTCAAAAGACATGATGACAGTGGAAATTTCTACATTTCAACAAAGACCAAAGCAAAGAATTCAGTGAGTCTCCAGATCTTCTTTCTTCCCCGTGAGCACCCTGATCATCAAGCGGTCCCATTGATTCTCCAGTTGACCTTCTGCCTTTCATGTATAAAAAAGCTTTTATTTCTGGATTGCAGTCCTTTTTGTGCTGTTTCTTGAATTCCTTTATAGCCTGGCTGGCTTCTTATTTACACCTGACCTGTCACACTTTGAGGTCTTCCCTGTTTTCACTTGAACAATCTTTTGCCTACTTTCCCTCCTACTTTTACTTCTCTCACTTTATGAAATGGATGCAAAAGTTTTTATATGAGCCCCTAATCTTTGATATGACATATTTCCTTGCCCTTCCATTAATGTGTTTAAAGCATTTCCAGATTTCCTACAAGTTATAGACTTTTTAAAATACTACTTTCAATTTTAACTTAATGCACACATTGATTTGATCATAGTTCCATTCTCTAAAACTGAGTAATAATGTGATGCGATTTTTTTTTTTTTTTGCTTTCATTCCCCTTCAGAAGGTTGAATGTAATTGAGTTGTGAGCATTATTACAATAGTTGCAGATTATTTCCTGTGCCAATTCCAGTGTAGTCCTAGGCCCAAGTCCAGTATAATTCCATTCCTTCCTTAATTTTATAACTTCTTGACCTATGAAGCAGATACGTGTATGTGATCTTCTTTCCATCTCAGGGTGTGATTTCCCTCATACTATTATTTGATCTAATTTTCCAGTGTTCTCAGTATAATTCCGCTATCCTTACCCTATCTGGTTGGTCTTTGCCAGAGAATCTTAACCTAGGGCCCAAGGATGGGTTCCAGGAAGTCTGAGAAGCTCCTGAAATCACAGGCAAAATCATGCACATATATGGGTACATGTACTTTTCTGAGAAATGATTCCATAAGTTTCCATCAGTTTCTCAAAAGAATTATAGGCAACAAGAAAATTTAAAAGCCACTGGTCCACAGTATCACTAAATATATTATTATTACTTACTGAGCATGAATTTCTCATCTACAGAAAATTTATTTGCCCAGCATTATTTTGTACATTTTTTACCTGTTTTTATTATATTTATTCTGCTTTCATCACTTCCATATACGAAATGTTATGATCCCACCATTTCATCCAACCCTGATGTTCCTATAGATTTTGTAACCCAACAGTACCAGTTTCTACAAGCTTCTACCGGTTTTCTCCTTCTACCAAGCCTATTAAAGGAAAATGGAATAAGGATCCTTAGTTGCTACCAATCATTCTACCCACTCTTTTTTTTATGCCTCTAAAGTTTATATAGCCCATATGCAGATAAATACTTGGAGCTTCACTTTTCTACAAAACTATCAATTTTCTGTCCAGAGGGATGGATTACTTTGCCACCCCCAACACACCATCCTCAGCCAACACACCACTGGATCCCCTTTTCCTTTCACTCCTTCCCCCACAGCCCACTACCATGATACTAGCAAGGTCTGTGTCAAATTGAGTCTCATGCTTCCTCTGCACTTATCAACTTTCTCCCAATTTTTAGGTTAAACCCCAAACTGCCACTTAACAGATTCACTACACACAGAGCTCATTTTCTGGCCCCCCACATTAACACAACACCTCAATGCACCATTATATTTGCTGAACAAACCTCAGATTCTTTTGCAATCTACACAGTAACACCATTATAAGTTTTGTTTCCCACCCCTCAGCTTCTTTGAACTAGGACTGAACTTACTGAATTGACTCCTACAATGGAAACAAGAATGAAATGGTAGGGAAAAAAGAATGCTCCATACCCCTTTTAAGGTTTTTTGAAATACATTTTAAACAACTACCAAAAATATATCTTAAAATTAATTATGTAAAAACAAAAAATCCAATGTAGATTCCAAAAGTCTAGCAAGAAAAATGAGTTTATTTTTAAAATACATAAAACTCATAATTCTTTAGTATTTTATATCCTCTTCTAATTTGAGACACCACACTACTACAGTTGATGTTATATCAGAGTCTCCATCATTCTTCATCAACAGGGTATTATCAAAGGAAGCCACGGGGCTGCTTGTGATGGACATGCAAGGGTTCTTACCAGGATGTTTTCAGGATGAAAGATCTCTTCAGACTTCCTCTTAGTAGCTTTCCAAGCCTCTAGCTAACCAGGTAATGTTCCAGTGACCCTAAGTGTGAACTATAGCTATTCAAAGCCTAGATGTCCTCTCCAAACCAAAAAAAAAAAAAGGTCATTCCAAAGCAGTAAAGATAATATAGAGCAGACAATCTGGAAATTATGTTGCAAATATTCATTGGGATTTGGCAGTTTACATCTCAGAGTTTGTTTCTCTTTAGAAATAAAGTTTAACTTCGTGATTACGATCATGGGCTAGCCTGTGACAGAGCTATACTAACAAGAGTTAACAGTGCTAACAATTTTCTTGAGCTTGATCACCATTTATAACACTGAGGGGAATTTTCATTGAGAATTATAATGTGGGTTATAGGAAGAACTTCTCTCCTGGTTGCTGTTCTAGGACCAACATGCTCCCCTACCACTCTTCTATCCTACAGTGATCTGCTCCCCACTGAGCCACTTCCTCACCATGTACACATTTTCCAGGCAGAGGGAAAGGAAAACTCCTCCATAATGAGGAGTTCTCCTCTGGTAGAGAAAAAGTATAGGAACGGGGAGTCCTGCCACAGTTGTTATACTGGGTTATAATAGCTGAGAGATAGGGTTAAGAGCAACAGGTCTGGGGTCTCTGGGATGAGTGCAATAATGGCAATAGCAGCCCCATATCCTAAACATATGCTATGTGCCAGACTCTAGGCCACACGCTGTATACACACTGTCTTGCTGATTCATCACCGCAACCCTTGAGGCAAGTAGTATGATCCCTATTTTATACACGAAGAAACTAAGGCTCAGTGAAATGAAGCAATGTGCCCAAGGTCTGTCTGACCCCACAGCCTGTGCTCTTAAACAATACATCTAAACATACTGCTATCTCTGGCAACTTCATGAGTCTCAGCAGCAACAATTAAAAATAAAAAAGGGAAAGGAATTCAACAGTAAAGGGGATGGTCATATGAAAGTCTATCACTGCAGAAGTTTAGACTGTGGCTAAGAATAAGAATGAGCATTTTAGGCTTGTTTTCCTTAATTTAGATATTGCTTTAAAAATAAAGTTGATTTTCAAGAAAATGCTTTAAAATTAATTCTGGAATCACATCCTAATAAATGATGATAGAAAAAGGACTTCTAAAGCTTAGAAATAAATACTATGCTCATCTTGATTATTTTGAACAAAAGAAAATTATTTAAGCTAAAACCACATTGTTTTCAAATCAATAAGATTATTTTTGACTGAAATCACTCAAACTAAATATTTTTCATTCACTTAGTGATATTCTAAATTAAATGCCCCTCCCACATCCAAAAGAGGAAATACACACTCTCACAAAACACACACAAGTGCGCGCACACACCTGCTACTTTATAACTTGTTTGCTACCCTTGTTAATTGAAACAGATGAAAAACCACATCAGACTTAGAAGGAGGAGGGTTTTGCAAGAGGTTGATTTATTTCAAGAACTAACTTTTCTCAATCTGGGCATCTGGCAAAAAAAAAAATCTTCTAAAGCATAGTCCTTACCCTTTTCACCCCTCTTTCCTAATGTGCAGACCTAACCAGTTGTTAACAGGACCTTTCCTAGGGAACTCATACAGCTCTGAAAGTATATCATCTCCCTCGGGATATTACTTTACCTATAAATGTCCCTATATTCATCTTCATGGCTGAAACTAACTCCCTACAAGATTACACTTGGGATATTTTTTCTAAGCAGACTCAATCTCCCATATAAAGCCAACTCTGAGACACCCCAAGAACTCAGAAAGGTCGGCACTTCCTCCAACAATTACATCTTAGAGGTTGATGCTAATTTCAGGATACAGCCTTGCTTCCTTTCTGCTCACAATAATTTCTACAGAGATCAAACCTGTTCGTTTATTCTGTGTTGCTGTGCTCAGCAGCCCAGGGTGCTGTTCTCTCAGTGAGCCAGTCAGAGCATCTGCAGCACATTCTCTGCTAAGGTTATATAATGACAGACTAACCCATGTCCCTAAGGAAGACAGTAGGTAGGAGTGTCAACAAAATGAAAATCACTCCCAGGAATCTCTCTCCAGGACTTTGAACCATAGAGAAAGGTAGTTTTACCTTAAATAATCAATGTGTATAACAGCAGCTCTAAGGATGGGGAGGAAATCATCTAACAATAATATGATCATGTTCAGGGATTCTTGCAAGTCCCCATTGAAAAATGCCATCCCATTACAAGGTTACAAGAGTGACATCTAGTGGACACATCCTAGAATGACAGAAAGGATTTCAAATGCACATTAGAGCAGGACTTCTCAGCATCCAACAGGAAAACAAATCACCTGGGTATCCTGTTAAAATGCAGATTCTGGTTCAGTAGAATAAAGTAGGATCTATCATTTCTAACAAAATTCCAGGTGTTTCCAATGCCACTGCTCCACGGACCACTCAAAGTGGCCAGGACGTAGAGCATTTCACACCTGCTTTTATTCTCAGGAGACAAAAGGGAAGGGACACTTGAGAATAATTCCCAGGTTAAAACTAGATCAAATGAATTATTAATGTGAATTTTTTTAATCTTCCTATTTCACAAGCCCCCCTCAGTGTGCACACTTACCATCTCTTGCCCCAGCAGAGTCTCTAAAGCAGGACTCCTTTTCCTAAATGTCAGAAACTAGTCTAAGAGGGAAAGCAGTTTACTTCACAGCCATGTTTATACAAGGACACAATTTATTCAAGTCTCCAACATAGATTCATCTCAGCACTTAATATCTTATGTGTTTTCTTTCACTGTTATTATATTATTTTCCCAATATTGAATTGTATTATAATACTAATTTGTACCAGATCAGAACTCAGTTCTTTTTCCCTCAGGTAATCAGCACCTGAACAGGGATCCATCAGGGTACTGTATTAGTGCTAAGAATTTCAACAAGGTTTGCCCTGGACACCCCTAAGAACAGCACAGGATGTGAATTAGATCCAAATCCAACTGGTTCCAGAATCTAGTCCTGTGTGATTTATTTGAGGCGAAGAGTTAACCTCCACACAGGGCCACCAGGCCAGGCTCATAGCTGTGAAGTAACATGCATGTTCCTCCACAGAGGAGCTCTGTCAGGCCTCACACAAACCCCTCCCACCAAGGATAATTATAATAGTTCTGGGTCCACAGTTCTAAGAGGCACAACACTGATTTGCAACACTAAGGGAAATCAGCCTCCCTTCTCCAAAACATATACACAAAACCCACATTCTAGTTCAATAGAGTCCTTCAGAACAAGTTGATTGATTTAGGACAAATAATCATTTTTAAGCAATGGAACTCCTATTGCAAACGAACAACAACAAAAGCAAAACTGTCCTGGTTCAAATGGGGTTAGGAAATTGGAAGATCTGTCTACTTGCATTCTCCCCAGGATGTCTCCTACCCCATGCCCCCTGAATACTCTTCTTCATGCCTCAAATATTCCTTCCCACCCCAACTCCTGCCCCAGCCTGCCAAACTCACAGAAATACAGTTTGAAAGCCAGAAACTATGAGTCACACACAATAGCTAAAACTATCCCAGATTCCTATATTGTTCAAGGACAGTATTGTTCTCATTAAATAGATGGACCTAGATAGAGCTGTTTCACTATAATTTGACTTAATTATGATTCTAATACAATTTTAGCATATGCAATCAAAGGATTTATTCAAAAGATGTACAACCTGATTTCCTGAAGGAAATTTGCTTTTAAGTCATAATTAAGGATCCTTGTGATGAGTAAACAACAGAATTGTTTATACCTCTTCAATTGCTCTTGGCAGTCCTAAAGGGGAAATTATGTAGAGGGAAATGTCACATAATTATTTCTTAAAAGTAGGATGAAGATAGAAAATGAAACGAAACATGCAGCATTGTATCATCTTCCTATATAGGATAGTGGGCTCAAGTCCCCCTGCCTCAATTAGAATTCCAGTTATACCACTTCCTCATGACCTTGCACAAGTTACCTAAACTTTCTACACCTCAGTTTCATCATCTGAAAGCAGAGATAATGGCAATATCTATTTTAAGGCTTGTTGTGAGGATTGAATTAATATGTGTAGAGTATATAGTAACTAGCATGTAGTAATCATTCATAAATGTTTCCTCTGATGATTATTATATTAATATAATATCACTAAAAGTAATCACTTGTTAACATTCCTATTTAACTGAATATTCAAATATGCATTTGATTCTTTTAGATAATTTTAGCCAAATTTGATAGGCATAGAAAACATACAATTGCATCAATTCTGCATATATATTTAGGATGTAAGAACTAAGAGCCTAAAGGAATTCCAGATTTATTGCTTAAGATACATTGCCTTTCCTTGTGTCTCCTTCTATTTATCTCTTAGTGAAAAGCATTTAAAAGACTATTTGTCAATGGGAGGCAATTCTGATTTTTAAAAATCAGAATAGTTTATTAGCAGTCATAAGTACATTTATTCTTTGCACAATAGCTCCCCTTGGACATCATGTTACTTAATTTATCTTAACTTTAGAAATTTTGTTTTAAATCAAAGACTGTCAAACCTTTTCTAAGGAGTACCCTAGAGGGTGGCAGCTATTATGGCAGTGGCTGGCACATCTGCCCTAATTTTATCTGCCTCTTGGACTGCCCAATGACCTATATTCTTAAGATTGTGGCAAAGTCCTGGCCAATTGGTTCCAAAGTAACCAGGATCTTCAAACAAATATTTTGTTTTGTATTAACAAGAATCTCAAATTCATAAAGATCAAGGCATAAGTTTTGAGGGAAATATTCAAAAGCTACCTGGCCAAAACCTTCAGAACTACAGGGGTCAGGGGAAACTCAGATAATCCATGCCTTAATTTACCAGAAAATCAACTTTTAAATATTCTAACCTGTCAGGGTTAATTAATCCAAAAGTTTGCAGAAATCTCTGAAACATAATCTAATGTATTTGCTACCACCTGCTCTTTGTTTCCAATAAATCTCCAGGTATTTTTTAAATGGGTAAACATTATCAAAGTTCTTTGCAATTTTAAGGTTATAAGAACAAGTATTTAAAATATTCTATATTTCTCTCACTTTTTAAAACGGAGGAAGAAATCTCTACAATTTTTTGTTCTCAAAAGGATGGGTATATATCTTTTATAGAGATAGGTTCCCATCTTGTGGGCTTCTTGGAGATTACTTCTGAAAATCATTTTTGTCATATTTCATTTTGTTAAGTATGCATTTATACCAAATCTCAAGTAGCTAGACAATTCAATAAACTAGAAGCCCTATTCCCTTGAACAACCAAGTGATGTCACTTTACATGATTCTCTTCCAACTGCATTTCTTTCAATAATGCTACATTTGGGCAATAACTCAATGCTACAGTTTCTAAAAAAGATCTGAGAAGAGCTTTTTAAAACAAAAATATTTCCACAGCATGTTGTTCTCCTTATCCTCTTTAAGAAACTAAAAAGAAATTAAAATAAAAATCCCATTAAGTTAAAGAAATTAAGCTATGTATCTTTATTTACTCTGCCCCTAAGCATCCATGGATAGTTTTCATAGACTATTTCATACTCTCATAGAAACTATTATTTACAAAGTCATAATTGTTAGTTTGACTACAACAATAATAAGAGCCACCTTTTATTGAGCACTTACTAGAGTCAAGTACTGCATAAAACACTTAACACACACACTGTGACACTTAATGTTTCCAGGTCTGTATGACTCTCCTGGCTCTGCTTGCTGTATTCCGCTGGCGCCCTTGAAATCACAGGCCCAGTTCTTCCTCATTTGGAAGCTTTCAAAACTGTGAGTGCCTACTCCATAGGGGGCTCAAGAAATTGTTGTTTAATTGATTTGTCAAGAGTCGTTTGAAAGCAATGAATTGAAACGATGGTAGAAGGAAACCTACGTTTGCCCTATAGCTCAGAATTCAAATATACTTCTGTAGCAAGGCCACTTATTAGGTTTGGTGCTCTCTAGAATCATAATAAATAGGTCATTTGTCAAAAGTTGATGGACCCAGATTAGAAGAATCCTACTATCTGCCAGAGAAACAAAAAGACATGCATCTGCAATATATCAAGCACTGAAAGAACTACTAGTTTTGGATATAGTGGGAAAGGAAACAAGTTTTGAAATTTTAAAACCATGGTTCCGATCCAGTCTAGGACATAGAAAAGTTGCTTAATGTCTCTAAGTTTCCCTTTCATCAAAATAAAATGAGAAAGAAAAAGAATTATATATATACATATATATGCATAAATATACCTCCCTGTTACATATTCTGTCCAGCATGATTATTATTGTTATTACCAATGCATAAATTATTTTAAATACATAATACAATCATATGCCTATTTAAATTGTACCTTCACACTTTAGTGAGTGCCTTACTGTGACTATGGAGAAAGAAAAGAAAAGAAAAGAAGAGAAGAAAGAAAGACAAAGAGACAGAGAAATATATTGCTTAGATTTTTGACATTTTTAAAAGTCCTTAACATAGGTTAAAAAAAGAAAAAGATTCCCAATGTTACCTAATCTGCCATGATTTAACGGCACTTTGACATTTTCTAAGGAATGATAGCAAAGGGCTGCATCTCTTCAAACTTGGAATTTACTGCCTGTCTAAGTCTCTAGTTGTGCCAAATTAAATATACGGTATAATGTCCCTACCAGAAATAACATAGCATAGCTTCCTGCTCTACTCCTTGGTTGAATAAGTCCAAACTGAAACAAGAAAGATGTTATTTTATTTAATCATTTAAGTAATTGTTTTCTTGAACGTCTTGAATTAGAAGCTACTTCAGAAGAAAAGTTTAGAAGAAATCACCCTGTGAATTATCAGGCCATTTAAAGGAAAAATTCCCTTTGAAAGGCTCAAGACAGAGCATAAAAGGAGTATTTTCATTAATGAACCACTCTAAGTCAACTTCCCTTAGCTAATCACTGCCACCCAAACTCCTGGGGTCTCAGAATGTTATAAAAGCTCTTTGTCTGTGAGACACAAATGGCATCATAGGATAGATGGCACAGTGCTTCCCTCCAGCAAACACCACTCAAAAATCTTTGGATGAATCTTGTAATATAAAAGCATGGAGAAACGGGATGGTAGATGGAAAAGACATGCCCTGGGGATCTAAGGAAGGTTGGTGGATTTCTTAAGGCAAAAAATGTGATCACGTACTTATCCACTGATGGATAATCCAAGTGACAGAGGAGATGAAGTGCAGAAGCAATGGCCTCAGCTAGGCAAAACACAGAAAGGGACAATCCGCCCCTTGTGACAGGAGGGAAATGCAGTGAACTATATGTGGGCACACGCGTAAGAGTTTGCAAGGTACGGTAGAGAAAAGACAATGCAACAATTTTTAGTGAAATAAGAGGAAAAGGAGAAGGAGAGATGGAGAAGATCTGAGGGAGAGAAGAAGAAGTAGTCATCTCAGAGAGGGAGAAAATAAGTTACACAGGTGAATGTGGCTGGATTGCTGGGTAAGGCTGAGGAACCACTTGAGAGAGATGGCCACAGATTGAGAGGGAGACAGTCAGCATGGTGGCATGTTTTCTCCTAGCCCTATCCACTGCTTGAGTGAAGGCATGAATAGATGATCATTAAGTCTAATCAGCATTGGGGTTTTGCCAGTGGAGTACAAAGACAAAGGTGTAGTCACCGATGATAATAAAGTCTAGACCTGGAACTTTAGTGTTCCTAGTGCAGCACTGACATCATCTTGAAACGGAATATGCATCTTAACAAGATCTCCAACATTAACACTGTAAAGTTTGAAGAAATATCTGAGTGGTAGCCAAGTGAGAACAGGAAAAGACCATTAAGAGAGAGGGGAGTTTAAAGAAATGAGATGTCAGGCTGTTGCATGGGTCCTCTATGAGGATTTCACAGCCATTAAGACTGATGACAGGAGAAATCACTGGGTCAAAGGAAAAGATGAACAGAGCTCCTGGGAAATTATCCAGGTGATAACCAATGGCCTGGAAGACTTGGAGTCCTAATGGTGATTGAGGCAAACAGGTATAAGGAATGATCGGTGAGTCCTGGTAGTCTTTTAAGGGAAAGAGATAGTTGTAGTTGCAGTCTCATTCTTTGGATCTGTCTCTGGGGCAGTTTATCCTGATCATGAATGTAACACTGCAGCTGAAGGGGTTGTGGTTTTACCGGAAGCACAGTAAACTGTGAGCTCCCTCAAGTCCTGCTGCAGGTGGAGTAGACTGGGAGAGAGATGTTCTCACTGAGAACATAGAGAGAGCTTAGTGAGCTTCTATTAGATCCACACATCAGCATGCCCTGTGGGAAGGGATTCTGTTTGTATAAAAAGTAAGTCTTACACAACCTTAAAATTTGTACCCCCATAATATGCTGAAATAAAAAAAAGTAAAATAAAATAAAATAAATTAAGTCTTAAGTACGTGGGAGAGTGGTGGCTACCCAAAGATCTATGGGCACAAAGATCTGTGCCTACACTAGCGAGCATAATAACTCTGTATCAGACTCGAGGAATTCTTTGCTCTAGAAAAGAAGGAGAAAGACAAAGTATCTCAGAAGCCAGAAAAGAAAAGAGAGAGGAGAAGAACAGAAGATGGGGAGATTCTTATGTTATTCAGGACAATGAAGCTCCCTGGTAGCAGCCAAAGCACATGATTAGAAAGATGAGGCCTCCTGTTCTTCATCTGTAAAAAATTGCATCTATAAAAAGACTCCTCCATTTTTCTTCAAAATATTCAGTATAGTCTCCTGTCCTCATGAGTGTATTTGTGAATGGATCATTATCTATGATATTGGAGAGAGGCGAAGGTCAGCGTAAGTCACAGGCAGAGGAGGACATACAAATGTAAACTCCTAGGAAGTTGAAGAAATTTGGGAGAGAGCTTTGTATATACACAGACTATGAAATTAAGGGGATTACCATGTTAGCCATATATCTAAAGGGTAATGGTCCCACTGATAATTATATAACATAATAAAATAAATTCTCTTTGAAGACCAGTTATCTGCTTTTTCTGCACATTCCTCTTCCATATCTAAAACCTCCTGTCTTTATAAGCACAGTTGTTTAAAGGACTGGGAAACATACCAATGCTTTAACAATATTAACATGAACATCATGTATTATTAATCCCTAAGGCCGGGTCCAACGGGAATGGGAACAAAAGAAGCACTGAAATCTAAAATTTCTTTTCAAAAATCTTAATTCTCAGTAAAGTATCCACCAATACGTTCAACAAGTAACAAAATGATTACCTCAGTTCTGCCTACTTTAACTTATTCTTAAAAAGTTGGCGGCCAAACAATAAGGAGGAAAAGACCATAAGTGGATAATGAATCTAAGAAGTTAAGAATTGTATGTTTATGTAACAGAATTCAACCTGTACCCCCTAAATCTATTAAAAGAAAAAAAGAATTGCATGTTTATAAAATAACAAATAAAGGATCACTACTTTTCATAAATTTACATTCCCTGCACTCAAGGTCTATGAGCTTTCAAACAGGGTTCAACAAGAATTGAGGAGAGTGAGCTCTGGGCACCTAACTAACTCCTGACCATCAGGGTCTTCCATTATAGACATTCAGCTCAAAACTCAGACAACTCAAATTAGATGCAAAGCTGTAATTATTATAGAAAACTGAATTATAATTATCCTGGCATTCACCCATAAAAATATTCCCCAAATCTATTTTAAAAATTGAAAACAGACCAGGGTCTCTAAGCATATCTAGGACCCATCTTGGTATGCTAGTTTCATTCAAGCCAAATTTGCATTTATTCCTTAATCACAGTGCTGAACCAGTTCTTTACCAAGAGGAAACAAACTAATTCTGGGCTCCTAAGGAAAGGCCCTAGTAGATCTCTTATTTCTGATAGATAATAAAGCTGCAATCAGCTAAGATCAAATAAGCACTGTATCCATTTTATGTGACTGGCATAATACAGCTAGGAAAAGTACATTTCTAACTTTGAAGAGTAGACAAACACACATCACTCACACACAAACACATACACACACACAAATACACTCACACACGCACACGCAGAGTCTGTCATATCTTTTACCTTCCAAAATAAAGGCCGAGATTCTGAATTTTGCCTCACAACGAAATAATTGAGAGCATACACAGGATATCAAAACTCTAGGTGCAGATGCCCAGGAGGGATAGCTAAGGTCCATGAAAAGTTTTTTTAAATGACATTCTATTTTTAAAATAAGCAAAAAATAAACTATAAACTTTATGCTTGAATATAATGAACACCTGCCTATGTGATGTGATTTGGAATTACACTATAAAGGCTTTCAACTCAGAAGTGCTTTCTCTGTATACATCAAAGACTGAAGCCCAGACTTCCATTATTTGAGATGAATTCACATAGATTCCAACATTATCCTCTCTTAAAATACCTTCGAAAGGGACTTCCATTATTAATGATGACCCCTGAGCTGGGAGCCAGTTTGATGGAGAGGGTGTGGGGGTGGAGTTAAAGAAGGGAATTGAAGTCACAGCACTTTCTTGTCAAAGGTAGCAGGATATGAAAGAATATTCAACAAGGAGGTAGGAGACCAGAGTCAGAGTCCATCTACCCAATCTAAGTATCAGATTGCATATCTGAAAAATAAAAAGGCTGAATCTGATGATCTCTAATCAGTTCTAAAATGCAATGACTTTTGTGAAGTGAGGAAAGACTGGCTAGAATTTTAGGGTCAGCCACAAAGGGCTAGGAAGTGGGGATGCAAAATGTCACGAATGGTGGGCATAAAACCCCTGGTAAAGAAAAGAGGGAAGCACTAAAGAAAGTATCGCCATAATTGTAATTATACCAGAAGATTAACCCAATGTGTTGAAAAGCACTTCCACAGTAAGATCATAATGATGCCTCAAGTGTAAAGGGACCATAAATAGAAACAGAGAGAGAGAAGAATCCTCGGTTCATACTGGGTCACTGCTTTCCTCAAATCTGAATTTTAAAAAATGGAAAAGAAACTAGTTTGGCCCAAGGAAATGATTTCTTAAAACTAAAAGGATGATTAGCAGTGTCGATGGATTTCCTGGCAAATGAAAAATGCTGACTTTTATGTTTTCTGCCATGATTACTAGCATTGAAATGATTATGGTAAAATTCACTCCTATATTCAACAGATATTTATATGGTACCTAGTATGTGCTTCTGTTGGTTGAGAGAAGAGACACAATGGTGAAAAAGACACCTCTACTCTTAAGCTTACAAAATAAGCTTAAAATACAAATATGACAAATATATTAATAAATACAATGAGATATGATGCAACTGGGCTAAGCAAAGGTTAGGGCTTTAGCAGAATAGATAGTTTTTGCTTTAATTTTTATTTTGGAAAATAATCACAGTTTCTTCACATATTCATTCACACTAGCCAAAGTCAAGAATTTCTAAGGACAAGTTTAGACACTTAATAAAAAACAGGAGCTCCTGAACCATCTGCTTTGTTCCAAAAATGGGGATCTATCACATGCAAATTTTCATTTTACTCCAATCCTGTTAGAATATTATTGTCAGATGGGATAGGTAACATTTGTTTTATAACTGACATGGTCAACAAATTATGCTTGATAAAATGGTATAGTCAGTGCCTCTTTAGGATGAAAAAAAAGCAAACCATCATGTGAGCCCAAAAGTCACTCACTTTCAGCAAGTTCCTTTGATCCGTTTAAGTGTCCTGTTACTAATTGTCTTCTGATGAAGAAATATGCAAGACAGAATTTAAAGAGAACAACAGAACTGTTATAGCCAGACATAGATACATTACAGAATACCCTGGAGGGCTTTTTTAAAAATAATAAATCATTTTCCAAACTCATATCAAACAAAACTACAGACTATAGTAGCCTAACCCTAGATTGTCGTATTCTTACCTGATAAGGAACAATACTGCCATGAGCTGTGCCCCAACGTTTCGCCTCCTTTTGGCCAGTAAGATAATTAGCAGCTACCTGGGTCAAACATGCCACCTACCAGGAAAAAAAAGAAAGAAAGAAAACTGAATAGCTAGTTTGTCTACACTTACAAACAGAATGTTATAATATGAAATTTCACTTCATGTCATTACAGAAGAAAAAAGCTTGTCCATCACATTAGAAAATACACAGACATTCTGTACTTTCATCATACAAATGAAGAGCGGTGTTACATTATTGCACGAGACTAAGTAATGGTCAATTGAGAAATATAAATACATAAACATTTAGCTCCTCAAAACATCATCTGAAGGCAGAGGTTGACCAAAATGGAAATTTGGTCCAGCCTGTAGCATCAAAGCCATAGCAAATACATCAGCAACTAGTACATTTCTGTTCCCTCTGCACCTATCTCATTTTACTTTTCATCAAGATGACACAAAAAGAACCTGTGTTACCACTGAGTAGGTGAACCAAAGCCATGAGCCACATTCCTCTAAATTTCTCATGACATGAAAAAGTACTAATACTAAAGCTCTATTTTGTCTAGGCAGGTTTTCTGTTACTGCTGCCCAAAGCATTCTGACACAGTGGATCAAGATTATTTGACTTTCTTTTATTCATTAGTGAATCATCCTAATTTAAACAAAAATTACTATACCTCTCCCAACTTGTTCCTAGCCCCTTACCCTCTTTATTATACTTCAATTCAGTTTTTGAGAACCATTAATCTATTAGAGGGGTCATCCAAAACCTTAGGGTCAACTTCTGACTCTTGCAGCATTTTATGGACAGATTTTGAAAAACCTATAATAGTTCAACTCCATCTGGGGATAATATGAGGATAATTGCTTAATTCCTAGTGATCTTCCACAAGGATCTTATGTTCCAATGAATACTTACACCTCCAGGGCCCAGAACTACAGAAAGGAGGTGACTAAATGAATTTCCATAGTTTCTAGGGGGGAAAAAAAATCTTCTGGCCTCACAACATAGTCCTGACATACCAGGGGCTTGCTTTTTCCTTTCTAGGTCAGATGCAATTGGGAGCCTACCAAGCCAGCAATTCAAATATATCCCAAATTGAGATTGGCTCCTGGAATTCAAGTGGTGATTTTTCAGGGCTTGGTACCACAATATTTTATTGCCCCCTCCCTGGCAGCCGTGCCTTCTACAAGGGATAGCAACAGGACCCAGCCTGGATGAATCTCCTTGCTATAGCAGCCATTCTCCTTTACTTTATTCTTAGGATTTACACTCACTTTTATGTTCATTTACTGCTCTGTAGAAATTGGAACTGCTTTGTGGCAGCTGGTTTGGCTGTACTGCCCAGGTGGCAAAACTAATAAACTTTGAGTCATCCACTTCTGGACTTCCATCTGGTCTTGAGGATTTGAACCATGGAGCACTCCAGGGCTGCCTGGGGCTGCCTGGTGCTAATCGCCATTTCACAGATCACTTCTGTGTCTTTCAAAATGCAAAATCAAATCAACATTTTGTAGTCAAAATGCCCTGGATGGGAAGTCCAGGCATGGATGGTTGAAACCTGGATGGTTTCTAATTTCTGTCAACCTGTAAGTACTTGCATGACTGTGGATATAAAATTTAACTTATTTGACCTTCAGATACATTCTCTATAAAGTCTTGGGCATTTGAGCTAAACTAAAAGTTTCTAACTTGTTTTAAAAAATCAGAACTCTTGTATCCAACCAAATAATACTTGAAATCCTAATACATAAGCAGATAATATCCCAAGTGTTCGGATGAAGCAAAGGCAGTCCTGCAATATCACCCCAGACAGTATGAACACAGAGCAAAAATCTGCAAAGTAGTAAATAATCTTAAATTTGTTTCCAAGGCAAATTTGGTCTACACTTCCAACTCTTATTATTTCTCTAAACAGTCTGGTAGATAAAAAGACACAAAGGATGCAAGTGTGGGCATTTCCCCATGACAGTCTTCCTGAATTTCGGGAAAATTTTCTCAAGTCTGAGGTCTTTCCTATAAGAGAGGTGTTTTTTGATCTAGCTATTTTGTGGTTCTTTTTATTTTTTTT
>VBSM01002217.1:13110926-13140295 GCA_008086735.1 Cheirogaleus medius
GATGGTCATGCTTGAGGCTCTGCCTCAAGGTGGGAGGGGGGCATGGGCAATATATATAACCACAATATTTGTACCCCCATAATATGCTGAAATAAAATAAATAAATAAAAATACATTAATAAAAAGAAGAAATATGCTATGCTTGAAGGGGTTGTTTGTTTGTTGGGGGGGAGGGCTGTTGATTTAAAGGTGTGGGTGTGACATCTAGGTAGAGATATCCATGGGGTTGCAGTCCAGCCATTGAACCCTGGATGATGATGAGAGGTAACCCTGGGTATTTGGTGGCCATGCACACAGAGGCTTATAGTAGGCAGGATTCTAAGATGGCCACGAAATTCCATCCTCTGGCTTTCACATCCTGTGTGATGGGCCATGGGCTCTACAGCCACAGGAACTGTATTCTGCCAACAACCTGAGTGAACTTGGAAGAGACCTCTGATTCCCAGGTGAGGGAGCCTGAGGCCTCAAGGCCACATGTGGCCCTCCCGACCCCGGAGTGGAGCCCCTCAACCAAATCCAGACTTCACAAATTTGTATTCAATCAAAAGACCACACTCATGGATCCGGAAGGCCACATGAGGCCCCAAGGCCATAGGTTCCCCACCCTCTGTCATTGGTTTTAAGGTACATTTATGCTACATTTCTGATAATGTGCAGCAATGGAAAACTAATGCATGGATGAGGCCCCTGAAGTGGATGACTAGTCTGGGTAATTAGAGGGAAGCAGAAGATAAGGACAGACCACTGGAGTCAACCAAGGCAGGGATGAAAAAGAATAGGCTGTAAGTTAGGAAGAGTAACAGGAAGATGTGGTGTCTAGAGGCCAAAGGAGGGGAGTGTTAGAAGGAATAGTGTTGAATGTATGTCAAAGAGTCAAGGGAGATCAAGGAGTATGAAGAGTGAGAATCTCCGACTCAACCAGAGGAAATTAGCCTTTAAAGGCAGTATCAGTAGAGGGATTGGAGTGAACATCATAATGCAAAGAGTTAAGAAAAGAATTAGTAGGTAGGTAGTAGAAACCTCAAATACAAATAACACATTAAGTTTGGCACTGAAAGGAGGAAAGAAACAGAACAATAGCTGCAAAGCATAGTCAAATCACCAAAAATGGTGTCAAGTAAAGGTAGTTCATGATGTTACCCTTTCCAGGGCTTCACAGGCTTTAAGAGAAAATTAATAAAGATCCAAAAGTCTTCCTTACAGCTAAATGAATGAATCTTTCTTAGTGGAATTTCAGGTATTTTCCAAAGTTCATGGAAGAAATATTCTGTAATCTGGGCATTTTCTTAGAACCGTAAAGTAACAGAACTATATAAAACAATCCTGCATGTAACAACAGCTCATAAACCAAGCCCCAGCATTGAGAACAAAATAATTCACTTATACACTCTGCCTACATCTGATCATTCTGATTAACTAAAATCCAAGAATGTAAAGTTGAATCTGATGATGATCTTTTTGATCTACCTCACCGTTGGCACAGTCCTTCTCTGGCCACATCGCACTGCACTGCTCTCCTGAGCTTCTGTGGAATCGTTCCCAAAATAACACGGAGACTCACTAGACTACAGTATATGATTAAGTTCTTTAGTGATGACTCTTCTTAAAGTGACCTCATGGGAGTTCTGGGGAAAGGCACAAAGCCAGGTGTGGATTAGGACAAGAAACCATGATGTCAGTGACCAAATGATTCAGCAGGTAAAATATGTGTTATGTCATTACACTTCAAGCAAAAATTCAGGCAAGGAATAAAGGTACACAAGGTCACGGATTGCTGTGTTAATTAATGAAAACAAACTCAGTGATGAAAAAAACAACTCTAAGAACACTAATAGAGAGAAAACACATTTTATATTCTTATATACTAATCCTGCTTTATTTGAAAGTAAAAATCTTATATTTACATTTCATTTTTTTCATTCAGCAAATATTTATTGAGTGACTATGTTGTTCAGACACTGTACTAGACATTGGGACATAGTGATGAAAAGAGATGGATTCTCTGCCTTCAGGAAACATAGAGTCTAGTTAGAAGACACACACTAACACTCTAAAACCCAGTGGCATGAAGAGTTTGGGGCAGCAATCTGAATGGAAGCAGACCTAGAGGACTTATCTCAAAAGTTGAATTTGCCTAACAAGTACATTATTTTCACATTTCTCTGTCCCCTCCCACAACTCACACAAAATACTTATAGTAAATATAACTACCATTTTATGGCCATCTTTACAAGTTTGGGAGTCACCTCACAGGAACAGAAACAATGAGAATATCCCACTACATATGCAAGTGCCTGGCCAATCTCTCCTCTGTTCTTATTAATACATCTCACCAGAGAATGAAATCACAGAAACTGATTTCAGAGACTCACTGACTTACATAGCAGTCAGAATTCATCAACAACAAACCACATGGCACCAAGCTGGATGGTTTTTAAGACCTAAGCTACAAATTATAGACATGTTTGGGCTTTTCAACATCACCTCTAAGAGACCTCAAAGGTATACCAACACAATCAACTTTTGATGACACACTATCTCATATATCCATATTCTCATATGTCCCTAATTCAGCACATTTGCATAATCTCTGCATTCTAACATGTCCACAAATATGTTTTCCTATGCTAGAAGACCGTAATATGATAAAACCTGTAAGGAGCCACTCTTCTTTGTTGTGTCAATCCTCATATTCATCAGACAATGATCATTATCTTAGCCATATCCTCCACTCATTCCTTAACCACAACGGGAGGGCTACACAGTCGCAAAGAGGGCATAGTTTTTTAATCTTTTTCACATCCTCAGCAGTTTGGTGGAAAGAAATTTGGACGCTGAGTAAACAGGCCTGAGACCCAGTCTCAGCTTAGCCCCTCACTACACTCCCCTGGATAGCGAAGTCCTGCACCTTGAGTGAAATTTGCAAAATATCACTAACTTCATCACAGCCTTCTTTGTAAGATGTCAGAAAAACATTGTAAAAAGCGTTTGAAAATACTCAAAAGTATTAATAATGAAAAAACATAATTTAAAAAATATTATCCAAGGGAATACAGACCAAACAGCTTATTTAGGGTTTTACTATACAACAGTTTAGTAATTTCAATGAATTATTATAGATTGGTGTTTTCCATCTTCCACTGATACAAACAATCCATCTAGGGAAAACAACTCCCACAGATGATAAACCAGGTTATTAGTCAGCTTTGAAAATTCCAAGTACATTTATTGTTTTTATTAATCAAAGAATAATTTCTGAACTGCTAATTTTTTACTTTTCATAAATACTAAACACACATTAAAACACTGTTGATTCAGAAAAATACAAGTGGAACCATTGATTAAACATCTGCAGTTTGACTATAAAGTGGCAAAATTGATTTCTAATAAGATTTCTAAGACATGTATTGTCAGTTTACCCTCAGAGGTTGCAAATTGGCAGCTCATAAGCATGGTTTAGTTCATTAACGTGCTTTGTGCGCCCTACATAGTATGTCAACATTTTAAGGGTTTTATATAGAAAATCAGTTTTCTTGCTTAAAAATTGCAAATCTGGCAACACTGGGCTAGTGGCATGGTGAAGCTGGCTTGTACTTGCTCACAAGAAGCAATTATTAATATCCCTTCCAAACATGTTCAGTGACAATTACGGTAGAGGCTTCAAATTAGCTATGTGAGAGTATTTGCACTTTGAGAATTGGCAAACGCTACATATCACAGCATTTTTTAAAAATAAAACTAATTGTTAAACATTTATCAACACACCATTATACTGGGAGCACAATCTCACACAGCAGGAATTGGCTGCAGTGAGTAGTGACTGTCCCCTCAGATAGGAGGTGGACTCTTTAGTCTATATCTGTCACTATTCCCTATTGTTTTTCAGCTGACTCAGTTCACTCATTTTAATTACCTGCCTGGCATATTTAAGCATCTGATTTTGCAACTCCTCATTTATAGTCATTACTCTATCCAAAACAAACTCTTAGATGATAACATAGGGGGAAAAAATCAAGCCACTGTGCTTGCTTGAAAATTAAAAACAAAACAAAACAAAAAGAACAAGCCTAAATTCAACACTATTTGGTCAAGTTGAAATGTCATCTTTAGATTCCTTTTTGTCCCTTTTCTAACCATTGTGTTATTTAAGCACAAAATAAGATTGTAACATAGATTTCACTCATAAAATGAGAATTCAGCAAAATAATAATTAAAAAAAAATAAGAACATTATTTAATTATATACACTTAAGAAATAAAATTTAAAAAACTAGAAATTTTTATTTCTAGAGGAAAAGTTACCATTGCTTCTCAAAACTATGAAGGCTTTTTGGTTTGTCTAAAAACCTTATGTGGATATTTAATGGAAACCTTGAAAACATGAGCAAAAAAAAAACAATTCTTTCGTAAGAGAAACCTCTGATTAAATGACTCTATCAATAAGAATGTCTGAACATGAAACCAGATATGATAGTAGTCAGGAAAATTCCCTTTCATGTTACATTAAGTGGATTTGTATATAGATGACTGCTGCATATCCTGCTTTAATACATAGGTCTGTGTTTCCAAAGACAATAATGCTTTCATTTACCATTCCCTTCCCTTGGGGCATGAACATCATAGTCCTACCCGCTAGAAGAAAAGCATTTTCTAGAAACCACTTCCAAGGTCCAAAGAACAAATATAAAAGACCAAATTGAGGAAAGAAGAACTATCAATGGAAGTTCTTAAAACAGTTCCCATCAATGGGTTTTGGGTTTCTTGTTTGTTTGTTTATTTTTAATTTTTTTTATTTCAGCATATTATGGAGGTACAAATATTTAGGTTACGTATATTGCCTTTACCCCACCCAAGTCAGAGCTTCCAGCGTGTCCATCCCCCAGATGGAGCACACTGCACCCTTTAGGTGTGTATATACCCATCCCCTTCCCCCCACATCTGCCCGACACCCGATGAATGCTATTACTATATGTGCACTTAAGTGTTGATTAGTTAAAACCAATTTGATGGTGAGTACACGTGGTGCTTGTTTTTTCATTCTTGGGATACTTCACTTAGGAGAATGGGTTCCGGCTCTACCCAGCATAATACAAGAGGTGCTAGATCACCATTGTTTTTTGTAGTTGAGTAGAACTCCATGGTATACATACACCACATTTTATTAATCCACTCATGTACTGATGGGCACTTGGGTTGTTTACACATCTTTGCAATTGTGAATTGTGCTGCTATAAACATTCTAGTGCAGATGTATTTTTTATAGAATGTCTTTTGTTCTTTTAGGTAGATGCCCAGTAATGGGATTGCTGGATCAAATGGTAGATCTACTTGTATCACTTTAAGGTATCTCCGTATTGCGAAAGCAATATTGGAAACACAGAGGTTGTACTAATTTGCAGTCCCGCCAACAGTGTATGAGTGTTTCTATCTCTCCACATCCATGCCAACATTTATTGTATGGGACTTTTTGATAAAGGCCATTCTCACTAGGGAATAGTGATATCTCATTGTGATTTTGATTTGCATTTCCCTGATGATTAGAGATGTTGAGCATTTTTTCATATGTTTGTTAGCTATTTATCTTCTTTTGAAACGTTTCTGTTCATGTCCTTTGCCCACTTTTTGATAGGGTTGTTTGATTTTTTCTTGCTGATTTTCCTGAGTTCTGTATAGAGTCTAGTTATCAACCCTTTATCCAATGTGTAACATGTGAATATTTTCTCCCATTCTGTAGGTTGTCTGTTTGCTCTTGTGATAGTTTCCTTGGCTGTGCAGAAGCTTTTTAACTTGATCAGGTCCCATTTATGTATTTTGGTTGTTGCTGTGATTGCCTTTGGGGTCTTCTTCATAAATTCTTTGCCTAGGTCAATGTCTATAAGAGTTTTCCAACATTTTCTTCTAGAATTCTTATATTTTCACTCCTTAGGTTTAAGTCTGTTAGCTACCATGAGTTGATTTTTGTGAGAGGTGAAAGGTGCGGATCCTGTTTCAGTCTTCCACATGTGGCCAGCCAGTTTTCCCAGCACCATTTATTGAATAAGGATTCTTTTCCCCAGTGTATGTTTTTGTCTGCTTTGTCAAAGATTAGATGGCTATATGAGAATGGCTTTATATCTGGGTTCTCAATGGGTTTTATATTTCTGGATACTATCCTAGCAATAATCACTTCAACCTTAAAGAAGGAACAAATGAGCACATGTCAGGAATCTCTACTCCAATGCACTACTTTCAAAAATCTATCTTCCCTCCTCTACCTCCTACTAAACTTGTTTTCAGCCTCATGCCTACTTTAGCATGGTGACTGATCTTTTCTTTTTGTCAGGATGCTCAAAAATAGCAAGTATTTGAAATTCTACCCTAGCCCCCAAATTATAATAAGGTCAATTTTATGGTAGCATGAAAACAAATAGATTAAACAAACAAAAAAAGGATGGAAGGGAGGGAGAAAGAAAGGAAGGAGACCTGGTAAGGAAAGGAAAAGAAAGAAAATGAAGGACATAAACATGTTTTGAGGTAATATCAGAGAATAGGGCTGTGTTTCAAAAAGAGAAGGAGGAAAACAACTGTCATATGTCCTCTTAGATTGTTTGTAATGTAAATTTTGGGCAGGGGTAAAATCCAAATACTGTTGTTATTAATCATCTTAAAAAATTTTTGCCTCTGAGTTTTGACATCCTTCCATGTACACAGGACATGTTTGAAGATACATAGGAAAGCTTAGGAAATGATCCAGCTAAAGTCAAGAGGAGATTGTTGATAGAATCAAAAACAAAACAAGAAAAAAAAAAAAACAGAACAAGACTTTTACCTGTATTTAGTAATGTTTCCTGGCTGAACTAATTTATGTCGAGCTTTGTTTCAGTGCACTGATCTTCTCCAATTTAATGCTAAAGACCTGGACTTCAGTTACCTCAAGATCTCTTTGGGGGAAAGGGGTCAAGATGAGCTGAAGTACTTTTCCTCAAAATTCTCAGGTTTGCTCCACAGCTGACTAGCAAAGAGGTATTTCCAGAACTTTCAAGTTATCTTGGTTCTCTGCCTAGTCTAAGCACCAGCCAGAATCCAAAGACTTCGCATGGACAGTTATAATAAGAAAGATGCCATCATTACTTTTCATTTAATTTTGGATGAAGCATTTTAACATACAAATTGCCTTTACTTTAAAAAAAAAATAGTAACAATGTAAGACTCTGACTACATAATATTTACATTCTAAATAATTTCAAGATTCTGTCAAAAGTAAAGGCTTGGGGAAAACATCAGTTTCTGCGGCAACCAATGGGCTCCTAGGGCAGGACATGCAGGGTTAAGGAACATAGTAACAAGGTGAAAGTGTGTGGGAGAGGAGTCAGAGGAAAGGGAACAAAAAGGAGACACTAGGTGATGATAATGATAATAATATATTAATAACAATGGAAGCTAACACTTATTCAGTGCTTACTATGTAATTGGCACTGCTATAAGCACTTCATATATATTAACACTTTGTAGTCCTCAGCAATCCTAGGAGGCAAACACTATTACCATTCCCATTTAACGAATGAGGAAACTAAAGCATACAGCCATTTCATGACTTGCCTGCAGGCCACGCCCGGGCTAACCACTGCCCTAGGAGCCTATACAAGAAGGTCACCAAATGAAAAGAAGTTAGTTCAACAATAAGTTTGAAATTAAACACACACACACACACACATACACATACACACACACACACATACACATACACAGTGAGGTTTTTTTTTACCTTATAGGGGTTTTTCCCATTTCACATTCAGATTAAAATATTCTCCTACTAATAAACACAATATAAAGTTTAATATGTACTTGGCAACAGGTAACAAGTACAATTACAAACATTAGAAAAGAACATTAAAAGCTTTCTCCAGAAAGACAGGAGTGCAATGTTTTAGTCACCAGAGAGATCCCGTTTCTAGTGCAGCCCATGAGCACACAGTGCCATCCAGTGACATTGTAGGTGAAGCACGTGTACATTCTCTTCTGCAAGAGAATAGAATGTTACCTTACACTTTTCTATAACTAATTCAGAATTTTCACATAAAAAAGGAAACTTTGCATTAATAATAACCTGTCTTTTATTATACTGTAATTTGTGCCAAATTACCTTCCATTTAAACTTACCACCTCTATTTCTTAATTAAATATATGAATTTAGGCAAGACGAACCCAAACTATTAACTTGAGGGGTAAGAGGAGTTGCCGATAATTTAGTAGAGTACTTCATTTTCCTTAAGAAATCATTCGAACTATTTATTGATAGCATCTCACTCACCCAATGAGGACACACTGTCCCCACATAGGTACTCAGTGCTTGCTAGTATGCCCTTTCAGTTAGCGGATTTTGGAGACTTCAGAAGCAGTCAGTGATTATGGCTGAATGCATCTGCTCCAATCAGCAAAGTAAATCATGGGTCGTTCCCCACATCAGCAGCACCTGTACTATGGAACTTCCAGAAAGAAACAGATGCAGAATTAAGCATATGGTGGAGGAGAGACATAGGGTGGGGGTGGAGGAGCTGGCAAGCATCAGACAATGCACAATTTATCCATGCACCTAAATAGACAGGCAATTGCATTTTTAAAATTTTCACACAGGGTAAGTTTAGTTTTTAGCAAAAGCCTTAATATTATGGCTGATTATACCACTAAGAGAAAATCATTATATATGTCACTGGAAGGAATTCAAGAAAAATTCATTAGTAAGTTCTTTTAATATGATTTTTCCCCTAAAATATTCACCAAACTTTTAATAATAGTTACCACTAAGAAATAGAATTGCAAAAAAAACCTTTTACTTACTAAATTATACATTTATATAGTTTGGCATTTTTTTTCCCTAACATGAATTTTTTTGTTAAAGATAGAGAAAAGTCCTTGTGCTATCACAGTCATTATGAAGAAACCCTGAAAGATAAAACTTTATCTCTTTTCTATATATTGCTTATACATTTTAATCATTTATGCAATTAATATTTGCACATACACTACTAAAACACCGCTTTTGCTTAAATTTACAAATGCCCTTCACCACAGAACTACTTAAGAATTTTTCAGAGTATATTTTCCAGTTAACAGCTAAGGTAGCTTTTAAATTTTTTCATTTTTAAAATGCCATGATTCATAACATGTTTATAGGAGTGAATATGATTAAAAAGACCCATATATGAATTCTGGTCACCAATATGTGACCAGTGGAGTCTGACTTGAGGTTCATTTCTAAAGCCCCTGGAATGTCCCTCTCTGCAGCTATATCCCTTTGAAGGGTTTAAGATGAAGAGTTCCTAAAGACTCCTAAAGACTACCCCGTCATACTGAACAGTAAGCTGCTGATTTTCAATTAGTCCTTGTCCTTGTTGCCTAAAGTTATGTTACACAAGTCATAAGGCCTTAAGGTTCTTTCTAAACCACTCTATGTTCTTTCAGTTCCCTATCCAGCAAAAGGGCCTGTGGTAACTTGTAGAGCAACGGCATGAAATAGAGCAATGTCCATAACTAAATCCATAGGCCAACCAAGAAAGTTGCTACAAATATGACTTCAGTCTTGATTAACAATTATTTCATGAAAACTTGAATGCCATTTAATTTTAAGAGTATCAAGATAATACTAGTGGAAAGGTCCAAGAAGCCTCTATGTATAAGAGACACACCTTGGAGGTTTACTCTAACACACACTTTCTTTTTAAATTGTAACCCACAGGTCTACTGCATCAGGGTCACCTAAGGTGCTGCCTCAAAACGCAGATTCCTAGATCTTGCCCCAGACCCACTGGATCTGAATGCTTGAGTGTGAGGACTAGTAATCTGTTTTTTTAATAAAGCTCCCTAGGGGGGGTTATACATCATAAGTTTGTGATTCATTATGTACAACAGCAGTTCTCAAACTTTGCTGCACATTAGAATCATCTGGAGAGTTTTAGAAACCTCAATACATAGGCCACACTCTATACAAATTAAATTAGAATCTCTGGGGGTGGGAAACAGGCAACAGAAGTTTTGGAAACTTCCCAGGTGATTCCAATGTACAGCCAAATTTGAGCACTGGTATTATAAAGGGTCAAGGTGCATCTTAGAAACCAAATTCAGTCCTCCTGAGTGTCAAAGCACACTCAACTTGAGACTTTTAACAATAGCAAAAACAAAATGGTTAATGCCCAGCTATTCACAGTGACAACAATAGGAACTAACAAGCTGCCATAAAAATGTTAAGTATGGTTTAAACACAAAAAAATTCTCATTACCAAATATGACCACATACAAAAAAAAGAAAAAAGAAGTTTTCAACAGTTTTAAACAAACAAAAAGGAAGCTTATTAAGTCTAGCCTCCACTGACAGAAAACTTATGCTCTGAATATTGGTCTGAACTTATGTTCTAAATCAGTTTCATTAAATAATACAATTAAGTGACCATTATATATTTTTTCATGCTGTTACAAATCAATCTGCAACATGTTGGGGATACTTAGAAGATGCTGAAGAAGAATGTGTTACAGAACAAATTAAATTTTAGATTCAGTGAGCTACTGTCTTAAGTCAAGGGCTTCTATAGTTAAAAGACTGACAGATGCACTTGATTTTCCCCAAGTGGCTTACAAGATAGTACATTATTATACTTGAGATAACATATCTGAATA
This sequence comes from Cheirogaleus medius, assembly GCA_008086735.1. Taxonomy (NCBI): domain Eukaryota; kingdom Metazoa; phylum Chordata; class Mammalia; order Primates; family Cheirogaleidae; genus Cheirogaleus; species Cheirogaleus medius. The sequence continues at coordinate 13,121,576 of VBSM01002217.1, forward strand.
TACTGGACCAGAAAGTACAGTCGCAGAATTTAAAAAGTACAAATTTCAGACTCAAACTGGGCCTACAGACTGAGCAGTAGGTCAAAGGAGAATGTATTCATTTTACTATGGTAGGCTGGCTCAATTTCAAGAGAATCAAAGATATAAAAGAATTACAGAGCTATTTGGTGGGAAGGAAGTCATCATTTCATAAAGGACTCAATGATTTACATGATTTCAAATCATGCTTTAAGTTTCTGCAGCTTCCTTTAAAAAAAAAACCCTCAGAATGTATCTAAAATATCATCTATCCTATAAGTGAGGTTCAGTTTTAGGAAGAATTGACTGAACTGAAAACAAACTATCCCACCAAGAAGACATAGTATTCCTGGAACTTTAGAGATAAATATATAGACTCAGGAGGTACCCAGAAATTTCTTACAATTGTCTCTCAACAATGTTTAAGTCCCCTATCCCAAAGCCATTTAAAATATAAAATTACTGAAATGAAAAATGAGTACTTCAATCGGTGAAGTAAAGCTTGAATCAGAATTTATATAGACCCTCATTTGTACAGAACATGAATTCTTTAATATCAACAAGAGTTGACATATAAACCCAAAACTGTAGCCACTTCTACCTGCTGAGCTGGTGAATTAGTTTCCTGTTGCTGCTGTAACAAATTACCCCTAAACTTAGTAGCTTAAAACAACAAAAATTTATTTTCTTATAGTTTTGGAGGTCAGAAGTCCAAAATCACTCTTAATGGGCTAACACCAAGGTGTCAGCAAGGCTGGTTCCTTTTGGAGGCTCTCAGGTGAGAATCTGTTTCCTTGCCTCTTCCACCTTCTACAGACTAAATGCATTCCTTAGACAAGTGGCCCCATTCCTCAAATCACTCTGATTTCTTGCTGCCATTGTCACATCTCGAACTGCAGTAGTTCCCCCATCCATAGTTTTACTTTCCACGGCTTCAACTACAACCCAAATATAGGTGAGCACAGTACAGTAAGATATTTTGAGAGAGAAAGACCACATTCACATAATTTTTATTATAGTATATTGTTATAACTGTTATATTTTATTAGTTACTATTAATCTCTTACTGTGCCAAATTTATAAATTAAACTTTATCATACATATGTACATATAAAAAAAAACATAGTATATACAGAGTTTGGTACTATTCATAGTTTCTGGCACCCACTGGGGGTCTTAGAATGTGGATAAGGAGAGACTACTGTACATACTCTAATACTCCTGCCTTCCTCTTTTAAGGACTCTTGTAATTATTTTGGGCCCACCTGGATGATCTAGAATAATCCCCCATCTGAAGATCTTTAACTTGATCAGATCTATAATGTTCCTTTTACTATGCAATGTAACATATTCACAGGTTCTGAGGATAAGGATGTTGACATCTTTGGAGACCATTATTCAGCCTACCATAGGTGATACTAGGGAAGGAGTAGAAAGTAAACATAGTAGTGGTTAAACATTATTTTTCACTTTCAACACTAGTGGAGAAGGAAGATAGAAAAGACTAGAATTTCAAAGCATCTGCCTATTTTCCTACGTCCTAAGACCATGCTGGCCATTATTCCAAATTAAGATGTGCTTGCTATAAGTGTAAAGTACATATTAAATTTGAAAACAGTACAGAAAAAATGTAAAATATCTCATAATTTTATACCAATTTTGTATTTTGAAATGAAAATATTTGGGGTGTACTTGGTTAAATAAAATACATGATCAAAATTAATTTCAACTCTTCCTTTTTACTTTTTTAATGTGGCTACTAGAAAATTTTAAATTACATATGTGAGGAATAAGCATATCCAGAAAAGGTGGAATGAGGAGCTCTGCCATAAAAGCAATGAGAACACTGACAAAAATTCTCAAAATCAACTTTTTAAAGACTTTGAAAATTAACCAAAGCCTTGCAATAAGTGATGGACATTTATTCAAGAAAAACAACTGAATTTTAATAAGACCAGCAAGCTTTGTGATGCCTTAACTTGCCATATTACCATCCACCTCTACCTGCCCCTGTGGTGGCCGTGAGAACCAACAGACTCATTGAAAGCTATGAATACAAGCAGTCTAGCAGTCACAGAAGTTGGCAGAATGAGTCTGAAGTCTAGGGAAGAATCCACCCCAGACAATTGTCACTATTTAACCTGTCTAGCAGTGCCCTGGAAAAGCTCCATTTTCAGGTTTGCTTTATTTGTCCTCCCTCAGAGCTTACTCAGTGCAAAGAGCCCTATCCTTAGGGCATTTTTCAAGAACAATCAGTAGCAATTGTTTAATATCACAGCTGGCTGGGACAGTGTTACTAATGGTTGTAGCAAACAAGAGGCTGACCAAAAACTTAAAAGGAAACACTGGGTAATGTGATATCCATAGAAAGCACTGAAAAGCTCCGACATCTTTCCTGGGAACCTAGAAGGCCATGTGTTTATGTTTGGCTACGTACATTCACAGGAAAGACTGGAGAAGTCTTATTCTTTCACCTATGGCTGACCTTAAAGTTCTGCACAAGCATGAACTGAAGGCTAAGGTAAAAATTTAAACTCTGCCCCAACAAACACAGTGTCCCAACAAAGGGAGGGAAACATATTGGTTCAAGGCAATTAAGAAGTTATCCATCTAATCAACAACTAACCATGAAGTAGCTGCACAGACAAAGAATGAAGACTTTATAGATTTTATTCAGGAAAGTCACTAGACAAACACAAAGCAACAAAAACAAATAGAAACAATGAAAACCCCTTGGGAGTGGGAGAAATCTGAACTCCACGGTTACCACATTCTATTATTTGAAATATCCAGTTTTCAACAATAAAAAAAATTATGATACATACAAAGAAATGGGAAAATATAGGCATACACGGTGGGGGGCAGGGAAGACAGTCAAAAGAAACTGCTTCTGATGAAGCCCAGATGTTGTGTGTACTAGACAAAGATGTTAAATCAATTAAATCAGTTACTATAAATGTGTACAAATAAATAAACTCAAATCTAAAAAATTAAAAGAAAGTGTGAAATGAGATGAGAATAGAATCACAGAGGAAAAAAGAAAGAAAAGGGGGAAGAATAAATACTTGAGTAAATAACCAAAAACTTCTCAAATTTGATGAAAAACATTAATCTACACACCCAAGGAGCTCAACAAATTCCCAACAGACTACACTCAAAGAGATCCAAATCTAGACACATCAGAAACAAACTTTCAGAAGACAAAGAATCTTAAAATTAGCAAGAGAAAAACAACTTATTGCATGCAACAAATATTCAATAATACTGACACCTGATTTTTCATTAAAAATCATAGATCCCAAAAGGCAATGGAACAACATATTCAAAGTGCCATGGGTGGGAAAAAAGACTAATTGACCAAGAATTCCATATCTGGCAAAAACTGTACTTCAAAACTAAGGGAGAAATTAAGACATTCCCAGATAAACAGAAAATGAGAGAATTTGTTGTTAGCAAATCTACCATACAAGAAATACCAAAAGAAGCCCTTCAGGATGAAACGAAAAAAAACACTAGACAGTAACTCAAGTACACACAAAGAAATAAAGAGCACCAGTAAAGCTGAATATACAGGTAAGTATAAAAGATAGTATAAATGTATTTTATTTATAAATTTTTTCTTATCCTACCTGATTTAAAAGAGAACTGACTAGAGCTATATAGACAGTCCCCAACTTGTGATGGTTTCACTTATGATTTTTTTACTTTACAATGATACAAAAGCAATACATATTCAGTATGATCTTTGACTTACAATGGGTTTTTATCCAGATAAACCCATCACAAGTTGAAAATATAAGTCAAGAACACAATTTCAACTTATAATATTTTCAATTTATGATGGGTTCATTGGGAAGTAATCCCATTGTAAGTTGAAGAGCATCTGTAATTGTAAATCTGTGTTGATGGACATACAATGTACAAAGTTGTAATTTGTATCACAGTAACAGCAAAAAGTAGAGGGAAAGGAACAAAGCAATAGTGGAACAAAGTTTTTACATACTATTCAAATTAAGTTGGTATTAATCTAAGAAAGATTATTTTAAATTAAGATGTTAATTGTAATCCTCAAGGCAACCACTAAGAAAATAACATATATTACATAAAATATATATTATATAAATACATATTAAAAGGAAAAATAAGAATTAAAATGGCACACTAGAAAATATCTAATTTTAAAAAGGCAGTAATGGAGGAACAGAGAAACAAACAAAAGACATAAGACATATGGAAAACAATAGCAAAATGGTAAACATAAATTTTACCTTAGTAATTACATTAACCAGACAAAACTTTTCCATCAAAAAGCAGAAATTTGGCAATGTGCATTTTTTTAAAAAATGATCCAACTATATTCTGTCTACAACAGACACACTTAAGATTCAAAGACACAAAGAGGTTGAGAGCAAAAAAAATAAAAAGAGAAAAAGAAAAAAAGATATACTATGTAGTAGGGGTTGAATTGTCTTCAAAAAATCATATGTTGAAGTCCCAACCTGGTACCACAAAATGTGACCGTATTGGGAGGTAAGATCTTTAACAAGGTAATTAAGTTAAAATGAGGTCATTAGGGAGTTTCCTAATCCAATATTATTAGTGTCCTAGGCCTGTTACAGATCATTCCCTCATGGCCCTCCGAAGACAACAACCTTGCCAAAACCCTGATCTCAGGCTTCTAGCATCCAGAACTGTGAGAAAATAAATCTCTGTTGTTTAAGCTACCAAGTATGTGGTACTTTGTTATGGCTGCCATAGCAGACTAAGACATTATGAAAATAGCAACCAAAAAATAGATGAGCTGCCAAAATACCAAAAGCAAAATGTGACATATTTGAAGGAAGAACAGACAATCCAACAATAATAGATGGAGATCTAATAAAAAAAAGTAGGCAGAAAATCTACAAGAGACTTGAAATGTAAAAATGAAAATCAAAACCATTTCACACCTACTAAGTATACCAGAGAATAGCAAGTGTTGGCAAGGATATGGAAAAATTGGAAACCTCATAAATTGCTGGTGGAATTATGAAATATTACAGTCACTTTGGAAAATAATTTGACAGTTCCTTAAAACGTTATATATAACATTACCACATAAACTAACTAGACCTAACAGACATCTATATAACACTTCACCCAACAATAACAAAATACACATTCTTCTCAAGTGTACCTGGAACATCCTCCAGCATAAACCATTTGTTAGGCAAAACACAAGCCTTAGCAAATTTAAAAGGACTAAAAGCACACAAAGAATATTTTCCAACTACAGTGGAATGAAGTGAGAAATTAATAACAGAAAATATCTGGGAAATTCACAAACAGGCAAATATTAAACAATATAGTCCTACAAACCACTGGCTCAAAGAAGAAATCACAAGAGAAATTAGAAAATACTTTGATATAATTGGTTCTTACAGGGAAATCTATAGCTGAAATACCTACATATGTCTCAAATCAATAACCAAACATTCTACCTTAAGACACTGGGAAAAGAAGAATAAATTAAACCTATAATGAGCAAAAGGAAGGAAATAATAAAGATAAGAATGGAAACAAATTGAAATAGGATATAGAAAACCAATAGAGAAATCATTTCTTTTAAATTAACAAACCTTAAGTTAAACTCACAAAGAAAAAAGAGAAGATTCAGGTTTCTAAAATCAGAATGAAAGAGAGGAAACGTCTCTACTGATGTTACAGAAATAGAAAGGATTATATAGGAATACCATGAACAATTGTATGTCAATAAATTAAATGCTATAAATAAAATTGACAAATTCCTGGAAAAACACAAACTACTGAAACTGATTAAAGAATAAATATAAAAACTAAATAGACAAATAACAAGTAGATTGACTTAGTAATCACAAAACTTGAAAAAAATCCCAGGCTATTTTTAGCTTCATTGATGAAATTTACCCAACAATTAAAGAACTATTCCAATTCTTCACAAACTCTTCCAAAAGCTAGAAGAGAAGGGATATTTCTCAACTTATTCTATGAGGTGAATATTACCCAGATACAAAAAAACTGATGAAAACACCATAGGAAAAGAAAAGTACAGACCAATAGCCCTTATAAATATAGACCAAAAAATCCTCAGTGACATACTGGCAAACTAATACAACAACATATGCAAAGAATTATACAACTTGACCAAGTTAGATCATTTCCAGGATTGAAAAATTGGTTCAATACACAGAAACTCAATGTCAATTGTTAATCAATCAGTAACCAAATAACATAGTAATAGGATAAGTGATACAAACCAAACAATCATCTAAATAGTCGCAGAAATAGCATTTGCCAAAACCCAACACTCTTTCATAATAAAAACATTCAGTAAACTAAAAATACAGGGAACTTCCCCAACCTGATAAAGACCATCTAGAAAAAAACCCAGATAACATCATACATATGGGGAAAGACTAATGTTTTGCCCTGAGATCAGGAAAAGAAAAGGATGACTGCTTTTGCCACCTTGATTCAACATTGTACTGGGGTTCTTTCTGCCCAGGGCTATTAGGCAAGAAAAAGAAATACAAGAAAAAAAAGATTGGAGAGGAAAAAGTAAAATTATCTCAATTTGCAGATGATGAGATCTTGTATATGAAAAATCCTACAGATTCCACTAAAATACTCTTAAACTAACAGATGAGCCCAGCAAGGTTGCAAGATATAAGATCAATATACAGTCATCACATTAAGTCCTATTGCTCAGTGCTGATCATAATAATTCTTTGGAGAATATAAACAGCCTGTGTAAATCAGTATCTACTCCACGGTCAGCTGATCTGTAGCACTCTCCTAATGTTGCACCTTGGCAGACATTGTTATAATCATAACACTCTGTTTCCAAACTATCTCAACCTTCTCAATATCATTCTCCAGTCAGTCCAAGTGGCAGAAAGATTAAAGCTGTTTGCAGTCTTGTGTTGCTTCTACTACCATTCCACCACAAGAGCACAAGAACTTAACTCCTGCTCTACAGGTTTGGCCCAATATCCTGCCAAGAAATCCCCTCTCTCTTCCCCCTCAAAAAACAGTCTGTTACTGATTCCTAACTTTGACTGGACCTACTAACTATAGAACATTAGATTATTATTTGAAATGTCATATCCTGTTTATTGTTCCGATGAGTATTAATACATGGCCAGATTTAGTGCCAATGCCAACTACTGGGGGAAGTCTTCCAGTCAGTCACACCAACCTTTTGCTTCTTAGAACATGTTAAGTTTTTCCTGCTTCAAGCCTTTATATTTATCATTCCTTCTATCTGGAACAATCTTGGCATGGCTAGTTACATGGCAGGCTCCTTCTCATCCCCCAGATTTTAACTCCTTACAGTAGTTTTTCCTAACCAGTCTATCTAACACAAGTGTTATCTTTATCAAATTGTTTCCTTCTCTGCATTTATGACTTACTACTTTTATATTGTCTATATCCCCACCTACAATGTAAGTTTCACGGGTCAGGAAACCTGCTGGTTCATGTATCATTCACTGTATACTCTGGCATATGGTAGATGTGGAACAGGGATGGATGGATGGATTCTGTTAGTGCATATTCAACTTAATTTCTTACTCTCTAAGTGAAAATGTAAAAAGAATTGGATAATACAATAATAACCTTTAGGTGAAAATATATTTAGTATATGGCATTTATCACAATAGAAAAGTAAATTAAAGCATTTTAGAAGATTTTCAATGACAAGTGTTGAAATCAAAACAGTTACCTTTTAACTTTCAGCCATCTAGAAAATGAAATCAATCATAATATCCAGACTGCTAAGCACTCCAGCTAATTAAGGTCTTATTATATATTGCTGGTATATAATGATTCTAAGCTACAAAATAATTATAAACATGGAAAAAATTAGTCAGCATTACACCTCATACCCACTGTATAGAGAATTAATGTTCCTAGAATTAAATCTCAGCCACAATGCTTGGTGCTAGTGGTTTACTGATCATCTAGCTACAATGATGGCATAATAGTGGGGCCAAATAAACCTGATCCACTGGGAATCAATTGGCCCATAATTTATGGTGGATAGTCACCATTAATTAGCTAATACAAAAGGATATGATTACTACTTTTTATTCTACATAAAATTTCCTGACCCCAGAAAATACAAAGATGAAGGTAAAATTGAATATCAGCAACAAAAACAAATTTTTCTAACTCTGGTAGTAGAGAATATAGGTAATTCTAATACTGTTAAACACAGTTTTAGGAAAAGTCAATTAAATTCATTATTCTACTAGATTCTACAAGGACAAAAGCAATTTAGGAAATACATGTCAACACCAATACATCTTTCTCTTTCCATTTCTTTCACATCTTGATCTTAATTGTTTCTAATTTTTTTTCAGAACATTTAAAAGCACCAAATTGTTTTAAAGTATCTAATAAGAAAATTAAATTAGATCACCATAATATTTGTCTTCATGTTTTATTCTTTTTTCCTTTGGAATATTCTTCCACTAGTAATCATCAATTATTACAAGTTAAAAGACCTAATTTTCCTCATTTGTAGCTCATGTCATACAAAAATATGCAATGCCCATGAATATAATTAATGATTTCAGTTATACAAAACCAGAGCATCATCCTAATACACTCACATGCACTCAATCTTCTTTAAAAAGACAACAAACCATGTTTTGTATTGAAGTCAACTTGCGGTTAATCTAACCAATACCCTAAATAATAACCCTAAAATAATAACGTAACATAATAAAGCATGTAAAATTCTTTAGATTTTCTTTGGAAGTCATCTGATTTTTCATTTTTTTGGTGTGTCTTTACCTTCCTAATTACTCATGTTAATATCAAATAATTTTTTTCAATTTTATTTTGCTTTACTTGATTTTTGTTTTTTATTTTTTAATTGATGAATAAAAATTATATATACTTACGGTGCATGTATGACGTTTCAATATAAGTATACATTGTGAAATTTTGTCAAGCTAGTTAACATATCTATCACCTCATATATTTATCATATTTTTGTGATAAGAACATTAAGATCTCTCAGAAAATTTAAAGTATACAATACATTATTATTAACTATAGTTATCATGTTATACAATAGACCTCTAGAACTTATTCATCCTATCTAACGGAAACTTTGTGCCCTTTGGTCAACCTCTTTCTTGGCCCCCACCACCAACCCCCAGCTTCTGGTAACCATCACTCTCCTCTCTGCTTCTGTGAATTCAACTTTTGTAGATGTCACATTTAAGTAAGACCATGCAGTATTTGTGTTTCTGTGCCTGGCTTATTTCACTTAGCATAATGTTATATAGGTTCACACATGTTGTTGTAAATGACAGGATTTTCCAGTTTTTTAAAGCTGAATAGTATTTTATTTCGTGTGTGTGTGTACATACACACAGGGCACATTTCTTTATCCATTCATCCACTGATGGACACTTAGGTTGATTCCATACTTTGGCAATTGTGAATGATGCTGCAGTGAACATGGGGATGCAGATATCTATTCAACATATTGATTTCATTTCCTCTATTACCAGAAATGGAATTTTTGGATCATATGGTAGTTCTATTTTTAATTCTTTTGAGAAACCTCCATACTGCTTTCCATAATAGCTGTACTAATTTACATCCCCACCAATAGTGTATAAGGGTTCTCTTTTCTCCATGCACTCACCAACACTTGTTATATTCTGTCTTTTCTATAATTGTCATTCTAACAGATGTGGGGTGATAGCTCATTGTGATTGTGATTTGCATTTCCCTGATAATTAATGATGTTGGGCATTTTTTCATATACCTATTGGCCATTTATATGTCTTGTTTTAAGAAATGTCTATTCGGGTCTTTTGCCCAATTTAATGGAATTGTTTGTTTTCTTGCTATGAGTTGTTTGAGTGCCTTACATATTTTGGCTATCAACCCTCTATCAGATGTATGGTTTGCAAATATTTTCTCCCATTTCATAAGTTGTCTCTTCACTCTGTTGATTGTTTCCTTTGCTGTGCAGAAGCTGTTTAGTTTGATGAAATCTCATTTGTCTATTTTTGCTTTTATGGTCTGTCCTTTTTAAACTCACAACCGAAACATCATTACCAAGAAAAATTTCAAGATTTTCCCATGTTTTCTTCTAGTAGCTTAACAGTTTCAGTTCTTCTATCTTAAGTCTTTAATCCATTTTGAGTTGATTTTTGTATATGTGCTGAGATAAAAGTCCAATTTTATTCTTCTGCATGTGAATATCCAATTTTCCCAGCATCATTTATTTTAAAGAGACTGTCCTTGCCCCATTGTGTTTTCTTGGTACCTTTATCAAAAATCAATTGACTGTAACTGTTTGGATTTATTTCTGGGCTTTCTGTGCTGTTCCTTTGATCTATGTCTGTTTTTATGCCATTATCATGATGCTTTGATTACTATAGCTTTGTAATATATTTTGAAATCAGAAAGTGTGATGTCTCCAGCTTGGTTATTTTTGCTCAAAATTGCTTTGGCTTCATTAACAAAATGAAGACTAAAAATCATATGATCATCTCAATTGATGCATTAAAAACATATGACAACATTCAACATCCTCTCATAAGAAAAACTCAACAAATTAGTCATTGAAGAAATGTACCTCAACACAATTAAAGCCATATATCACAAACCCATAGCTAACATCATACTCAATAGTGAAAAGCTGAAAGCTTTTCCTCTAAAATCAGAAACAATACAATGATGCCAACTTTTACCATTTCCATTCAATATAGTACTGGAAGTCCTAGCCAGAAAAATTAGACAAGAGAAAGAAATAAAAAGCATCCAAATTGGAAAGGAAGAAGTAAAATTGTCTCTGTGTGCAAACAACATGATCTTATGCATAGAAAACCCTAAAAACTCCACCAAAAAAAAAAAAAAAACTGTTAGAACTAGAAACAAATTCAGTAAAATTGCAGGATACAAAATTAACATAAAAAACCAGTAGCATTACTACACACTAACAATGAACTATCCAAAAAAGAAATCAAGAAAACAATCTCATTTTCAATAACATAAAAAATAAAATTAAATGCTTAGGAATAAATTTAACCAAGGAGATGAAAAGATTCATACATTGAAAACTATAAAACATTAATGAAAAAAATGGAAGAAGACACAAATAAATGAAAATGTATCCCATGCTCTAGGATTGTGAATTGGAAGAATTATTGTTACTATAATAAGCAATCTACAGATTCAATGCAATCCCTATCAAAATTTCAGTGACATTTTTCATAGAAGAAGAAAAAACAATTCTAAAATACATATGCAACCAGAGATAAATGTTAATATCCATTTGTATCTCCTGAATTTAAATAGAGCAGTGCAAGGTCTTAGTTAGGAAAAATGCTGATTAAAGAATGGAAGTTGGACTAGGATTAAAAACTGGCCACAGAGCAGGGCACGGCAATGCATGCTTATAGCCCCAGCTACTTGGGAGGCTGAAGTGGGAGGATCACTTGAGCCCAAGAGTTCAAGTCCAGACTGGGCAACATAGCAAGACTCCATCTCTTAAAAAAAAAAAAAAAAAGCCTGACCACAGGTAATTTAGGATTGCTAAACTGACAAAGGCCTTTAAATCAGGAATGGAATAGGCTCCTCATAATAGGTAGGTTCAAATTCAAAATCACTGTTCCCTGATTTCTTGAGCTCTCTACTATTACCTTCTTTTTCTCTTTCTCCTTCAAAAGGAGAGAATTCCTCCAAGGGGTCTCCTAAAAGGGAATTCTCTCAACATATTGGTCACAGATATACCTGCTTCTCTACCTTTCCATCCTCTACTCATGCTCCTACATAATCTTAGCTTTTAACCTCCAGCTCCTTCCTAGATAAACAACTGCCTTTCCTCACAGATTTGGCACATTTATAGGCTTTTCTCAAGGTAATTCTTCTAGAGCTGACTTATCAATTATATATAGTAGGCACAATGCCTAAGGCTCATAATACTTTAGGGGTACATAGAAATGTTTTAATTTTACTTTCTTTTAAAATCAGAAGAAAAAAATTGATGTAATAATAATAAACACAAAACAATGAATTATAATCATTTTTATACCAGTGCAATTATAGAATATAATTTTTAATATTGTTATGCAGAAAAGGACCCACAAAGGCAAAAGATCTTAGGGCCCACAAAAGTCATAACTGGCCCTGACTTCTTTAGAGTCAGCCTAGCCCTAGATCTCTCCTTACTCAAAACTAGTCCATCCCATCCTCATAGATAAGACCCAGACCACAGTTTACTATACAGGATTCATTTCAAAACTTGATATATAGTGATGGTTGCATAACTCACTAAATTTCATTAAGTTGTCATCTGAAATAGAATGAATTTTATGATAGGTAATACATACTTCAATAAAATTGTTTTTAAAATGGTATAAAAAAGAAAAGCAGAAACACAGGTGTATCTAGAGACACAAGAAAATGAACTTCAGATTACTTGTCTAAGATTCAAAAGTTTATCAATAAAAATTATAAGAATTAAATTTTTATCTACTTTCATATGTTCATATGTGTATACATGAAGCAAATATACAAATGGGAATAAAGTGACAAAATGTTCTATATGTGAAAATAGTTACAGTGCTAAAAAACTAACTCATTGTAGAAGTAATTAGGGGAGCCTGGTTGCAATTAAGTACAGGAAGGATATTAAAACTTCCAAAAGATATTTCTGTAAGCCACAACAGAAGAATAAGAGCAACAGAATAATTGGAACCACATCCAAACCCACTTCCTTGTTATTTACCAATATCATCTAAAGAACACTGTTCAGATGCTGATGTTAGACAATCTTGAGTGGACAACATTAAATCAAATTCAGACTAAAAAATATCAAAAGAATTTTTGACAAGGGTTAAAAGTTTATAGCCTTGAAACTACAAAAAATTTGTTGCTCACTACAAACCACATCCCGGCAATTGTCATGTCCCTACAACGGACTCCTTGAAATAGTTTTGTTGTGGTTGAGGCAATCATCTCAGAATTAATAATTAGCTACTATTCAAATCAAGTGTAATTTTTCTATTTTACACTAGATCACTTTTAAGAGGAGAGAAAAATTTCATTTTTAGCAACTAACATTGAATGTTATAATCATTTGTCATCCTATGTAATGCAATAAAAATAAATAGAAAAGTATGTTTTTTACCACTGCATGAAATCGTAGTCACTTTCCACGCAGCTGAAATTAAGTCCAAATGTTATCTGCTTAATTCAGGTGAACATTTATATAAAAAGAAGACAATGAATACTTTTTATTTTAAAAGGTGAAGTTTCCTATTATGCTTCTTTAAAATGTATCTAGAAAAAGTACCTCTTATTCACATACAGCAGATTGTAATCATTTTGCAGTTTGGCTTTTGAATCTAGAATCTATAAATGTTATCTTGAAAACCAAACTGAAGTTAGTTGATTTCTCTATTATTAAGTTATAATAATTATGATAACAATTATGTCAATAACCAACTTTTTAATCTCAGCATATTTCTAACACTGTGAAATATTTTTTTCAATAACTTAATAAAATTAATGTTAGTCATCAGTAAAATACTTTCTAATTTACAAAGCATTTTTCACATCCTTTATTGCATTAGATCCTCAAAACAACCCTGTTATATTGGTATAATGAATATTTGTAGATTACCTCCTCAAAATCCACTTTCCTCTCCTGTGGCCAAAAAATAACCATACCATACATTGGAGGAATCACCTCTCCTGGTCTCAACCATACAGTGTGGATAGAATTAACCCCAGTCTTAGTACCAGGGATGGCTTAAGCCAATCAGCATATTTGTTCTTTCAGGCCTCAGTAATCAGTTTAGGAATGATCACTGAAACCAGGGAAATATATGGTTTTGTTTTCTGGGACTTCTAGGAAAGGGAACTTCCCTTTTCTTCTGTGGAAACTATTGTAATATTCTGAAACCCTCCTGAATGATACATTACAAGAATGTAAGATCTGGAATCAGAACCTCTACAACTTTAGCACCACATAAGGAAGGATGGAGGAAAAGGGAGAGAGAAAGAAAAGGCAGAGAGCATAGAAGAGGAGTGAAAACAGGAAAGTAAAGAAAGACAAGAAAGAAAAAGACAGGAGAAAAGAAATGCCCAGGCTAGAGAAGCACACATCAGGAGAAAAGAGGGAGCCCAGAGACCAGGAACAGGGCAGAGGCAAAGGGAAGAGAAAAACAGAGCTCAGGCTGCAGTGGGTTCAGAGAGTGAAAATGTTCTTATCATGCATTGCCTTGTATTTCAGGTAAGCTTTAGCATAAATTATTGTCTGTTACCACTGCCTTTTGGAGCTTTCCAGCCACTATTTATAGTCCAGAGACTATTCTGAATGGAGCAACTATAGCAAGTATTCAAGAAGACATATTCTTTGGTTGAAAAAACCATCACCTAATAAAGGTAACAGATAAGAGAAACAGAAGCCTTGAGAAATTAAAATCAAAATTCCTAAGCATGACATAGGAGACCCCCTAATACTCTTGGCCTACCCAAGTTCTCTGACCTCATCTCCTGCCATTCCCCACTCATATTCCAAGCTCCAACTTTGTCATATCTCTTTGCCCTGGCATTTGCCATTAGCCATGCCAGGACTACACCTCTCTCTCACCCCCAATTTGGTGAACCCCTACTCATCCTTCAACTGTAGCTCACATATGACTCTAACTCTCCCATATGACTTGGCTGCCTCTAGTACTAAACCTGTAACAGATGTGTCACCCCCCTTTCCTAGCCCAAGGAGTGCTTTGTTGATTAGAGTTGAAACAAAAAGTCCAGTCATCCTACAACTTTAAATGCCATTTTTCTCAAAATTCTTATATTTCAGCAGAAACATTTGACTGTCAGTTACATTCCATGATAGTCTTCACTGACTGGATCAAAACATGGTAGATAATGAGCCAGAAGAGCCCATTTTGTTGCACTATCTTTTTGTGACTCTTGCTATGTTTTGTGTGTGGGATGGGGTGGGGGCCTTGCTATGTGTTTGTTACTGAGTGCTCATTTGCTTTCTCTGCCTCTTACTCAAGTTGCCTTCTCCCTTGGAGCTTCACCACAGGAATGCCTAAAGCTCGCCTGCCTCTCAGTGCCAGAGCTTTTACCTTAACAAAATAGGGAAAAGAGATCCCGTTGGGATGTCAGAACCAGAGATCTTGCTGTGACTCTAATGTTTAAGCAAGTAAACCACTCTTAGCCTCAGTATCCTTGCAAGTAAAACAGGAATAAAAATTCCTGCCCTACCCACCTACCTCAAGTGATCAATTATTGTTGAGGATCATATAAAATAGAAGATGTGAAAGTTCATAGCTCTAAGACAAGACATAATGGATTTTTTTGTTAGAAGATAGTTAATGAGTCTTAAACTAATTTTAGCAAGCTTTGACTGAATTAACAACAGTACAATAGGCCAAATCACTGTATAATTGTATAAAAGCAAATTATATCATCATTAGGTGTTTATCAAGTACTTATCCTAAGTCAATGGTTTTCTGCCTTTTTCTCATCTTCCCTAACAAACCTAAGGGGCTATGAGACATTCCCATTGGTACCAGTGGTTCTCCCATTGATCTCCAAAAATTGGGAAAGCCTGCTATTTGACAAACACTGGACTGGGCATTGAGGATGCCATGGTAAAAAAAACAAGCATTGTCCCTGCATTCATGGAATTTGTAGTCTCAAGGAAACATGGACAATAAACATAGACACGCACACAACAAAAATGACTGGACTATATATCTGTGTGTATGTATGCATGAGTTTGCTCTCACTGTGTCATCACGTTGAAAGAGCTCTGCAGGTAATGCCACCCACCCCCATATCCACCCCCAGGGAAACCCACACCTTCACATGGGGAATCAATAGTTAGGTGCTGGAAAAGAATTAAACCCTATAATACAAGAGATTTTTTTCAAAAGCTAATTAATTAATAATTGAATATAGAGTAAAGCAGTCTAGGTAAAGATCAGGAGACCTATGTAAAGTCCCAACTCCAGAACCTACTACATAACTTGTGAGGCCTGGTGCAAAATGAAAATTATAGGGCCTCTTGTCCAAAAATTATTAACAATGTCAAAGCAGTGATAGCAGAACATTTAACTAAGCCCAGAGCCCTCTCCAACAGCACAGGTCACACACCCATGAAACCTTCATGGCTTCCACACTTATTAGTGCAACTTTTATCCAGTCACTAAACCTACCTCAGGTTTAAAACCTACCTCAGCTATTAAATTAGGGGAAAGAAGAAAAGACTTTCAGCTCCTTCCCATAACTAACATCTGTGGTTCTCTATTAAGGAACAACATCATTCATTTGAAGAAAGCTCTTTTACCCTTTAAAGAACCATTAAAATTCTGACTGTGACTCAAAGCTACTGTTATGTAAAAACCCATACATAGTATTTCATCTTCAACCATATTGATGTTTTTTATTTCTATACACCTCCTTAATTTTGCCTAAGAGAAAAAAATGTCCAAAGCAGTGTTCCAAGTTTACTATTTTCCCATGTATGCCTTTTAAATCTGAAATTCCCAACTGAGGTCTCTATATCCAGAAAGTAGTTTTTCCCACAGTAAAATGTCTCCTTGCACAAATTAGATATTTTCTTTTTCTATCCCTGAAAAATTATCTATTCAGAATCAACTTCCTCATATGGTACAGCATCTGGGTCTGATCCAGTAAAAAGGAGGAAAAATGTCATTTTGAGAGTAAGTTAAACACTTTTATTCCACCACTTTAGTATGTAGCACAACATAACTGATAACTATCTAAACCAGAGGGTCTTAATCTGGAGTCTATGGACATATTTCTAGGAATTAATCAACTCGAGTGGAAAAAAATTATACCTTTATTTTCTTCAACCTCTAACTAAAATTTACCATTTTCTTCAATTATTAATGCTGGCTACAAATCACAAAAGTATTAGCAGAACCTATGACTTGATCACCAATTAATATTACACATATTTTCATATCATATTAGAGTTATTACAGACACATTGAAATATCATTTATGCTCAGCATTACCACAGAATTTTAATAGTATTAAACCCACTACTAAATCCAATGATTTAATATGTTAGTAAAAATTATATATAACACAAATTTGATTTTTACATTGAATAACGATATTTCAATATGACTGGCTTCCTTTATAAACCTAAGTATCTCATTTTATGTGTTTAAAAACATAATTCCAAGGAAAGATCCACAGACTTCACCAGACTACCAAAGAGGTCTATGGCACATAAAAGGCAAACTCTAGTCAAAAGAAGTTATAGAGCTCATGTGATAAAATAGAAACAACTGTACTCCTATCTCACAAGCAGTAATAGACCCATTCCAGTAAAAACAGCCTGTAAATTCTAGTCCAACAACAATGTCTACATTACAACAAAATTTTCATAGCCCATTTGTTTTACTATGAAAACACATCAAAACAGAGCAGCTTTTGTTGTCGTGGTGGTGCTGTTTCTTTCTGTTATTTGGGGTTTTTTTTTAATTGTTTCAGTACATGTGATCATAGGATTTTATCTGAAAAGGTACAACCCAGACACAGTTTTTATGCCATTGTGTAAAATGTTATTTGGATCAGTACCTGAGATGACAGTAGGTTACAATCAATGAACAGTCCTTTTCCAGTTTTGTATCTTTGTATCAATCCAGCCATAATGGCTCCGTATGCGTACAGGCCAGTGGCAAGATCAGTCATAGCCACTCCTGGGCGAACTGGCTCTCCATCCTGATTGGAGGGTTGGGTTGAGAAAAACAGAGAAATTGAAAATTAAAAACATCATATGATTTCTCGACTATTCTAAAATCAAATACAAGAAAGAATTGTATGTGAAGTGTGCACACACAAAAAACAAATACAACAAATTACTATTGTGGATATCCATTGATGACAATAATGGATTACTCACTGTACTTCTCTCCCCAGCCCCTACTAACCTAACTAAACCAAACCAAATGAAATAAAAGATGTTTTAGATGCGTTTTAATTCCTTCTTAATATATTTTACCTTATTTATACTAAAAAAAATAAATAAAAAGTGAATTTCACTTTGAATGAGTTAATCTGTTCAAGAGGAAAGAATTAAATCATTATTTTTCTGCCGTTGGATGAGAGGCTCTCTCAGGAAAAAAAGGAAGGCAGAAGATCTGAGCTAATCTTATAATTATGCTAATAGCTAGCAAATATGCTAATGGTATTGACTTAAAGTATATTTTTAAAAAGTACCCATAAAAGTTTTTAGCAACATACTGCTGATTTAGGATTACTATGATAAACAAACCCAGAATCTATAGATGTACGGGACATGGGGCAGATGGAATAGGGCATGAGCTATGCAACTATCTGGGTATAAAATGGAGATGTTGCACAGTCTGTAACGCTCTCTGCTGTGGTAGATGACCCATGTACTTCATTAAGGATCTTATCTTATCTACTGATCTGGGCTTGAGAGTTTTGTCTATTGTGGTAAGAAATAATTTGGGAGGTGGGTCAATTTTGTTTATTTTTTGAAAGAACCAACTTTTTGTTTTATTAATCTTCCATATTGTTTCCCTGTTGTCAATTTCATTTAGTTCTGATTTTATCTTAATGATTTCACTTTTTTAAAAAATAAACAAAATTGACACACCTTTGGCTAGACTAACGAAAAGCAGAAAA
>VBSM01002217.1:13140395-13175821 GCA_008086735.1 Cheirogaleus medius
GGAAAAACTGGATAGCCACATGTAGAAGACTGAAACAGGACCCACACCTTTCATTCACCTCTCACAAAAATCAACTCAACTAACATACTTGAACCTAAGGTGTGAAACTATTAGAATTCTAGAGGAAAACGTTGGAAATAGTCTTCTAGAGATTGGCCTAGGCAAAGAATTTATGAAGAAGACCCCAAAGGCAATCACAGCAGCAACAAAAATAAATAAATGGGACCTGATCAAATTAAAAAGCTTATGCACAGCCAAAGAAACTGTCAAGGGAGCAAACAGACAACCCACAGAATGGGAGAAAATTTTTGCAAGCTATATATCCGACAAAGGGCTGATAACTAGAATCTATTTAGAACTCAGGAAAATCAGCAAGGAAAAATCAAACAACCCTATCAGAAAATGGGCAAAAGACATGAACATGGAGGAACTTTAAAAATATTATGCTGAGAGAATCCAGTCACAAAAGGCTGCATATTATATGATTGTATTTACATGAACTGTCCAGCATAGGCAAATCCATAGAGACAGAAAGTGGATTACCCAGGGGCTAGAAGGAGATGGGAATGAATAGGAAGTGACTACTAATGGGCATAGAGTTTCTTTATAGGGTGATGAAAATATTCTAAAATTGATTGTGGTATGGTTGCACAACCTATGAATTATACTAAAAACTATTAAATTGTATACCTTATATGATATATGAATTATACTAATATCTCCACAAAGCTATTATATTTTTTAAAACATCACTATAATTCTGGTAATTTAATAAAGCACAAAAAGTAAAAAATAAAGTTTTAAAAATCTTTTTAAAGGCCTGCTAAAAAGAACATATATTTAGTAGAAACTTTAGAAATTGTATTTCATTCAAGGCTGTTTGGTAACAATAACTAAAGAAGACATATCATTCATTCTCTAGTACAATTCAGAGGTGGCTATGCTCATACTTTGAAAATCCCTTATAAATATATTTCTGTCATTAAAGAATTGTCAGCATGCCAGAGGAACAGGGAAATGAAAACAAATTACCATATAGTGAGTAGGAAGCCCCATAATGAACCACATCATGGTTGTGAAGTGACTAAGTATTCCCAGGCACAAGAAAAGAATCAGAGAAGGGACTGGGCATATATGCAAGGTATGAAACTCCCCTTCCACGTCAAGAACTCCAGCAGAGCCCTACTGCCATGACAATCCAAAACAATGTCTCCCTTCTCTTTAAATCTGGGAGAAATGGGGTAGAGCACTATCTCTTTTTGTCAAGGGGTACAGGGATTCATCACTCAAAATTCTTAGTGAAAATATGTTTGAGGGAAAAAGAGTAATTAACTGACCTCGTTAAGCAATATGCCCCAGAATCTCACCATAATTTACATTAGAAGTAGATTTAAACTCATATGTAGAGTTTTAGAAATCAAGTAGTATTTTTATTTTCCTAAGTTATAACTCTAGAAATTGATAGTAGAATTTTTATTTTTCATGGTCACTTAGAAACTGCTCTATATGTATATAGCTCTTTTAATAAATTAATGTAACCCTTTTATAAGAAAGATTTGTGATAATTTTTCTGTGAAACTAAGAAATATGCTTGTCATCAACAAAGATAAATATGGGAAAAGTCTCTAGTTAACACTTAAAACATACAGTTATAGTGGGAGGACAAAGTATTAAATATTAAGAGTCTTCTTATCCCTCACTTTCCATATGTATTTGTGTATTTCTCCATTCTCAATGTTCTCAATGCTCTTTTCTTATACTGTCTCATCCCTCATTCATTCATGTGTTAAAAAACTCACTAAAAATAAAACCTGAACATTAGAAGGAAAACAAATTAAATCTGAATGAAGTATGGAATTTAGTTAACAGAACCGTACTAGCATTAATTTCTTAGTTTTGATCATAGTACTACTTTTGTAAAGTGTTAACACTAGATGAAACTGTGTGAAGGGTATATTTTTGCAACTTTTCTATAAGTACAAAACTATTTCAAAATTAAAAAGTTAAAAAAGTAAAACATGAATAAAAAATAAAATATGATAATTTTGAAATAATAGAAATGATTTAGTGGGGTTTTTTGTTTGTTTTTGAGACAGGGTCTTGCTCTGTCGCCCAGGCTGGAGTGCAATGGCATCATCATAGCTCACTGCAAACTCAAGCTCCTAGGTTCAAGCAATCCTCCCACCTCAGCCTCCCCAGTAACTAGGACTACAGGCACACACCACCACACCCAGCCAGCTAATTTTTTAAAATTATTTTTGTAGATTTGTTGCCCAGGCTTGTAGATTTGTAGTATGTTGCCCAGGCTTGTCTCAAACTCCTAGCCTCAAACAGTCCTCCCACCTCAACCTCCCAAAGTGCTATGATTAAAGGCTGAGCCACTGTGGCTGGCTTGGTTTTTATTTTTTTTTAATTATACAATCTAGAAAAGAAGGGAAAAACATACACACAATTACCTGGAAACGTGTTTCTTTGTTTCCTTTACATCACAATCTCCTAAATTATAAAATTAAGAATTTTAAAAGATTATTTCCAAACACAATTTAAGTCCGTTTAACATTTTCATTCATTTCTCTATACCTATTCTTCTCACTACTTTCAGAGTTTGCCAGATGAAATAGAAAAAAAGCAAAGGAAGGAAAGAAGGAAGAAAGGAAATAGAAAGAGAGGCACAGTGGGGAAAAACATCATGTGTGTTGCTAAATTATTATTTAAAATTGTATTTTGTTAAAAAGTACATAGAAACTGTAAGTCAATTCTGGCATATGTTCAATAAACAGGAATGAATTTGAAAAGTTGTCAAGCGTTTTTCTAAGTTACATTACTCAATCTAATTACTTTATAAAACAACAAAAATGTTAAAACTTTTTTCAAAATAGTTGGCTTCATTTCCAAAATAAAAAATTATCCTCCAATATATCTGTGTCTGTGTAGTATTTTTATTTCATACTGAGTCATTCATTACCCTAATGTAAGCTACAGAAAATTTTGTTCTTATCCTGGGGCACATGAATTTTTTTAATGAACTATTTTCTGAAATATTAATTCTTCCACCATTTGCAAACTGCATAACCTTTGGAAAGTTCTTGGTCTTTTTTAGTTTTTCTCACTTGTCAAATATGGATAATGATAATATCTATTTCATCATTTGGTATGAAAAGGTGTACAAAAGCACTTTATGTATGTAAATGGCTGCACAAATGAGACTTTTTATAAGATACTTGGTGTGGTGATGGAAGACCCATCAAAACAACTTGGCAGTAGTTCAGGGGAGAGAGACAAGATGAGAATCTCAATCAAGGACAGAGGAGAAGCAACAGATTCAAGAAATACTTAGATACTTAAATTCATAGACTTTGGTTTGGTTGGGAGGTAAAAACAATGAAATAAATTTGGGAAATCAATCAATATGAAATTAAGCTTCTTAATACGAAGGTAATATGTTGATTGTGAAAACCACCATTAGGGTGACCTGCAGCCCTGACTAGAAGGAAAAATATCTTTAGTAGAAGTACAAAGAGCAACACGAGGAACAAAGAATGGTACATTTAGATCAAACGACAGTTTTAGTGCACACAGAACACAGCCACCCCAGTCACTGACTTCACACTTCATGGTCACAGACTCTGCAGCTACATAGCATCCGAACCTTCTGTTCCAAACACACATCTACTTGAACCACTAATTGATGCTAAAAATATGCTTATACCAACATTCACATGGAAATTTCCACAAAAGTAACATTTGTCCTACATGAAGGAAATTCCATTTAATGGCTGAAACACTGAACTCTATTCCTTTCACTGGCTCATCTAAAAATAGGCAGAACAAAATCTATTACCTATGAATCTCAGTGACACTATGGAGTCCTCTGACCTAAATCATATCATTTTAAAACTTGAAAGGATCCTATAGTTCAATCCCCTTATCAGTAGAGGTAAAGAAGCAGGAAATTATACAAGTTGTTTCAAGATCAGTCTCTACTACTTACTGGTAAACAGAGCTCTAATAAGAAAGAGAAAAAGCGTTAGCATTGTAATGCACTAAATTTAGGCTACAAGTGGTGGACAATACCACCAAGAGAAAGGTCTTTACATTGCACCTAGAGCCTGGAACAGGAAGATTGTTTTTCTTCATCACATCCTGAAAGATTTGAAGCTCCCAACTCATCCCTCACCCACACGCCACCAGCTTAACCTCAACAAAGCACAAGCCAGAAGGCAAAAACATGACAGATTGGGACCCCAGAAGGAGGGAAGAAAAAAGAAAGACTGAGAGGACAAGTGAAAGAAGAGAGCAAAAACTTTCTGATCTTCATCCCTAGAGAACTCACCACATCAGAGAAGCAACTCAAGGGGAAATTTAACAAATTGATTTGTGCCATTCTCTGGGTCCCTTGTGAATGCCTGATTACCTAATATTATTAATTTCTTTCTAATAATATATTTAAAAATGATTCCTTTCTTAACATTAAAGGTATAACTTAGAAGTGTTGGACTCATAGAATATAACATTCTACAGTGCATTTTTAAAACCGGTATCTATCTAACTTACTCTTTACTCAATCCTTAGAAGCAAACAATCCTTGCTACAGATGAGGAACTGAAGACCAGTCAGGTTAAGTAAATACTGTGAGATGTTATAACCATTAGTAGCAAAGTCAAGATTAGACCCCGAACCAAGTGATCCCAAATCAAATGATCCTGAATCCACTGCTTCCACCACACTGCTGGATTCAATTGCCTTCCTTAAGGCTTCATGATCAGATTTGGATGAACAATTTTATATTTAGTAAAACCATTAAGAAGCTGTCTTCAAGTCTCTTTCATGTCCATAATGTTTGTATTTCAAATTTCCTGTTTTTCAAAGTGCTATAACACATACTGTCACATTTACCTCTCAACAATAATTCTATAAATACCAATATTATCCCCATTTCACAGATTATGAAAGAAAATATTTAGATAATAAATTAACTTGCCAAAGTCACAGAGAGCAAATGTTATGACTAGTACTAGAACTCAGGAATTCTGACCCAAAAGCTTGTTTGTTCTATGCAATTCAAGTGAATTGCAAACAAGGAAATGCACCTACCGAGAAACATGCTTTCACCACTTTGAAAAATGTAAATCAAAACTTTTTTCAGAAAGTAACTGAAAGAATCCATTCACTGGAAGCCTGCTACATTATAAAGTACAGAAAATAACAAATTTTCAAAAATGCCTTAATACACCAATCACACTATTTTCTTGTCTAGTGACTAAAGACCATCTAAATCATTTTGACTTAGCTCCCACAGTGAGATGCCCAAAATATCATCTAGCCTGGCTGTCCTCATGAGTTTAAATAGGGTAACACTGGGAGAAAAT
Organism: Cheirogaleus medius; assembly: GCA_008086735.1. Classification (NCBI taxonomy): domain Eukaryota; kingdom Metazoa; phylum Chordata; class Mammalia; order Primates; family Cheirogaleidae; genus Cheirogaleus; species Cheirogaleus medius. The sequence continues at coordinate 13,145,765 of VBSM01002217.1, forward strand.
GAAATGGAAGTTTGGGGAATTGTGATATTTTAAGGAATAGACTGAGAAATAATTTGGAAAGTTATTTTGCTTCTTTTCATGCTATTCTTCAGGAAAAAATTTCCTAGTTACAGTTTCTGTGCTTTAGCTTTCTGTGCTAATGGATCAGAGTGGCAAAACAAATCTAAAAGTCAACGGACCCAACTTCTGAAACAAAACAACACGAATATATCCACTAAGATCCACATATGAGCTATCCTATATTTAACAGGCCTTCTCTGAATTCAGTCTGTAAAAAACTTTCAAAGGGTCATTTGTTCCAACTCCCTGTGTTTAGCCAGGTAAATTTCTAAATCATCTAGGAGAGATGCTTATCCCTCTCTCTTTAAAGATTTCCAGAGGACCAAGAACAGCAATTGAGTGTTTATTGCATGCTAGGCATGCACTAGAAAGGGGAAAGGAGCTAACATTATTTCCCAGGTGCTTGTCAACATATTATCTCGTTTAATCTTAGTACATCTTTCAGGATATATATTAGTATTCTCATTTTTACAAATGAAAAAATGAGGGTCAGAGATGTTAAGTGGGACTATGATTTCAATCCAGGACTGTCTCAAGGCCCAAGATCTTTCCACTCCACCATGCTAATAGAAACTGTTCCTTTATCCACTGCAATGTTCATTAACCTAGTGGTCCAAAGGCTCTTCATTCAGCTGACTAAATCCCCTTCTCTGATATGAGCTAATTTTCTTTTACTATTTGTTCTATGAACAATAAAAATAACTGCTCCATATCCTCCCCATAAAAATAGATGAAAACAGAAATCAAATCATTTCTTTGCCTTATCCAGGGAAAACAACTCCATTCCCTCCCTATAGGAGTGCAGTGGCACAATAGGGCTCAAGGGATCCTCCTGACCCAGCCTCCCAAGTAGCTAGGACTGCAGGCACACACGACCACATCTGGCTAATTGTTTTTTTATTTTTTACAGAGACAGGGTCTTGCTAATAATATATTACCCAGGCTGGTCTCAAACTTCTAGGCTCAAGTGATCCTCTCACCTCAACCTTCTAACGTGCTGAGATTACAGGCACTAGTCACCACATCCAGCTTCTATAGACTTTCATTGAAGAAACTCTATTTTATACCCCTGATATAATTTTAGTCATTTTTCTCAGAATCTTGCCTAATTTTAAAAAACTTTTTCAAAGCATTATGACACACAATGAACACAATACTCTCAAAAGTAACCATTTACTGAGATATTTTTAAAGGGCAGGGGGAGTCGTTTCTTTGATAAAATTTGAAAAGTAAAAACATTAGGAAAAAACTCGTTTAAATGCTTTTTAATCCTTACCTCAAGCTGAATACATTTTTCAAACATTTTTACCATATTTTTCTAAACATTAACAACCCAGAAATTCTCTACTCACATATTCTGAGTACAAGGTTTATATTAAGTGGCCTACCCAATAAGAAAGATTCTCCCTTTTTTAACTTCAAAATATTAAAAGGGGCACAGGTGTTTTTATAACATGAATGAATTGCATAATGCTGAAGTCAGGGCTTTTAATGTGCCTCTCACCAGAGTAATGTACATCATACTCAACAGGTAAGTTGTTTTCCCTCTCTCATCTCCCAACCTCCATCCTTTTTAGTTTCAATATCCTAACAGAAAGGGATTCTGTTTCATTCTTCTGCATGTGGCTATCCAATTTTCACGGCACCATTTATTGAATAGGGCATCCTTTCATCAGTGTATGTTTTTGTCTGCTTTGTTGAAAATCAATTGGTGATAGTTATATGGTTTTATTTCGGGGTTCTATAGTCTGTTCCATTGGTGTATGACTCTACTTTATACCAGTACCATGCTGTTTTGTTTACTAGGCCTTGTAGTATCATTTGAAGTCAGGTAATATGATGCCTCCAGTTTTGTTCTTTTTGCCTAAGACTGCATTGTTATGCAGGCTCTTTTTTGGTTCCATATGAGGTTTAGGATTATGTCTTCTAGATCTGTGAAAAATGATGTTGTATTTTGATACAGAGAATCCATAGATTACTTTGGGCCATATGGACATTTTAACAATTTGATTCTTTCAATCCATGAGTATGGGATGTTTCTCCATTTGTTTGTGTCATCTATGATTTATTTCATCAGTGTTTTGTAGTTCTCCTTGTAGAGATCTTTCAGTTCCTTGATTAAGTATATTCCTAGGCATTTTCTTTTCTTTGCAGCTAGTGTAAATGGTATTGAGTTCTTGATCTGACTCTTGACTTGACTGCTATTTGTATGTAGAAATGCTACTGATTTGTGTACATTGATTTTGTCACCTGAGACTTTGCTGAATTTATTTATCAATTCTAGGAGTCTTTTGGTGGAGTCTTCAGGGTTTTCTGGATATAAGATCATATCATTGGCAAACAGGGATAGTTTGACCTCCTCTTTTCTGGTTTGGTTGTCTTTTATTTCTTTCTATTGCCCAATTGCTCTGGCTAGGACTTCTAGTACTATGTTGAATAGAAGTGGCCACAGTGGACACCCTTGTCTTGTTCCAGTTTTTGAGGGGAATGCTTTCAACTTTTCCCTATTCAGTATGATCTTGACTATGGGTTTTTCGTACACAGCTTTTATTATTTTGAGATATGCTTTTCAATGCCTAGTTTGTTGAGGGTTTTTATCATGAACGGGTGCTGGATTTTATCAAATGCTTTTCCTGCATGTATTGAGTTGATCATATGGCCTTTGTTTTTACATCTGTTTATATGGTGAATCACATTTATTGGTTTGCATATATTGAACCATCCTTGCATCCCTGGGTTGAAACCTACTTGATCATGATGAATCATCTTTTTGATGTGCTATTGAATTCAGTTTGCTAGTATTTAGTTGAGGATTTTGCTTCTACGTTCATAAGGGATATTGGTTTGTAGTTCTCTTTGTTTGTTGTATTCTTCCCTGGCTTTGGTTTCAAGGTGATACTGGCTTCTTAGAAGGAGTGAGGGAGGATTCCCTCATTCTCAATGTTATGGAACAATTTCAGTAGAATAGATACCAGTTCTTCTTTATAGGCCTGGTAGAATGCACTTGTGAATTCATCTGGTCCGAGGCCTTTTTTTTGTTGTTGTTGTTGGGAGATTTTTTTTGTTAATATTTCAATTTTGCTACTCATTGTTGGTCTGTTCAGGATTTGTATTTCTTCCTGATTCAGGCTTGGGAAGTTAGGTGTTTCCAAAAATTTATCCATTTCCTCTAGGTTTTTTGGTTTTTATGTATAGAGGTTTTCAGAATAGTCATGGATGATATTTTGTATTTCTGTGGTATCAGTTGTAATGTCTCCTTTTTCATTTCTGATTGAGCTTATATGAGTACTTTCTCTTCTATTTCTGCTTAATCTAGCTAGTGGTCTAGTGATATTGTTTATCTTTTCAAAGAACCACCTTTTTGTTTCATTGATCTTCTGTATTTTTTGTTTGTTTCCATTTCATTTAGCTCTGCTCTTAGCTTTGTTCTTTCTTTTTTCTGCTAGCTTTGGGTTTGGTTTGTTCTTCTTTTGCTAGTTCCAGGTTGTTTAATTCCCATGACTTTGTGTAGATTTGAGAGTTCCTCTTGGAATTAATTTCTAGTTTTATTCCACTGTGGTCTGAGAAGATACATAGTATGATTTTTATTTTTCTGAGACTTGTTTTGTAGCCTAACATATGATCTATCTTGGATGATGTCTCATGTGCTGATTAGAAGAATGTATATTCTGTAGTTTTGGAGTAGAATATTCTGTAAATGTCTGTTAGGTCCATTTGTTCTAGAGTCACAATTAATTCCTGTGTTTGTTTGTTGGTGTTCTGTCACGAAGATCTATTTAGTTCCTTCAGTAGAATATTGAAGTCTCTGGCTCTTATGATGCTGTTTATTTCTTTGCTTAGATCTAGTAGAATTTATTTTATGAATCTAGGATATCTTGTGTTAGGTGCATATATTTTTAGGATTATTATATCTTCTTGCTGAATTGCTCCCTTTATCATTATATAATACTGTCTTCAGCTTTTTTAACCATCGTTGATTTAAAGTCTATTTTATCTGACATGAGAATAGCTGCTCCTGCTCACTTTTAGTTTCCATTTGCATGGAGTATTTTTTTCGATCCCTTTACCTTTAGCCCACGAGAGTCCTTGCAAGTTAGATGAATTTCTTAGAAACAGCATATACTTGGATTGTATTTTTTCATCCATTCAGCCAATCTGTATCTTTCGAGTGGAGAATTAAGATTATTTAAATTCAATGTTAGTGTTGGAAAGTGAGACACTGTTCTGTTCATCATGTTGAATGATGCCTTGCTGTTTTGTTTTCCTCCTTGTGCTATTGTTTTATAAGAGCTGTGAATCTTAAATTTCAGTTGTTTTCACACTGGTGGGTATCAATTGCTCTATTCCACATATATAGCACTTCTGGGCATTTCTTGTAGGGCAGGTCTAGTGGTGACAAATTCCCTTAGTGTTTGCTTGTCTGGGAAAAACTATTTCTCCTTCATTTATGAAACTTAGTTTTGCAGGATACAAAATTCTTGGCAGGCAGTTGTTCTATTTAAATGGCTAAAAATGGGACTGCAGTGCCTTCTAGCTTGTAAGGTCTCTGCTGAGAAACCTGCTGTTAGTCTGATGGGTTTTCCCTTTGTTAGTTAGTTGTTACTCTCACCTTGCGACTCTGGCCAGACTGATGACAATGTGAATTAGTGATGTCCTACTTGCTATGAATCTTCCATTGTTCAATGACTATCTTATATCAAGATATTTAAATCTCTCACAATACCAGGAAAGTTTTCCTCAATTATTCCCTCAAATAGGTTTTCCAAGTTTTTTGCTTTTTATTCTTCTCCCTCATCAATATCTATGATTTTTATATTAGTTCATTTTGCATAGTCCGATATTTCTCTAAATTATTGTTCATTCTTCATTTTTCTTTTTTTCTGCATTTTTGACTGGGTTAATTCAAAAGCCTTGTCTTCAAGGCTCTGAAATTCTTTCTTCAGCTTGATCTAGTCTGTTGTTAAAGCTTTCTGCTGTATATTGAAATTCTCTAAGTGATTATTTCATTTTTAAATTCTGTTGTATCTTTTCTTGTGTTATCTATCACTTTAAAAGGTGAAAGATTTATTCGTTTTGAAGAGAAACCAGAGTATATCTATCACTTTAAAGAATTTTTCATGTCCTAAATTATTTTTTTGGTTTCTTTGTGTTGATTTTCAACTTTCTCATCAATCTCATTCATCTTATTTGTCATCAATATTCTGATTTCCATACCTGACATTTCAACAATTTCCTTTAGGTTAGGGTCCATTGCTGTAGACCTATTGTGATCCTTTGTGGTGTCAAAACAATTTGTTTTTTTCTGTTGCCAGAGTTCTTATGCTGGTTCCCTCTCACCTGAAACCTCTTGTCTCACCACAAAACAGATAAGTTTGTGGTGCACCTGTTCTCCTCTACTGGGAACTCACCTGCTTAGTGCAAAGAAGGAGAGGTGGCTGGATGGTACACTTGTTTCCTACTCCAGAGGACTGACCCAGGAAGAGAGAGATGGATGCACTGAGAGCCTGTAATACAGCTGTTCTTCTGCATTATCCCATTCCCCTGTGGTTGTCATAGTCCAAGCCAGTGCTGGAGGGTATTCATGCAGAATAGTGGAATGGTCTCCAGGCCACTGTTGGCAGCTCAGGCAAGGGGTTGGTTATGTCCCCCTCCACAGAGGAGGATCACGTGGGAGTCTGCTCTGCCCCGGTTTCTCCAGCTGGTAGCAGCTGGGTGAAGCTATTTAGACATGGGCTGGAAGTGCCAACCTTGTGGGTATTCATTCCACTCGGGTCCAGGTGCAGTGGTAGCACATGACAGAGGCAGGTGAAGGGGGCTATGGCAGCAGATGAGGTATACAGGCATGTGGAACACTGTGGACAAATCATGGCAGCTGGAGCTTTCTCTCTGCCTAAGACAGGTGGTAGCAACTGCTGCAGTGCTGTTCAGGTGGCAACAGTGGTAGTGCTAACCAGATGGCAGCAGAGAATGTTGGGGGTCATGGGTACCTGCTCTACTTGGATCACCCAGTGGCAGGGGGTGGCACACATGGCACCCAGTCATGGGACACATGAGAGCACCTAGCTTCCTTGCTCCAGTACAGCAGGAACAATGGGGAGTCCAGCAGGGGCGATCGGAAGGTGTCTGCAGTGGAGCCGACACCTGTGTACACCAGGCACTCTGAGACTGAGAGCTCAGAATGGTGTCAGTTGCAGTGACCTGGGATTGGAAGCCAGTGGAACCCTGCTGGGCCTGCTCTCTGGTGCAGTGCTGTTGCAGTCTCCAAGCAGCTCCCTGATCAGTCCAGAGGCCTGGCATGGTGGGGGGCCCTCACAGCTCAGGTTGCAGTGTCCATGGGGGGAGTGTGGAGCCCAGAATTCTCTCCTCTGACCCTTCCCCATGTGTGGGCACCTTCCCCAGGCACCTTCCAATACTGCTGAATGGTTCACTCAGCTTCCTTCTCCTTCACTTTGGGTGTCTCCATTCATTTCTCTGATGATTCACAATGCTGTCTCTAAGATAATTCGTCCACAGGTGAACATTTACTTGCAACTTTCAATCCTCTCCTTGAGAGCAGCGTGTGCAGGCTGTCTCTAGTCTGTCATCTTCGGCCCCCTCTCTCTCCTTTTTTTTTTTTTATCTCTGGGTGTGATTTTTAATTTAAATTTTTTTTTATTTCAGCATATTATGAGGGTACAAATATTACGGTTATGTATATTGCCCATGCCCCCCTCCCCCCTCGAGGCAGAGCCTCAAGCATGACCATCCCCCAAACATTGCACATCTCACTCATTATGTTTGTACATTAAAGAACTCTAGAAGGAATCTCAAGTACCATAGCTATGGCTACCATGTATCAGCCTCTTATTACCAAACTGAAGTTAAATCCTTCCCGGAACAATTAAAGATTCCAATTTCCTATGTAGCAAATAATCAATGAGCACAAACTCCGCAGTATATCTGTGTTACACTCCAGGAATATAAAAGGAAGTGTCCTAAAGACAGTCTCCTTGAATTAATCCACTTATATTATAAATAGGAAGATAGACAGACATACAATTATCAGCATAAATAAAAACATATAGAAGCACAGAGAAAGAAATGACAAAACATGCCTAGGAGAGCTAGGAAAGGAACCAGGTCATAAAGGGTGGATAGAAGTCCTGCATACCCAATAGTGCTTTCAGTGAAAGCACTGTTGGCATTTTGGAAGAAAATATTTAGATTCATGGGCCTGTCCCATACATTAAGTATGTTTGCCACAGTATATTTTAAAATATCATGTTGTACACCATAAGTATATACAATAAAAGAAAAAATACAGTTGTAAAGCGATGGTAAAATCATCACGTGTACTATATGTGAACCATGAATCCATGTATACTCAAGTCCCATGGTTGGCGTCACAGAACCCAATATACAAGAAAGCAACCCTCCATATAGGTGGTTTCTCATTCCCCAATAGGTATTTGGTTGAAAAAAAATTGTATAACTGGACTCACGCAATTCAAATCTGTGTTGTTCAAGGATCAACTGTACATTGTTATTAACTATAGTCACCATGTTCCACAACAGATCCCTTGAACTTATTCATCCTGTCTAACTAAAATTTGGGATCCTTTGATCAACATCTCCCCAACTTACCCACTCTACCACCAGGCTCTGGCAACCACCATTCCACTCTCTACTTCTAAGAATTCAACTTTTTTAAGTTCCACATACAGGTGAGATTACATAGTGTTTGTCTACTGTGTGTGGCTTATTTCATTTATCATAATGTCCTCCAATTTCATTCAGTTGTAGCAAATGACAGAATTTCCTTGTTTTAAAGGCTAAACTTACTTCTTTCTTCAGTCATCCATTCATGGAGACTTAGGTTGATGCTGCAATGAACATAGGAGTACAGATATCTCTTCAACATACTAATTTCATTTCATTTGAATATATACCTAGTGGGATTGCTGGATGAATACCAGTGTTCTAATTTAACTTTTTGAGGAACCGCCACACTACTTTCCATAAAGGCTGTACTAATTTACATTCCAACCAACAGCCATCACGTTACAACTTTACAATCTCCAGTTTAAAAAGATATTTTCCCTATTTTACAGATCGGAAAACTAAGCTAAACAGCTTATCTTAATGTTACACTGAATGACAGAATGAAAATTCAAACCCAGGTTTTCTGATTCCTAAGACTCTGTTCAGTGAACGTGTTAAGTAGGTAATCAATGAAGATGTTACAACTGCTCAAGGTAATGAAAGGAATTGAACTTAAGAAGAAAACTGTAAGGGTCAAAATTCTAAGATAACGTGGCAGAGGACAGAAAAGGCAAGGATGATAGTACCTACAAAGAAAGGAAAGTATGTGCATAGATTTTAGAAGTAGGAGGGTGTTGGCATGATGTTGGAGAACCATAGACTAGATGTTGGGGTAGAGAGTAAGAAGCCCAGGACATCATCCCCGGTCCAGAGTTTGCAGGAAGTGGAATAGCCAAGAATGAGCATCCTCTGATTGAGAGTAATTTGAAAACAATTATCCAAATGTTTACTCCCTTTGTATATTGGTATTCATGTATACTCAAATTTCCTTTTGTCCTGCAACACTGGAGTAAACCATTTATATTTACTTTAGTCTTCCCTCCTGGTTTAGAAAAAAAAAGACTGCATTTCTTTTTTAACATTTATTTGAAATGTTTTCAATTTGCTGACATTTCTCTGGCATTTTTGGTGCTTACAAATCAACTCAGTATTACAGATCCAGGTGTACCAGTGCTATCTATAGATGAACTATAATGATCTTCTTGCTCTGCAATGTGAAATAAGAAATGGACACAACTCAAATGATATAGGCAACATCAACATAATCAACATTTTTATTGAGCATTTAATTTAACCAAATTATTTCTTCATGTTGATTATGTTGATGTATTTTGTGTCATATAAAAACTAGAGGATCATTAACATGAATGTGTTAAATTTTTGAAAAAGAAAAAAATTTTTTCCTACCAAAAAAGGATAGGTATATTTTTAAAAGGGTATTTACATTACATAAAAAGAAACAGTAACAGAGAATAAAATTGATATTTTAAACTACAGGAGATTACATGACCTTTTACAATATACAGAAATTTTTAGCAAGCACTGGATATTTCAGAACAAAACATAATCCGTTTAAAATGAAATGTTTTCTCTGCAAAAAGAAACTTACCTCAACTACGGAAGGCCCTTCCTCTCAAAAGAAACAAAAATTATTTTTTGAAAAACTGGGATTAATTGTGTGTGTGCACGCACACTTGTGTGGAATCTTTCACTAGAATCCTGTTTTAGAAAAGAGGTTTTAGAGAAATTTGAGGATTTTTTTTCACAGATGACTCTGTCTCTCTTTGAGTTTCCTTCTATTTAGGGGTCAAATGTGAGAAAAACAAAGTAGAACTACATTGTGATATAAATTCTATGGAATAACAACTGAAATATCAAATGAGCTTCAATAATAAATATCAGCAGTGTTAATGTCAGTCACCGGATTGAGTGGATTCATTCAATTCTAGTTAAACTAATTAAACTAAATTGAGCAGTCAATTCAGTCAACCAACAAATCAGTCGTGTAAAGATGGAAAAACATGACTGTTTATTTTCTCTAAATGTTTTTGCAGTTACACTGAACTAACCCAGAATCTAGTTGTTTTAACACCTTTCTTGGAAAACATATTTTTTTTTTTTTTTTTTTTTTTTAGAGACGGGGTCTCGCTCTTGGTCAGGCTGGTTTCGAACTCCTGACCTTGAGCTATCCACCCGCCTCGGCCTCCCAGGGTGCTAGGATTACAGGCGTGAGCCACCGCGCCCGGCTGGAAAACATATTTTAACCCATGATCAAATATGATGGAAATATTTTAAGAATGTGTGTGTGTGTGTTTGTGTGTGTGTGTATGTGTTGGGAAGGGCCACATCTCTAGTTGTTTTATTTACATAGATACTTCAAATTTGAGATAGGTCCTTATCAGACATGGCTGATAGGAGTATAAATTGGTTCAATCTTTTGGAATACCAATATCTACCAAAAATGCAAATGAACTAATCCTTTGACATGACAGTCTCTTTCAAGGGATTTTTCCTACAGATATAATTGCCCATGTGGAAAACGACTTAGGTATAAGGATATTTTCTGTAGTCTTAAGGTAAAATAATAGCAAGAAACTAAATACACAGCAAGAAGAGGCTGCTTAAAGAAACTATGGCACATCCACAGATATAGACACAACAAGAGTAAGTGTACTGATACAGAATAATCTCCAAGATATATGATGTGAAATAAAATAACAATGCAAAACATTTACTTTAGGCAACTCTTAAAAGTAAAAATTAAAATCATAAAGCTTCTAGAAGAAAACCTTCATAACTTAAAGGAAGGCAAAGATTTCTTAAAGAGGACATAAAAAACACTAACCATAAAAGAAAAAAGTGACTAATTTGACTTAAATAAAGTTTAAAATTTGTTATGAAAAGACACCAGTATGACAGCAAAATGGCAAGCCACAGGCTAAGAGAAAATATCAACAATATTGCATCTGACAAATAGTTCAAATAGATATCCAAATGGCCAGTAAGCATAGGAAAAAATGTATTAATAAATCTTTACTCATCCGGGAAATACAAATTCAAATCACAATGAGATACTACCACATACCCACCAAAATGCCTAAAATTAAAAAGACTAGCATTGTCATGAAGAGTTGGTGAAGATAATTAAAACTCTAGAAGAGCATAAATTGGCACCATTTTGGAAAACTGGCTATACACATCTAACCTGTGACTAATCAGTTTCACTCCTTGGTATACAACAAGAGAAATGAGTGTGTAGGCCCAACAAAAGGCATTCAGAAAAATGCTCAATTTTATTTATAACAGGAAAAAACCAGAAACAACTCAAATGTTCATCAATAGAACAGTGGAGGAATTGTGGTATATCACAGAATGGAATACTATATAGCAATAAAAACATACCACTAATACACACAACTGAGTGAACCTCAAAAGCATTATACTGAGCAAAGGAAGCCAAACATGAAGAACATACTACATGGTTCTATTTATGGAAGGGGTAAAACTATAGTATCAGAAGTCAAAATAGTGGTTACCTCTGGAAGGAGGTGGTATTGCTTAGGAAAAAGCATAAAGAAACTTTCTGGGGTTATGGAAATATGCTATACCTTGAACTTGGTGATGTTTATCCAGATATATATATTTGCAGAAAATCATTGAACTCTACCCTTAAGATTTTTCACTTTATTGTATGGAAATTATATCTCATTTTTTTAAAATGGGATTTAAAAAACATTGAGAAAGTATGTTACCAATTGTTTTCTAAAAGATGGGGGTAGACTATTTTGCTTGGTTTTCAATAGAATATCTCTGAAATGATGCAAAAGAAACTTGATAACATTGATTGCCGCTGAGGAGGAGAAGAAAGTAGGGTGGGGACAGAGGAAAGGAGACTGATGTTGTAGAATCCTACGTATAGAATGAAAAAGGCTCAGTTTATGTCCCAATATTATCACATAGAGAGCTCTCTTGCTCTCTTAAAAGTGTCCTGGTTTGTATGATAAATTGTATGGTCAACCTACTTAGGCACCTTGTGGATTTAGTATTATGTAAATGTATTATCTCTTCAAAAAATAAATAAAATATAAACTAAATATAATACAGTGCCTTTTGACAGCAATGTAAGAGCATTTTCTTTCTCTTTGTGTAATTATTTGCATTTCCTTAGTTTTTAAAGGGTAAGATAAATATCTAAGAAGCAATCCTTGTAAACTTGATTTTTTTTTTTTTTTTTTTTTGAGACAGAGTCTCACTCTGTTGCCCGGGCTAGAGTGCCGTGGCATCAGTCTAGCTCACAGCAACCTCAAACTCCTGGGCTCAGGCGATCCTCCTGCCTCAGCTTCCCGAGTAGCTGGGACTACAGCCATGCGCCACCATGCCCAGCTAATTTTTTCTATATGTTTTTAGTTGTCCAATTAACTTCTATTTTTAGGAGAGACAGGGTCTAGCTATTGCTCAGGCTGGTTTCGAACTCCTGACCTTGAGCAATCCGCCCGCCTCAGCCTCCCAGAGTGCTAGGATTACAGGCGTGAGCCACCACACCGGCCTGTAAACTTGATTTAATCCATTCTGCACACTTAGGTCAAACTAATCTTATGAAGCACAGCTTTCATCACGTCACTCCCCTTCTATAAAACCTCTCTAACATCACTGTGAGTAAACAACATCCCAACTTCTTTACTTGACCTTGAAGACTTTCCAAAGTATGGCCTCAACCAACCTTCCCTCAATACTCTGAAACCTTAACTTTCTGCTCTTCTGTAGCTGGCCAAATGCTTTTCCCTAGTTGTGCCTGATTCTTTCCTGCCTCCTTGTCTTTTTCACTCTGTAATCTCCACTGGGAATGTCTCAATCCATCCAAATTCCATCTATTTTTCAAGGTATCATACAACGCAAGTCCCACCACTTCTCTGAAGTCCTACCCTGAGCCACTTTATATTTTACATACCACTTAATTGTATGCATTTTTCTATTATTTTCTAATTTTTCCATGAGTACACATCTAATAAAGTCAACTAAAGTGTTATGTATAAAGTAATTTATCATGGTACCTAATATAATACTATACACACATAGTCAATAGATCTTTGTTCACTGATTAATCAGTATAGTTCTTCTTGATGTTTAAGCATGCCATAAATTATAGTTGAATTATTACTTACAATACATTCCACATATGTCTGGGTCATTTACTTTCCAAAATCTCTCATACTTACTGATTTCATTCCCAATTTCCTCATATTCCCTATGAATTAAAAATGTGATAAATATTCCCTTTTGAGTAATAATTAGTTAGCATAGATCCAGGATTGTGAAAAATTAGGGAATATGACTTCATTCAAAGTATAAGATTACAAATTAAGTATAATATATAGACCTTAATAAGTCATTAACTTCTGTTTGAGTGTATTGAAGAATATCAGTTACTTCCAATGGAAAAAGGTTTTTAATAATAATACCTCCCATAACTATTCCCAAGTGTCCTCCACAAACCATCCCTATCAGAAGAGGTTGGCCCATCATTAAACATGCATACTTGTGGGCTCTACCTACAAATCAGTAACTCTGAGGGTAGAGTTCAGGAACCTGCAGATATACCAAGCAACTGCTGATTCTTATGTGTCCTACCTTACATTATAAACAATGTCATACTTTTATATTTTATAAACAACATTTTATTTGCTCTTTATAATATCTCATAGAAGAGGTATGTGAGCTTCACTTCCATATGCACCCTTCACTGAAACACAGAAAACTATATGATATGTTCACGATCATGTCGCATAGTGCCAGGTATTCATTTATTCATTCATTCAACATCTATTTATTTTTTTAACAGTGATAAAATATACTTTTATTTACTTTGTTGAATCGGAAGGTTGTAAAAAAAAATGATTGCTAAAGTAGATATCAGGCAAACAGAAAAGTGCTTTAGAAGTCCAGTTACCTTGGAGTTTATTTAAACTAAGAGAAAAAGGTCATAATGTTTTCATGCAATACATACTTGGTTTTTTAAAATAACAATTGTGTAACAAATAGCAGAATGAATTAAGGACTGCTGCACTTGTGATCCATACAAAACACCAATATTTGGATTGTACATAATTAAAGAAATATCTCAAACACTTTCTGAAATACTGTAGTAGCCAATATATAGAGGCATGCCTTAGGTGGCCATAGGAATGCAGTTTAGAAAAGAAAAAAAAAAAATCACACAGGAACTACTCAATTTCTTTAAAATCACTGAGCAAGAAAAGCAACACTGAACTTCCATACTGATTTTACACAATTTCTATACAGTACCTTGACTTAAATCCAAGAGCAAAAGTTAAGACTCTCCTCCTCTATTTTTGGTAAACAACTGCATGGTAAACTTAGATGATTTTTGCCCCTAGATTTTACCTGGGAGTGGCCTTTTTAATATTCTATTTGAAAGAGGGCAGGTATGGCACTTTTATACTGATGTCACCAATGTAAATATTTCTTGGGATCTCAGGAAGATTCATATTCTTTACAGCTGATACAGCACGGGCTGGAGCTAAGCCAGCCTCAGATTTCTCCAGTTTATTTTGTGCATCAATTTGCGTAACAATCTCATTCATGTTGGTCTCCAATACCATTCCCCTCATCACCATTTCTGCAAGAATATTGTGCACTTTGTCTACGTGGAAAATCAAATCCAGTTCACAGACATTTTCAAAACATTTGTCTAATGTTTCCACGAATACTTAAATTAGATCTAAAATGCCAAGTTCACTTTCTGAAGAATCCACACAGAAGAAAAAATATAATGTTGCATAATGTCTATAAATCAGTTTGTTGTCAGAGCCTCCAATTAATAATCCTCCTTCTAGGAAATTACAAACATTTTCATCTCTCTTAGATACCAAATGGAAAGTCTCCCTGATGATTTGCTGTTGTGTATCTTCACTGTAGGGCTGGTAGAACTTCAAAAGCTGTGGCTTCCCGTGGTTGTTGAAGATGAGGATCACCTTGATCATGGCTGGGCCGGGCAACATCTATTTATTGAGTGTTTACCAAGGCTCTGTTCTACGCATAGACATACAGCAATGACCAAAGCAAAGACCATGGTCATTCTTATGAGGCTTATGTTCTACTGAGGCCTATTTTAGGCAGTCCGTAAATATTACACAGGAGTGATTTAGAGCCAGGGCCCTAGACTCTTAGTTGAATGCTTTCTCACTATTCCAAATGGTCTATTCACTACACTGTAACATACCAATCGAAATGCAGAAGCAAGATGCAAATAAAATAGGCATCAGGATTCACTCTACAGGCATCATGGAAAGTGGAAAGAGTGCAGGCTATAGGAGTAAAGCAGACTTGGGTTCAAAGTCTGGCTTTAGCACTTTACATACCTGGGCACTCTGGACAGGTTATTTAAGCCTCTAACCTTCAGTTATGCAATTTATCAATACCTACCTGGATATATCCATGTGAGGATCAAAAGAGATAATATCATATGTAAAACATCTAGCATGGGCCTAGCACAGTGTAGGTACTCAAAATCATTTCTCTTCCTCTCCATAATCAAATGTGAATCTTATCGGACAACACCACAGCATACCTTAAAAGGCTAGATTTTAGAGTTAGTGGCAGTCAACTGTCACTAGTTTGCCTTTAATCTCATTATGAAGATTGTTTTCATAAATTTTACCCTATATTATACATTTTGATATGCCCCCTTTTAGATAAAAATATGATTACACCATTATAGAAAAAACATGCATTTTGAGTTTTTCCATTGTAATACTAACCGATACCTTTGGAGCATCATTCGATTTCCAGGCACAAATATACAAGATCACCAAAAATATGTTTATATATACTAATGTGTCTTCTCTTTTCATCAAACTACTAAGTAATACAATAAGTCCACAAACAATAAGTTCAGCCACTGCTCCTACCTCTCCATTCTCATTTTTGACCCTTCTTTGCTAGTTTACAATAATCCAATGACACTGCCCTTCTTTTGGCTCCACAAACCTACCACAATCTCCAGCATCTAGATATTGCCCTCTGGTCACTAGCTAATGCTTAACCAGGTCCCACCTTAGATATCTGGCCCTCAGAGAAGGCTTCCCTGACCATTCTGGCAAAGTTAGACTCCACCGTGTAGAGTCATGCAGTAAAGCCTCCTAACAATACAGAAGCCTGGGTCCCAATCAGTCATCTGGCAACATGGAGTCACGCTACAGCACAGATACGCAGCTGGGCACTTAGAGAAAGTCCATATGCAGTGATATAATTGGCAACAGTATGTGTTCATTGGCTAGTGAAAAATATTAGATAGAGCTTTCAGAAGTGATCTCTCCTGTGCAAACTCTGAGAGGCTTAGGGAACAATAATATATTGCTAGTAAGATAAATAAAAACAACTGCCTTAAGGGGGACTCACAGCATGGCCTCTCTTACATCTGCTTTTGTCCTTTACTGTCAAACTACATTTTGTGGAGATCTTTAGAAGTATAATAACGGTCTGAGTCACACTGTTATATACATTAATAGCTTTAGCTATAGAAGAGTGTCCTGTACTCTTCTTCCAAGTTCTTCTTATTTGTATGTAATGAATATTTTCTGTAAATATTTTTCCCCCATTTGATAGCTTCAGGAGGGCGAGGACTGTGCCTGTCCTGTTGCCTGCATAATCTCCAGTGCCTACCACAGTTCCCATCATGCAGTAGGAAATACGTGCAATACCTATTCAATGGATTGGTGAATGACTTAATTAGGGGGTGAGAGATGTGTCCATGTGAAAGAGATACAGTACATAGGAGTTAAGTTTACTTAATTTAATACATGTAAAGTATATAAAGCAATGTTTGCCACATAGTAAGCACTCAATAAATGCTGTTTTTATTTGTTTAGCTAGAACAAAAATCATTCAAGTAGGGTAACACAAAAGATTAAGACCATTATTGACATAAATTATAAGGATGAGCACACGCTGTGTGGTTAGGCCTGTCAGAATGTAGTACAGGGTACTAAAGGAACTACAGCAATCCGCCACCCTCGCTGTTTTTAATTTAATTCATTTTAGCATCTGAATATACACATTCAAAAATCCCATATCTTTTCACATATGCCCAATGAGTACAGAGGCCTTAAATGACAGTACTCACAATAACAATGTCTTGGCCATATGACAGTCTATGGGATATGTTCGTGTTCCATTCTCTCAATGGATAGAAAGAAAAACAGTACCCTTGAATATCTGAAGGAAAGGCCACAAACATTTTTTTCTGAAAATAAAATAATATAGGATAAAAATATAAAAGACCTTATATTTCAAAACATAAAACTCCAACAGCTGCCTTGAAACTAATATAAAGAAGACTGTAAAAGAGAAGACCAGAGGTCACTCTGTCTCAGTTTATCCCAACATTGCAGCAATATTTCCTAAAGAATTAACTAAAGAAAGCAATTCAGGGAAGAAACACCTACTGGAAGAAAATTTTTAAGCCTATCAATTCAGTTTATTTTGAAATGGATGTCTTTTAGTATTTTTATTTACTAGGCTTAGGCTTTCACACTTTTTTGTAACTTTATTTAATGCCATTGATATTGTTTTCCCCCGAGAGTCAATATTTTTTATTTAACTAAACACATTTTGGCCATCTATATATACTTTTTAGGAACTTCCCAAACCACCTTCAATGGAGATGGATTATTATAAAATCAAATAATTATTTCACTGCCAGAATCTAATGTATATGACAGATCAGACACAATTATACCTAAAGCTTTAAGTAACAGTTTTCAAATACATAACTACTTACAATGTTCCAGAAGAAAAAATACATTCTGCTACATATATGTGGCAAATCAAGGTACTCTGGTAGAAATGGACATCTGAGGACTAGTCTAGTCAGCCATTTTATTTCAAAAAAGGAATATTTCTAAATTATATGAAGGTGCCTATATTAAGCTTGAATAATACAATAAATATGAAAAATATGTTCACCCCCAATCTATTCCTTCTTACTAAAAATATTGCTCTTTCCATGGGGCCAAATTGATGTTTAGCCTCAAGTACATTTGTAATGAACATTTCTGTTTTACTTTAATAAGTCATTCACTTTCCCTGGTTTCTTTCTAAAATTAACTCAAGTTTAATCCTATGAGTTAGTGAAAAGTGAAATCTCTTTGGAATATATAACAGAAAAAATTATGAATATTCTAAAGAAGGATACCTACCTCAGGCCCTGTGATGTGCATCAGACCTGAAACAGCAGAGGCAACAGCATCATAACCAGCTCGCTGAGACATCGGGCCTGTCTGACCATACCCTAAAACAATGAGAATAGACATATTCAGCACCACTCAGGGTGTGCTAAAACCATTATAAAGTAGCGTGTTAAAACCACTTAGTAGCCAGAAATCTTGCAGTATTTTGATACTATTAGATCTCTACTATCCCTTCAAGAAGGCAGTAAGAATTAATCATGGTGTTCTACCCCCAGAAAGTCAAAAACTGCTAATTTGCAGGCCAGATTTCACCTGCATGAGTGTTTTGTTTGGCCTACAGAGTGTTTTGAAATGATTTTACTTAGTTGCCAACATTTAAAAATCAGGAGATAACACACAAAATGCAAATTTTGGGATTTTCTTTTAAAAAATCAGAAAATTATTCAAAACTAGGCCCACATTCTTGCATAGCAACAAAGGATCAGCC
The DNA here is from genome assembly GCA_008086735.1 of Cheirogaleus medius. Taxonomy (NCBI): domain Eukaryota; kingdom Metazoa; phylum Chordata; class Mammalia; order Primates; family Cheirogaleidae; genus Cheirogaleus; species Cheirogaleus medius. Next base: position 13,164,101 of record VBSM01002217.1, read on the forward strand.
CTCCCCTTTACAGAGGGCATCTGTTCTCTGACTTGCCACAGTCTCCACCATTCCTCACTCCTCTCAGCCTGATCCCTTCATTTAACTTACTTCCCAGACCCCCACAGGCATTTGCTACCCTCACTCTGTACCCAACAACATACTGAGTAAAGCAAAACAATGTCTCGTTGGGTTCTATTTCTTCCTTTTTTGGCCTTCAGCAAGCAAGAATAAAGAGAACACAAGAAATATTTTCTCCTGCTCTCCCTGCTGCTTATTGTTGAATTATAAAGGTTATATCAGGAGCTGTGTCTCCAAATCCTGTGTGTCAACCAGAGAGTGGCCAAATGCAGAGTCTTACATACCACCAGCTATTTATTGTCATTCCCTGAGTACCTTGCTTTAGAAAGATCAAGAAAGTAAAGGAAAGGAAAGGAAAGATCCAGCCATCTGGAAAGCTCTCCCTCCATTTCGATCCACGTATCTATACATCTCAGTTCCTTGCATCTTCTAAATCTCCATTCAAACGTCTCCTTACCAGAGAGATCTTCCCTGACAACATTTTATAAAAAAGCACTCTCACTTCTCCCTTTTAATCTCCCATACCCAGTTATATTTGTCTTCATAGCCCTTATTACTGCAGATAAATAACATAGTTATTTGTTTACTAATTTATTTTATCTCCTCCCTACTAAAATGTATGATCCAGAATTTTTTTCTATTTGATTCACTGTTGTATACCTAGCATCTAGAAGAATGTTCAGTAACATTTATTGAAGAAATGAATGAATACTTGTTATAGTAAAATAATTTTCTTAAAAAACAAAATATCTATAAAAAGTAAATGAATAAAGAAACTAAAGAAGTGATAATCACCAATTAAACTACCCAAATGCACTTGCCACCTGAAGTGGTCTTTGTCAGAAATAAAAGTATGTAAAACAAAATCAACAGATAAAACTATCATTTACTATTAAGAAATTAAAATAGTTCAAGATTAAGTGATATTTATCATTATTGATGACTGAAAAGGTGTTAAAACATGTCCCTCCTTATGTTTTATGGAAAATTTCAAATAAATAAAAATAGATAGAATATATAATAAGCCCATCAGCCAACTATTAAGTCTTTAACAATTGATTTAATCTACCTGAGCCTCAATGTCTTCATCTGTAAAATGGCACTACTCACATTTATCTCATAGATTTCTTAGGAGGATTTAATTTGATAAGACAGCATAAGCAAAGTACATTTTACTTTTAAAACTAAATATATATAGTTACTAAATATGCATTAATCAATGTACTAATAATATATTAGCTTACCTTTGCCACAAAATATTGAGAATAACAAAAAGAAAACTGCCCTGAGGTATGCCTAAATGATGAGAATAGATATTCTAAGCATTGAAATTATATTGTTTAATAACCCATAAAAATTGAAAATTTTTGTATTAATTCTTGAAAACTTGCATTTGTTTATTGTAGAAAATAATCTTACAATAATAATTTTATAAATATATACAGTATGTCAAAAATTATTCCACCTTTTCACACCCTACACTTACCTTAAATATTTGAACACTGACTACCAGTACTATCAACAACTATTTATGATGATAAGTAAACAAAATTTTAAAACAGGGAACATACATCAAAATGGAATTTTGCTAAGATTACTCTGTTGGCAATGTGCAGAATGAAATTATTAATAATTTAATGAAGAGCTGAAAAATAGTAAGCATGGGATCCAGCTAGTTCTTTTTAATTTTATTTGTAGCTTTACAATTCTAAAAACAACTATGATCAAAATCTAAATTAAAGAGAAATAAGTTAAGCATGTCAGTTCTATTTTATATTCAAGTAAGGTGGCAAGGAAAATTAAGGAAGTTACAGAAAATCAGAGAGGAACACCCTTTGCTCTCCTCCATCTTCCACTTTGTCACTCACATTCATTTTAAGGAGCAACCTCGCCATCTTGTGGCTTTTATGAACATTGACTATGAGCAAAACTTGTATTTCCAGACTTACAGTTAAAATGTGGAGGGAGGAAACTGAAGGGAAAAGATTTCTTATCTTTTAATATTTGCCCCAAGTGCCATATGATCAGGCCTGACTGCCCCTGGTTTTATTCATTTTTCTGAATTGTGTCTAACTTTATGTTTTCCTTCTCTCCTTAACTAGAGCTACTACCAGGGCTCTTGCTTTCTCTAATTCCTGTGACACCTCCCATAGGGCTCATCACTCTATTCATGGTTACCCTTTTGGAGGTCACAGATCCCTCTGATAACCTGGAGAGAAGCTATGAACTCTCCCCAGAAGAAAGTAACTGAACAAAAGCTCATATTCTTAGAACCCCATTCAGGCACCCCTGGGTTAATAACAGGATAAGGACACTCAGTAGGTCACTGCTCCACACCTGGAGCATCTCAATTATCAAGGCAACTCTCCTGACGGGGATCAAGGACAGCTTTGAGGCTTCCAAGCAACTAAGTGCTTCCAAACAACTAAGCACCTAATAATAAAAGGAAAAGAGAAATCAAAATAAAGCATCTCTCATCTAGACTGTTTCATTAGCCTCCTATTTCTAGTCTTCCTACCTCATTCTTGGCTTTTGTGATCAGTGATCTCTTTAAAATGTAAATCAGAATACACTACTTTCCTACCTAAAGCTTTCTAGGGGCTTACCAAGTTGCCTAGAATAAATCCAAACTCCTTATCCTGACTTAGCGGGCCCTATGTGGCTTGGTCACTACATACTCTCTGGTCTCAGCTCATCGATTTTCCCACTGCCCTATCTTGAGTCCCACTGGCCTTCTTAGTGTTCTCTGGATACACCCACTGCTTATTCCCACCCTGGGCCTTTGCACTACAGAGAATGTCCTCCTGTCCAATCTTCACATGGCTGGCTATTACTGATTATGTCATCTTAACTATATGCTTCTCTTAGAGGCCTTCCCTACCATCCAATCTAAAATAGACTCCTAGGAACTCTCTAGCATTTTATCCTATTCTCATCCTCTCTAAAGCACTTATCACTAGATGATAGTTTTAACGTTTTGATGAATATCTGTGTCTCCTCTAGAACATAAGCACCATGAGGCCTATGACCTAGGTGTCTGTTCTCTGAGATACTTCTGGGGTTCAACTGTTGACAGTCCCCAGTAGTCCATATTTGGTGTCCTCTCATCTCATTCTCATCTTTCTAATGAATCTCATCCATTCCATGACACCAAACAAGATACTGGCACCCCCCATATATAGAGTAACAACCGTATTTATCGAGTTATTGTGCATTAGGCACTCTGTTAGACTTTCATCAATTAAATCATTTAATTCACACAACAACCCTATGAGTTAAGTACTCTTATCACCTTTTTACAACTATAAAAACTGCGACTTAGAAACAGTAAGCCACCTGCCAAGGTCACACAGATAGGAAGTAGCAGAGCTAGGATTTGAACCCAAGTCTAGGTCCTTAAATATGAAGATGTTTGTGTATGTTTGTGTGTGTATGGACATCTCCACCAAAAAGGCAAAGGTACTGCAAGCTGACACTGCCCTAAACGGAGCTTATCGTCTCACTTCAGTCACATTCACATGCTACCAACCCAGACTGCTCCAACTATATTCACTATTTCACTCACTGAAACATCACCCGCATATTTGCACAATCCAGAAATCTAAGGGTCATCCTGGATTCTTTTCTTTCACTTCCTGCCCATAATCAATTGATCATTAATTCCTGATTATTCGACCTACCAATAATTCTCAGGTCCATCTAGCCTCTTATGTCCTGCAATAGCTTCCTCTGCCTCAGTTTATTCTTCACGTGGCTACAAAGGCCTTTTGAATATGTAATTCTAACCAAGTCATTTCCCTATTAGAATTCTTGTTAAGGCCACGCACGGTGGCTCACGCCTGTAATCTCAGCACTTTGGATAGCTTGAGGCCCAGAGTTCAAGACCAGCCTGAGCAACATAGTGAAATCCCATCTCTACAAAAATTAGCTGAGCCTATTGGTATACACCTGTCATCCTAGCTACTCAGGAAGCTGAGGTGGGAGGATCACTTGAGACCAGGAGTTTGAGGTTACAGTAAGCTGTGATCATAGCACTGTACTCCAACCTAGGCAACAGAGTGAGATCCCATCTAGGAAGGAAGGAAGAGAGGGAGGGAGGGAGGGAGGGAGGGAGGGAGGGAGAGAGAGAGAGAGAGAGAGAGAAAGAAAGAAAGAAAGAAAGAAAGAAAGAAAGAAAGAAAGAAAGAAAGAAAGAGAGAAAATAAATTCTTATTAAATTCCTCAGTATAAATATAATAGCTTCTTGGCATGGTATATGGAATCACTTGTGACCTAGCACCTATCCACTTCATACACATTATATATCCTGCCATTCCTCTAAAACAACTCATACTTAGAATAGCTGTTCTTTAAAAATGCAAGACTCTTTAATTATTTGGATCCCAATTCAAATTTAAAAAGAGAGAGAGAGAATTGGGAAAATCTGAAAACCAACTGCATATTTAACGATATTAAGGAATTATTTTTATTTACATGTGATAATGGCATTGGAAGATTGTGCTTTAAAAAGAGTCTTTTTCTATTACATATGTTCTGAAATATTTAGAAATGAAATGATACGAAGTCTGAGATTTGCTTTTAAATAAACAGGGGGTATAAAACTATTATATATCAATAAATATTTTTAATAAAATAAAGTGATAATTTAAAAAATAAAAAAATAATGAAGGGGCAGGAAGAATAGGTGGCATTGTAGATAAAACAAGATTGACCAAGAATTGATCATAATTGAGCTGGGTAATGTACACCATTATACTATTCTCTCCACTTTTAGGTAACTTTAAATTTTCCACAATAAAATGTTAAAAAATAATAATAAATTTTAAATTGATATGCAAATTTCATTTTGAATGGCTAAAAGTATACAAATGAATATTAGAGCTGAATGGATCTGGAGCAAAAATTCTTCCTTTACAGATGAAAAAAACTGAGGTCCGGAGAGGTTTGTGACTTGTCCAAAGTCATACAGCCAATGAGTAACAAAACTGGAACTAATGTTCAAGTTTTCAGTTTCCCACTCTAATTCTCCATCTGAGCAGGAATAGCTAGTATTCTATTCTGAAGATTCTTTTTAGCCACTTTGTACTTTATAGGATTAATCCCAAAACAAATTCAAGAGCCAGTTCTATGATAAGTATTTTTGGTTTTTTGTTTTGTAGACATGTCCCTTATTGTTCCTCTTTCTTCCACTGTGAGAACTAAATGAGACATATTCAGCAAATGCCCCAAAGTTTCACAATCTTATAGCTTTCCACTCAACTTTTTCTATTCACATTGTGAAAAATTTTCCTGTTACTTTGAAAGTTCTCCCACAATCATATTGTCTATTAATAGTTTGTCCTTCTTCCATATGCATAACAATTTAGATTATCACAGTGGTTCCTCATTTTGTTTGTTTCCTTCTTTTATCTTTCTCTCAGGGTACAGATACAGCATGTCTAACCTGCAAGATTTGCACCTTTCTATATGCATGATTACAAAACCAACCTTAGGAGCATTCCAATGAGATTCCTATAAATTTCAATACAACAAGAAACCTCCCTGCATACCATGCATATCTCCTAGCCAATCTGAAATAACACTTGACCCAAGGACTCCATAAGGTCAACTAACAGAGGTAATTTAATAATAATAATAATTAATATGTACAGAGCACTTGCTATGTTCTAGGAACTGTGTTGGAACTTTGTATGTGTTATCTCATTTAAGTCTCACAAAAACTCCATGAGATAAATTTTATTGTCCTAATTTGAGAAAAATGAGGTTTTGAAAGACTAAGAGCCTTACCCAAAGTCATAACAGCTACTTACTGGACACTCATTACTGTGAGAAATATTTTACAAAATATTTCTATGAGCATCGACAATTCATATGTTGTTCAAAGAGTAAAAATGTGATTAATGTAGTTTGCTACTTCAATAACCTTCGACATTAGACCCCCTCAATCTCTATCACAGAGAGGCAGCAAAAGTGGTTGATTAATTACATAGCACCTAAAACATCTGGAATATAATACTAATAAACTTATGTTCCTAGTCAGAAAAAAAAGTTTGCACTGATATCTGTCTTTATCACAATTACCAGTTTGTTTTACCATATCCAACTTGGTAATGCTAATAATACAAAAAAGTACTTTTTGTTTGACAATTGTTTTATATGCATATGTTTCATTTTCCCCAATTGGACAGCGTAACACTAGGCACAGTAGAAACTTAATAAACACTTTTCACCTGACTGGTGCATATTTTTGTATTTTGTACTATTCCATGCATGCCTATGCTATTCTTCACATAAACTATCAAAATTAATGTTTTCAGAATATTAACAGGAGTTAGGAGTAACTGGGTATCAAGATACTATGTTGCCTACAATACACACTGGGTTTTTTATGGAAAAGAAATAAAAGTCTTCAAAACTATCATCATCCAAATAGAGTCTACAATTGTAAAGCCTCTGATGACCATGCTAATGCATCCTGCCTAAAGTGACTTTAACTATACTCACAATCAAATACAAACACACACATATACATAAACATGCACGCACAGATTATCCTAAATCCTAGAAGACTTATGCAATTAGGGAGAGAAAAAACTATTATAAACTGCACTGATATAATGTAAATAAATTGAAAAATTTGTCTTCAAATTAAGAATTCAAATATATTTTCATGAAATCTATTCTAAAGAAACTCAGCAGTTATATCTATATCCCAAGGGTCAACATTTTCTACAAGATGAATGCACTCACATTCTGACAGATGCATCATAAAATCATTAAAGAATAAAGAGAATTACCATTGTTAAATATTTTTCATTTTCGGGAGCACAATCAATTTTTAAATGACAGAAGTATAAAAAATACTCTTTGAGTAGAAAAGAAAATAAAAACCCAGCCAGACTCTCACATAAAACCAATTCCCTATAGCTGAATTCCCACACTCTAAATAGCAGCACTACGTCAGCCTGTGAAAGGACATTTTAGGCAAAGAACACAAAAATGTTCAGTACAGACCTCTTTACAAACCAAGACTAAACATCATCTCAAATCAAATCCAGATAAATGGATAACAATGAGTAACAAATTAACAAGAATCACCTTTAGCCTTGTTCTACTGCCAAGAGGAAAATACTCAAGTACAGTCTACATCTTTACTTAATAGAGATAAATGAAACAAAAGAATTAAAGCAACCCAAGTAAGAAAAATATTAAATAAAATCCAGTAACTTTTGAACTGCCCAAAGTGAGAGCAATTAAAGTCTTTTCAAAAGTGCAGACTTCAGGGTAAGCAATGCTTCCTAAATAAGCAAATACACAAAGTGACTCCAAATTCCAGAGCAGAAAAATAACATGAAATCAGGAGAAATGGCATGTAATGGTACATATATCATGTGATTGCCCAGCTGAAAATAATCATTTATAGAATAACTAATGGGAGGTTTAAAAAGTTAGCAGTTATAAGCACATCTAGTGCTCAGATCTTGGTTTTTAAATATCATTCTCCACTCAGTAGAACCAGGGCTCCTTGGAGAAATAGTTGATTTCAAGACAAGGGCAAGAAAAAAAAACCAGGATGAACCTGAAACATCTTAAGCCAAAAATTAAGAAAGTGTTCAAAGAATAATGGGGACAGAGGAAAAGCATAAAGATTCATCTTGAAAGTGTTCTCACTAACCAATTGGGGGATAATTTGAGCAACAAAATAAATAATGATAATTAAAGATTACAATTGATTGAATAGATATGGATACAAGAGTTCCCATTGATATAAACAAATAAGGGAGAAAGGAAAGCTCTTGCTTGTAGTAGAAACCAACTAATAAATGCAGAAGGAATGGTGGAATTAGAAAATCACTATTTGTCTATATCATAATAATAGTAAACTCACCCAAGAATCATCAATGTATAATAAAACTGGTAGATGGAAGTTTGAGAAGTACCAGAATATTTGCATAGTCTCAAAGTATATCCTCCAACCCCCACAAGATATCCTTTAACTACAAAGGGTAAAATAGAACTTTCCAGTGGAGAAAGCTGTCAGGTACCACCTTAACTCAATGATCAAAGTTGAATTGCTAGTAATGGGACTCATCAACAGCATGTGCCTCCTGATATGTACTGAGAAGACTCAGCATCGCTTTCTGGGGTGTGCTGCCAAAAGTACTTAACTTGAATCTATTCATGAGGAAACATCAGAGAAATCCAAGTTAAGGGACATTCTACTACATAATTGACCTGCACTCTTCAAAAATGTCAATGTCATGAACTACAAAGAAAAATCCAAGAACTATAAAGAAAGACCCAGATTAAAGGAGACTAATGAAACATGACAATTGAGTGCAATGCAGATTTTCTATTTTCTTTTGCTATAAAGGACATTATGGGGACAACTGAAAAAATATCAATAAGATCTGTAAATTGCATAATAGTATTGTTTCAATATTAATTTCCTGATTTTGGTAATTGTACTGTGGTTACATAACAGAGTTCCTTGTTTTTATGAAGTACAAACTGAAATATTTATGGGTAATGGGGTACCACCTGCTTGTGCTTTATTCTTATATGATTCATAAAAAATGTAAATAGCTTAAATAGATAGATGGATGGATGGATATATACATAGACAGACAGAGGCAGGAAAGATAAGGCAAAAGTATTTGTATATCCAAATACATGCAATAATAAACCACTCTGTAAGTAATGAGTTCTAACATGTATCTGAAAACCATTTAACTTGCCCCATCCTTTAGGAAGAAGAGGGCGAAAAGGAAGACAAAGACGAAGAAGAAGAGGGAGAGGCTGCAGCAGCAGAGGAAGAGGAGGAAGACCTATGTAACATCTCCTGAACACTTTCTATATGCCAAGCACTTCGCATACTTTATCTCATTTGATCCTCACAATAACCCTAGAATATGCAGATGAGGAAATTGCAGCTTAGAAAGGTTAATTAACTTGCTCTAAGTTACACAGAAGTGGCAGATCTAGTGTTTCAACCAGTCTATCAAGGACAATGACTCTCTTCTCCTGGCCCTTCTTTAATCTGAGCAGTTCTACCTTTACTGATTTGAGGTTTCTGGGTAACATATTTGAAGAAAATGCCAAACAACCTTAAAGAACTATATGATACTGTGCTGCCTCGCAATGTTCCTAGACTTTTCTTTGAGGTTCCAATGATAATATCAGTTAGTAAGATACAAAACTAAAGCTATTATGATGAGGTCAGGGCAAGGTAGTTAAAGCTGCTCACTAAGTCCAGTACCTTAAAGCAAAACTTCAGGAAAGAAAAAACACTCACCACAGTTCTCAAGCCCAAAGTAGAAAAACCATGATAAATTCATTTCATTTCCAGTAAATCAGTCTCAACATTTTATTCCAGTAATATTGATTTGACAAATGTCTACTAAGTATCTACTATATGCAAATATTACTTTCAAGAAAATCAGCACTTAAGAAAAACCATTAGTGTCCACTAGTGATAGTACCCAACTCCATGATCTGAGCAACTCCATTTTGCTGAGCACAGTTTCTAACACCTCCATGGAGAGAGTGGAGGTGATGGAGAAGAGATATAGGCAAGTAGTGAAGGTCTTACTTAAGCATACTGCCATGATGACCTAATTTTTTTACCTAATTTGCTCTCTGGGCTTGGCAGGGGTTTAAAACCTGCTGATTGTCACCTGGGAAAGACATTTTAATGAATTCTTCCAAGACCTCCCCCACCTCATCAGTGGGGATCTCTCACCTCCAGAATCTCTTTATACTGATGAATCTATCTCTTTTCCAGCTGGTCACTTGTAAGTCCCTCCTCAGCCCCAGATATCATCAATACACCATGAGCTTCCTTCTACCCTCTTGGACAGGATCTTAAACAAGTACAGATGTTCTTCTCTTTCTCACCCAATCCGTTGGAAATACTAGCAGGACTACAGTGGCTTCCCAAACCACAGCCCTCCTCTGACTCTTTAAATATCTCAGGCATGAATCACATATCAATCCACTTATCAAAACCAATCCTTTCAGAGGTCCCAAAGGCTTATATAAATTTTACAGAACTGTTTCTTTTGAAACTATGAACATTTGATTAAAAGTTTTTAATTAAAAATGATTATGGAATTGTACCAAAATTTTAAGTAATTACCTCAGGATGACGACTCATAATTAGTTTCTTTTTTATACTCCTCTATTTTCAAAGTTTTCCAAAATGATCATTTTTTTACCTTCACGATTAATAAAAGAGCAATAACAGCTTTTAAAATTAAAAAATAGGTAATAGGTTTATTCTACAATTAGATCTCTGATTGTGATACTTCTATATTTTCAATATGATTATAAATGAAAGCTGCGTTTTTATTTTTGTTTTGTTTTTGTCTTTTTGCTAAGTGCATGACAAATATCAAGAGATCTAACCATAGTCATATATCTGGTATCTAGACCAATGGTAAAGACATTGACTTCTAAAACTAAAACAAAAATTGTCCTTTTAGTGTATCTTCATATCAATAAATTTGTCTTCCTCATTATTTGAGATAAGCTAATATTAAGATGAATTTACATTTTCTTTCAACAATGCAAGCAATAGTAAAGGAAGATGATGTCAGAACATTTTGTGTTGGGAGAGTCAGCTCAGGTTCAAAATTTTTTGTGGCTAACCCAAAAATAAATAATTTAGAATTTACCGTGCTAAAATAAAAAACTAAGGTGAGGCTGGCATTATTTTCTAGAAAATGGATAAGCCATGCATGTACTAAATTTATTAAGTTAAATAGTACTACAAGATTTATAACAAAAAATGTAGTCTTCCATCTCACACTTCCCTATGCCCAAATCCCAAGCTCTTGCTTCCAGTATTTACCTTTCATATTTTTACCATTTAGTATGATGTTAGCTGTGGGTTTATGATATACGGCCTTTATTGTGTTGAGGTACATTTCTTCTATATCTAATTTGCTGAAAGCTTTTAACATGAAAGGATATTGAATAATGTCAAATGATTTTTCTGCATCGGTTGAGATGATCATATGATTTTTATCCTTCACTCTGCTAATGAAGCCAAAGCAATCTTGAGCAAAAAGAATGCTGGAGGCATCACATTTGCTGATTTCAAAATATACTACAGAGCTATAGCAGCCAAAACAGCACATAGATCAAAGGAACAGAATAGAAAGCCCAGAAATAAATCCACACAGTTACGAGTTAACTGTTCTTCTACAATGGTGCCCAAATACCCAATGGAGAAAGGACAGGCTCTTCAATAAATGGTGCTGGGAAAACTGGATATTCACATGCAGAAGAATGAAATTGGACCTTTACCTCATACCATATACAAAAATAAACTCAAAGTGGATTAAATATTTATAAGCCCTGAAATCATAAAACCACCCCAAGAAAACAGTAACCCCAAAAGCATAAGTAATAAAAGCAAAAATAGGCAAATAGGATTGCATCAAACTAAACAACTTCTGCACAGCAAAGCAAACAATAAACAGAGTGAAGAGACAACCTACAGAACGGGAGAAAATATTTGTAGACCATATATCTGACAAAGAATTATTACCCAATATATATATATATATAGAAATCAAACAACTCAATAGCAAGAAAACAAATAACCCAATAAAAAATGGGCAAGTGCATCAATACATGAGTGGATTAACAAAATGT
>VBSM01002217.1:13177134-13193222 GCA_008086735.1 Cheirogaleus medius
AGAACATGTTGAACATTTTCTTTCAATAGGTCAAGACTGTTAATTGTATTATCCAAGTCTTCTATATCTTTAATGATTTTTTTTGCTCTATTTGTCTTATCCATTACTGAGAAAGAAGCATTAAAATCTTCAACTACAATGGTCAATGCATATGTTTCTCCTTGTAGTTATGTCATTTTTTTTTTTAGTTTTGTCATTTTTTGTTTTTTGTATAATGAAGCCATACTATTAATATTTAGGGCCTATATCTTTAGAATTTAGAAACTTCTGATGAATTTGTCATTTTGAACTTTTCATGAGGTGATAAAATAATAAAAATGAATTTATCATTTTGAACTTTTAATCACTGTGAGGTGCCTAGGTCAAGATTTCTTCCTGTTTATCTTCCTTCAATTTGGAGTGATCCTCCTCACTCCTAACTTGTAATCCTCCACACACTCTATTTATTCATCTGACAGCTAGTACCGGAGGATCCAGTGCAGAACACCAACACACTGGGTAATGGCTGAGCCACCAAATGAAAGGCCCTAGGTCCTGGAATAATTAGTCACCCCTCAGTATCCATGGGAAATTGGTTTAGTACCTTCCACAGATACCAAAATCTGTGGATTCAAAAGTCCCCGATATGAAATGGCATAGTATTTGCATATAACCTATGCACATTATTCCATAAATTTTAAATCATCGTGAGATTGTTTATAATATCAAATATAATGTAAATGCTATGTAAGTAGTTGTTATACTGTGCAGTTTAGGGAATAAGGACAAGAAAACATCTGTACATGTTCAGGACAGATGCAATTTTTTTTCCAAATATTTTCAATCCACAGTTGGTTGAATCCACAGATGCAGAACCCACAGATAGGAGGGCCAACTATATATACAGCACAAAGCCCACTTTAACTCATACTATCTGTGACATAAGAAAGAATAAACTATTACTAAGTCATTGAGATTTGAAGCTTGTTTATTAAAGAAGGTTGCCTACCCTAACTAATATACTATCCTTCCAGCTATTCAGTCTTTCTTGATTCCTCTCTTTCTCTTATAATTCCACATCTGATTCACCAGCAAATTCCCTCAGTTCTAACTTCAATATATGTCCAGAATCTGACCACGTATCACCACCTCCACTAATACCTTTCCTGGTTCAAGGCACCATCAGCCTCTCATGTTGATGAATGCAGTACCCTCCTAATCGGTCTCCTTGCTTAATCCTTTCAAAACATAAATCTGATTATATCATTCTTCTGCTCAAAAATCCCCTCTTGGCTTGCCATCTCACTAAGAGTAAAAGCCAGGTCCTTACAACTACCTGCAGTATCCATGGGATCTGGTCTCCATCTACCTGTCTACACTAATCTGTTAATTTCCCCTTCACTCACTCTGCTCCAGATACACTGACCCCCCACCCAATGTTCCTCAAGCAAACCGAACTCACTTACACCTAAGAACCTTTGCACCTACCAATCTCTGCTTAGAATGCTTTTTTTCTAGATATGATTCTCATGAGTCTATATGCCTCATTTCCTTACTTCCTTCAGACCCTTTCTCATATGCCCCCTTATGCACAGGACCTTTCCTAACCCCATTCCCATAATTCCTCCCCCCATCCCCACAATTCCTCCCCCCATCTCAATAGTTTTCAAAGAAGAGGGCCACTTACTTAATTTATTACAGTGGTTAAGAAGGCTAAAAACCTGAATGGCTGCATGGGGCACAGCCCTCCTGACCCACACTAAACTATGACATAAGAAAGAAAGAAACCTCTATCACATAAAGTCATTGAAATTTAGGGGTTGTTTAGGATAGTAGTTTTCTATATAAAATTGAGGTAATTTATCTTTGTTGGGGATAGAGTCTTAGTACCAGACTTGTGACTTTGGACAAGATTGGAGGCCTCAGTTTTATCACTGAAAATAAAGATAAGGGCCAGGTGCAGTGGCTCACATCTGTAATCCTAGCACTCTGGAAGGCCGAGGTGGGAGGATTGCTTGAGCTCAGGAGTTCAAGACCAGCCTGAGCAAGAGCGAGACCCCATCTCTACTAAAATAGAAAAAATTAGCCAAGCGTAGTGGTGTGCACCTGTAGTCCCAGCTACTCAGGAGGCTGAGGCAGGAAGATCACTTGAGCCCAGGAGGTTGAGGTTGCTGTGAGCTAGGCTGATGCCAAAGCACTCTACTCAGGGCAACAGAATAAGACTCCATCTCAATAAACTAAAATAAAAATAAAAAGTTATTTAAAAAAAAAGAAAATAAGGATAAATAGTATCCTGCATAAATTTTTATGAAGACTAAATGAGGTGCATGTAAAGCTTTGATCACATAGTAACACTCAACAAATTTAAGATATTATTAGTTAAGGTAGAAATTCTTGAAATTGAGGAAACACATGTAAAGTGGCATTTACAATTTACAATTGGCATAGTAAAGACATTGGCTGAAAAATATGGAATTGGGGAGATCCTGGAGAAATGGTGCTTAAAATGGTAAGAGAAAATGTGAAAAGCACTTGTCTTGAATCTGATGATGACTTAACTAGGGATGAGAAAGGACTGATGAATAACCTGAAGAATTTAGTAGAAAGTAGACAGCATAAATTTAGAGGTCATCCAGTCAACATAGTTATTTCCCTGTTATGCAGCAAAGAAAAAGGCTTTTGTTTTTCCTTGTCGACAGTTTAAACACTGCACTAGCCAGTCTCTAAAATTTTATATGATATTAACATGATTCTACATTCCAGAAAACATAGGTATCATCAAAATCTTCTCGACTCTTTCTTCCTTGGAAGCTGCCATCCAAACTCTCGTCTTTCTTTAACCTAAAAATTCTTAAACAATAGACTGTTCACTCTATTTTATCACTTTCCATTCCCTCTTTAATATCCTTATAATTTGGCTTCTTCTCCCATCACTCTATGGAATTGTTCCTGCAGGGTCAAAAATAACCTCTTAATTGCTTAATCTAATGGTTTCTTTTTCTAGTTCATATCCCATTTGGCTCAATAATTAACAAACATTTGTTGAGCAACTACTACATTATAGACCTCATGCTAACATTGAGAACACAAAGACAAAAAGACAGAATTGCTATCAAGACAATCACAGACTCACACTTGAAGGAGAGGGAAGTCAAATAATTACATTACAAAGCTTGGCGCAAAGTAAATACAACACTTATTTGCTCATAAATAGGTGGATGCATGCATGCCTATTTAGATGGATGAATACAATCTATTAAGTGTTAAAAATCAAGATAGTATAAAAGGGGCTATGGGAGTACAAGGATAGAAATGTTTTCTGCACAGATCTGACCCTAATGACTTTACCTTCCCCTGGAAATTCTCTCCTACTGTGGCCCCCAATATTGAACTTATGTTCCTTTTCCATTTTTCCCTGATCCCCAGATGCTTCTCCAATGGTTCAAACTTGACAATTTAAAATTATCTCAATTCCTTTCTTTTGGTCACTCAATTCATATTCTAAATCTTTCTTTAGTCCATCCCCTCCACTCTATCTCCGCTGTGTCCACTTTGTGTAGATTCACTGTCCATCCTCAACACCATTTCAACAGGCCCTCTGCTGTCAGGATATTCCCTTGTTAAATGAAGGGAATTTCATTTCTATCTACAGTTAGTTATTTTCCTAAAATGGATTTGACCATGACATTCCCCTGCTTAAAATCTTTGAAGATTTCCTGTTGATGACAGGATGAGTAAGCCTGGCATATAAAGTTCCATGTGGCCTCAGTTTACTTTGCAAGACTCATCTTCCTTATCTACCTAAGACCTTATACACTTAGGATTCTGCACTACTCTTTGAACACACCATGTCATTTGTGCCTCAGTTCCCTTGCCTAACTTATCCCACTGTCTAGAATGCCCTTTCTCTCCATTCTCTGCCTTAAGAAAAATAAATCATATTTCAAAAGCCAACTACTGTCTCCTGTGCTAAGATTCAACTAGCACTCCACCACCAGCTCCACCACACAGTCAGTCAGTCCCTAACCTGCATTCCCATGACACTTTTGCCCGTTCCTTAAATGGACTTGTAACTATCTGGCTGTATATGAACTGCCTCCTGCCCCAGGAGCTGTTGGCTGCCCATGTGTCTTATTCATCTTTATGCTCCTAGTACCTGTCAAAGTATCCATGTCAATAAATATTTCTTGAATGGATAGGTATTCTATCACCTCAGTATAGGTTACGCAAATTTAGTCTTTTTTCAACTTAGAAAAAGTTCTTTCACTTGTTACTTTTTAAAATATTGCCTAAGATTACAAGGCAAAAATAACTGTGCACTATAATACGACATACAACGGAAGTGAGCGTAGAAACAGCATTGAGGCAGAGAATGTGGGAAACATTAGAACAAGAGGATTAACATATTTAGTTTCCCGTCCCTGCCCTGAGAAAGGGTTGCTCAAGTGCAGTGTCCTCTTAGTTTTAAGTACCATTGCACACATATTGGAGCTGCAAGTACATGGCAGGCTCAAGTCTGGAGTACTTAAGGCGAAGGGGAGAAGACTCAAGGCTTGAGGATAATATTGCATGTCATGATTGTATCACTGTTATAGATTCCATTTGCACTTTTATTTAATTCTTATAATAGCATTGTAGGAGGAGGCACCAGCATCACTGTTCCCAATTTATAACCAGGAAACTGAAGTTAAGAGAGATTAAATCACTTGACCAAAGTTATACAGCAATAATGATAGAACTTGGACTTCAACCCAGATTTCACTACTGAGCCTTCGCCCTCCATTATGTAGTCTCATAAAAAGGAGTTCCAGGTATGACTAGTATTATATATAATATAAAATTTATACAACTCAATCTGAAACATATTTAATGACATAATATCTTTAATATCTATGGAATAATTTACAGTTTTCAAATAACTTTTATGAATTACATCTCAGACTCACTAGCAGCCTATGAAGTAAGCAGGGTAGATTTTATTTCTATTTTAAAGATGAGGACATTTAGAATAAGACCAGTGTAATGACTTCCTCAAGGTCACATGGCACCATAATACAAGTCTCATAAACCCTAGCTGAGAGCTTTCAATTATGCTGCATGATATTTTTCATAATATATAAGCACTTAATATTGATACCATAATTTTGTCTAGATGTAATTTGCCTATATGTAAATTATGCCAATTGTGTATTATTTATATAAAATAATATATAACAAATGCTATGCACAGTGTTTAATACATGGCAAGCACTCAGTAAATATTAGACATTATATTGCATAGCCAAACTAAATGTAAATTTTTTCCTGATTCCATTTCTTACTACTTCTGTAATCATTTTCACTGTGGAGGATTATTTCCATTCTTGGGAATGTAGGCACAGGACTCAGATTCCTGATTTTTACATCATAATGTATTTTCTGTCCTAAGTATCCTCAGGGCCTAGACTTCTGAAGCTCAAAATGGAACAAATAAAATACCTTTTTTCTCTCTATCCTGTGGTGTCATCCCTGCCTTCAGGCCAGGAATACCAAATGCTCTCTATCTGGGGCCTGCAAACATTTTCTGTAAAGTTCCAGAGAGTAAATATTTTAGGCTTTATGAGGCTTTGGGTCTATGCTGCAGCTACTCAACTCTGCTGTTGCAACACAAACATAGCCATAAACAATACGTAAACAAATGGGCATGGCTATGTTCTGATAAAATTTTATTTTCAAAAGGAGATAGAGGTCAAATTTGGTCCACAGGCCCTCTCAGGCCACTGCTCTAGATAACTGAATTGAGGAACTGCAAGGAATCCTAGAAAATGCATGCTGTGAGTGTGGTGGTGGGAGAGGTGGGGGCATGAGAGGAATATGTATTTTAACATATTTCTGCTCCACTCTGATATCTCACGAACTGAGATTCTGCCTGTGCCTTACTCCTCTTTTTCCCCCACCATCTGTACCTGAAAAGCCTTTGGGCCACTTTGACCATTGTTCTAAGCTTTCCACATTACTTTGAGTTGTCTTAGATACTGCAGGACTCAAGGTGGTCAAAATGAGGGACCAAGAAGCTTATGTCCAGTAAACCTCACGGCTTCCCGTATGTAATAAATAACTCAAGTCCAAGTGACTGATCAGATCTGAAATGGTGGAGGGATTACAGCTCAGAAGCATATTGTATTCCACTCAAAGAAGTAAATGCTCCATAGAAACACTAAAGATAAAGACTAAAGACTTTGTTGCTGACAATTGATCCTGTGCACCATCAGCTAGACACTGGCAGGTAAAAGATGTAAACAGGATATTTTTGTGGTGATGGAACAAGAATACGTATAGAACCACTTAGTGGAACCACTGCATCCACGTGCAGGGTTTGACACACAGTTGAGGGTGTGTGAGAGGCCAGGGACTGAGGCATAGTAGGGGAAGAAGAGTAGAAGACTCAATATGTGAAGATGATAAGAGAATGAATAAGATTCTGGGTGCATCCAACTGCGGTGAAGACTCATTCCATGCTACCATTTGGCTTTCCTTGGAGAACTGCAAAAAACATGGTTGAAATGTCTCACTGGACCCTGTAGGGTAAATGTGCCTTCCTAGAAAAACTGGGGACCAAAAAATTTCATCTCTTAGATTGAAAATATAAAAATAATTATGATATAGTCTATTTTTATTTTGAAGTAAAATCAGCAATTCTCCCAGAACTTTCATGATTATAACTATTTATCATATTAATTAATTCTTCTCTTCAGAAAGTATTAATTTAAATTCCCATCCCTCAATCCTTTGAGTATTTCTTAGGCAATGTTGGGAATGATAAATTATTTACAATAGAATGATAAAATAGAGAAAATAGCAATAAGAATCTAAAGATGTAAAACTAGTGTATGGAATAGAATTCTGAGAAAAAATATGAAATATTGGTCAATATTTAGCATTAAGCAAACAACTATGTGTCCTACACTGTGTTAATCCCATCAGATTGAAAATATATAAAAGACAAAATCCTTGAAATAAAGAAATTTTAATTTATACACATAAGAATTTATTCTTGAACAGGGAGTGTTTTATATATTCAATATCTAGTCTTCAAATATTTGTATTCGTAAGTCACAATCTAAGACATATTAAAACAGTATTTTCTAGTGGTTGTGACATAGTAATATGAATTTCTTCCATAGTATACCTTGTAGTTTAGATTAGTCTTTCTTTTTTTTATTTTGTTTTATGGTGGTAAATTATACATAAACATAAAATGTACCATTTTAACAATTCTTAAGTGAACAATGCAGTGGCATTAGTATATTCACATTGCTGTATAACCATCACCACAATCCATCTCCAAAACTTTTTCATCTTGTAAAACCGAAACTTTGTACCTATTAAACAATAACTTCCCATTCTCCCTTCCCTCCCAACCTCTGGCAACCACCATTCTACTGGAAGAATTTGACTACTCTAGGTACCTCATATAAGTAGAATTACATAGAATTTGTTCCTTTATAACTGGCTTATTTCATTTACCATAATGTCTTTAAGATTCATCCTTATTGTTGCAAGTGTCAGAATTTCTTTCCTTTTTAAGGCTGAATAATATGCCATTGCATGTATATACCAGATTTTGCTTATTTATTCATCTATCAATGATACAATTGAGTTGTTTCCACATTTTAGCTAATGTGAATAATCTTGCTATGGATATGGTACACAAATATCCTCCAAGACCCTGCTTTCAATTCTTTTAGGTATATACCCAGGAATGGAATTGCTAGATCATATGGTAATTATATGTTTAATTTTTTGAGGAACCTCCATACTATTTTCCACAATGACTGAACCATTTTACATTCTCACCAACAGTACACAGGGGTTCCTTGCCAACACTTGTTATTTTCTGGGTTTTTTTTTTTTTATAAGAGCCATCCTAATGGGTGTGAGGTGGTATCTCACTGTGGTTTTGAATTACATTTCCCTAATGGTTAATGATATAGAGCATCTTTTCATGTGCTTATTAGCCATTTGTATATCTACCTTGGAGACGTGTCTATGCAAGTCCTTTAACTATTTTGAATCAGGTGGTTTGTTAGACTAGTCTTTTTTTATAATCAAATACAGTCAGTTCTCAGTATCCGTGGATTCCACATCCATGGATTCAACCAATCACGGATCAAAAATATTCAGGAAAAAAATCCATCTGTACTGAATGTATACAGACTTTTTTCTTGTCACTATTCCCTAAACAATAGAGTGTAACAACTATTTATATAACATTGACATTGTATTAGGTATTATAAGTAACCTAGCGATTAAAGCATATGAAATGATATACATAAGTTATATGCAAATACTATGCCATTGTATATCAGGGACTTGAACATCTACAGGCAGTCCTGGAGCCAATACCTCACAGATACCAACAGATGACTGTATGTTTGTCTAATTTTTTCATCTTTAATATTTTTCACTTGAAAATTTTTGTGGGTTTTATGTTGTTTGCAAATCAGATTTCACTGATCCCACAACCTGGTATTCTACCAACATCCCTGATCTTTCAGGGTTCATGACTATTATTTACTCCATATACTTTTGTCCTTTGTGATTAAATATACTACGGTTCAAATAAAGGGCTGAAAGTTGTAGTATTGCACTAACGCTGGCTTGGAAGGACATTCAAAGAATGGAAAAAATCATTAGCATTCATGAAATAAATTCTATCTAAACTTTATCTGGCATATATTTTTTTTATCCTTTTAAGTATAAAATTTCTTCTTATCTAGCATTGCTTGTTTAAATTTATGGACTTATTTTCCAGGCCTATTACCATAAGGGGAAACAATTCAGTTCTGATGACAGGGTTTTTCGATGGTGGCTAAGTCTTGGCATGTTTATCTGGCACGGTTTATAAAACATTCAATTTGTGAAGGTTTCGAAATAACTACTGCTTTGACATCAACTAACATTATCATTTTTTTTCCTCTTGCTGGTCCTTGGTCTCCAAGAGATTCTTTAAATTGAGAACTATTATATCAGAAGTTAGAGTCCAATGGTGAAATCAACTGATGCTGGTGGGTAAGAATCTATACTAAATTTATACCATATTTCTAGGGCCAGCTATCTCTTTGCTTCTGGAATTTTCCAGCATGTAGAAAAATAGCTAAACCTCCTGTTCAAGTCTTGTATTTCTCTTTTTCAATCAATAGTATAATAAAAATAAAAGTATCTGGGAAATGGAGTCGGTCACACATACATTTACGTATAAAATTGTGTCATGAGATGGTACTCACTTGCATATCTATAATTATACCCAGCAGAGCTCTTTTAAGAGGAGCAAGGAAAGCTATCATAATGTTCCTTATACCCAGTAACATTCAGTATTATCTTTAAAGTGGTATTGCTAAGGAGAAGAGATATTTATTTTATTTTGAAATTACGTATGTGGAAAAATTAACTTTTTCGCTTGGGTTCAAATAGTTGAAAATGTATACAAAATTAGCCAAAACACTTTCATCTCATTAAATATTATCTGTCATACTTAAAATCTTTGAAGACAGCTACCTCAGGTTTGCTGTACTGAATGTTATTCTTTACTACCTGAAAAACATATTTCTTCAGCAAAATTTGAGTTAAAGAATGTTCAAAAGGGACTCCTTGTCTGAGTTTCAGCTGAGGCTTCAAACCCAAAAGAATGTCCTAAGAGCCAGAACACTAGTGCAGATTATGCTAAAGGACTATAAAACCAGTTTTTCTGCCATTAGCTTATCATCCATTTGAGGGTACTTGAGAAAAGGTGGAAAGGCAAATAAGACTGTTAGCAAGAACCTCCTTGGAAAAAGTTGTCAGTGTGCTATGCATTTCATCTGGTCAAAGCAAGGGGCAAGCTGCTTTCCTCTTAACTTAAGCCACATGAGGGAGACTTCAAAAAAAGTACTGAAGACCTTGGCCTGTGATCTGGGAATCTGGAATTACCCAAGGAGTTTGCATGTGCCTAAAAAAGAACCAAAAGCAAGGAGTTATGGCTACATCAGCTAGATTGGACTGAACTTTTTACTACTTTAAATGAAATAACTGGAGTGGTGCGGGGGCAGGGGGAGAGTGGAATCTATAAGACTTGCCTGGAATTTCATCTACTGAGCAAGGAGAACGAGTCAACAGTACAGGTTTGCATAAGTGGGTGGGAGAGAAGAAAATGTCTGCTTGGATTTCAGTTAGTCCCACTTGTATAGCGCAGCTGTTATATATGTATGAGTAAAAAGAAATATCCAAAGATAAAAAGGTTATGCCATTAGGGGATAAAATGAAGGCATAAATTCACTTTCGGGAATCAATCCATGTCTACAGACAAAATACAATCTCAGTCCTTAGCTTCAGGGGCTGTGTTTTGAAACCTTGTATTTATATGCTAAGTTTCTCTTCCCCTACAGGGATGGTGTCATTATCTTTTTAAACAATGAGTTTAATATGAAATGGTATATATGTCAAATCATACTTTCACTAGGGATCACTGAATATAAAGTTGGACACATGGCCACAATATCCTAAAATTCTAGGAAAAAATATATTCTGATATAAGAAGTGGCAACTCATAATCTAGACCAGTAGTTTTTTATTATTTTGACTATGAGGGCTCCTTTTAATGTCAAAAACTGTCATATCTATATTGATTATTCAATCTAGACATTGTGCTTAATGCCATGTGAATGTCACCAGGTGAACTAACCTGAACTTCTTTTTTTAGAAATTGAAAAACAAAAACAAAGAAACCTTGCTCATTGTTATTCCATCTGACTTAATTCTGACTCTCTTCTTTCTTCCCTTCCTTCTCTTCTTCCTTTCCTCATTCCTTCCTTTCTTCTTTTTTTTTATGCCTTCTTCCTTCCTTCCTTCCTTCCTTCATTCTTTTCCATCTCACTAGTCTTTATTTCTTTTCTCCCCTTCAAAATTTCTATGGATTTTCAGTGTAGGCAGACTTCTAATTATTCTTTCTTTTTTAAAAATGTGGTATGTGGTGAATACACAGAAAACAAGAATATACATCTATACACACACAGACTAACTCATGCCCTAAGAATCCAACTGCAGAAGTGTTTTGTTTTGTATTCCTGTTGCCATGCTATGAATGTAGAATGAAGTTGCTAGATGATTTGCCTTACCCATTTGGGCTCACCATTCTCTGCTATTGATTCTAAAACACTATGAGGGCTTTTAATAATCTAAAAAAATTTTTCTTTATAGCTACTCTCTGAAACATCCTCATTTCACTATCCAATGTTTATAATGAAGTCAGTCAACCAGGAATTGAATCCCACGTCTTTTATGACTCTATCCCTCTACTGTTCAAACCCCTCCTGGCACACCAGGGCCCCTGCACATCTCTACAATGTCTTCTCAAGCATTCTGCTCTCAGTTTTTGGTATTCCAGACACACTAGCTTTCTCTCAGGTCTTTAAAGTTGTCTAGATCTTTCCCACTTTGGGGCCTCTCCAGATGGTATTCTCTTTGCCTGAATCGCTCCTCCCTTTGCTTGTTGCATGGCTAGCTCCTCATCCTTTAGGTCTGTTAGATGTTACCTCACCAAAAATGCCTTCCCTGACCGTCCCATTTACAGCACACATCCCCTCCTCTGTTAGTCCCTACCACAGTATTCTGATTCTTTCATAACAGCACAGTTTGTTAATACATGCCATACTATATTTTTTAACTTGTTTGTAGAATTTCTCTGACACTAGGCTGTAAGCTCCTTAAAGGCAGGAACAATTTCTGCATTGTTTGCCCTGAACACAGACAGGAATATATAGAAGCTCAAGAAATATTTGTTTGGGGGTGAGGAGGGGACAAAAGGAAAGAAGGAAGGGAATTATTTGGGCATTTCTGAATCTTTTGTTATTATTTCAATCATAAAATACAGAATAACAAATACTCATGTGCCAACCAGTCCACTTCTTTTGCAAATATAGTTGACTTCCTATATGTATCCCTTCCCTGTCCCACAGCCCTCCCTCCCCACTCATAAGGGGTAATCATTTTCTTGAATTTAGTATTTTTCATTACCATGTATGTCTTTGTATTTTAACCACATATGAGTACATTACTAAAACTATATATAGCATTTTATATGATTTTTACTCTATATAAATGGTATTCTGTACCTGGTATCATCTTTTGTAACTTGTTTTTTTCACTTTCATTTCTGAACTTTGGAAAGTTCAGGAAACTTTCCATTTCTATAGGAACATACCTACCATGTTTCCCCGAAAATAAGACAGGGTCTTATATTTATTTTTCCTCAAGAAGACACCCTAGGGCTTATTTTAAGGGGATGTGTTATTTTTTTTAAGTACGGTACAACCATCTACATTTATTCAAATATAGTTAAGTCGTCTTCTTCTGGAACATCATCATAACTCTCCAAGCCCCGAATTCCATCCTGAATTTCTTGCGACTCTATTTCCTTTAGAACCATTGGCCCCAATCTCTCATGTCGAGCAATAGAGCTCTCATGGGATAGTGACTAATTCATTTACCGGAGATTCAGGTTTCCTTGTTTGGAGCTTGCCCATTTTTCTGTTGTTTTCCTTTTTTCCATTTGATTAGAATAATTTTTTTATATATTCTGGATATTAATCCTTTGTCAGTTATCTTTCAAGAGTCTATGACTTGTTTTCTTGCTTTTTTATGGTATCTTTCAATGCACAAAAGGTTTTAATTTTAATAAGTAGTCAAGTTTATCAATCTTTTCCTTTGTAGTTTGTGCCTTTTGTGTGATGCCTATAAAATTCTTCCCTACTCTAAGGTTATAAATATACTTTCCTATATTGTTTTCTAAAAGTTATAAAGTGTTACTTTTTATATTTACAGTTTAAATCTATCTGGAACATTATTTTAGTGTAATAGAATATACTAGAAGATAAATTTTATCTTTCTTCATAAGGATAACCAGTTATTCCACCATAGTTTTCTACATAATCCATCCTTTAATGATTTATAGTATAAGCCCTAAAAAAAATCATATTTCCATTTATATGCCAGTCCATTTCTGATCTCTCTGTTCTGCTACATTGATCTATTTCTTTATCCTTGTATAAATACCACACTGTCTTAATTATTATTGTTGCAAAGTTAAGTCTTTATGTCTAACAGGGCAAGTCTGTCTACCATGCTCTTCCTCAAAACTGTCTTGGCCCTTGTCCCTTTATTCTAACATATGCTCTTCGTTATTTCATAAGTAGAGCTCTCAGGCTTTTTGTATTTAGAACTAAAGAATGGGTCTAACACTATGGAATATTCTCTCTGAATTGAGTCCTGAGGTCCCTCAAGAGGCCCTATCCCAAGTGGAATCCTGTACTCTGTCCATATGAGGACAAAGATTTAGAAAATGTCCCTGAGAAATTTATAAAAATCAAAAAGGCATTTTTCAAACCCCTTTCCTTAAAAAAAAATCAGGAAACTTCATTAAAGGACATACACAATGTTCCCACTACAAACTTAGTCTAGTTAATAAAATAATGTAATGTTTATCCTTCCAGAAATAAAGAGTAATGAAATTAAGAAGAAGAAGAAAAGAAATATTTTTAAATGTAGTGAGAATATTCTTATTGCTAAATTTTTATAATTAATAACATGCTCAGAAGACAAAAAGGAAAGAAAGTACAACTTAAAATTAAATTGTTAGGAAAAATACCATTGTATTTCTGAAAGTATAGAGAGGACTAGAGCAGTCACTTAAAAAATTCTCAAATATTTCCTTTAGAGAATCTCCCTACCCAGCAGTATACAGGAAACATAGCTGTTTTCTTAAAAATTCCTAGTGAATAATAGCTTTTGAAACACTGCCCCCTAATGTGCATACTCCGCTTCCTCCGAAATGATAAGAGGACCGTGCTAATAAAAATAATCAGCTCCTTCCTCCTTTGTGACTGGTCTAGCATTTTTGTCCTGTGGACCAGTTTTCATAGACGGAGGCAATTTCAACCACATAACTGTATTAAAGTAAACCTCCCAGCCATTCTAAGATTACTCTCATCAGCAATAAGGCCAACGTGAGTGAGAACAAACTATTTGAGCTTGGACAGCACTGACAAAACAGCAGTACCACTGGGAAACATCAAGAAAGTCTAAGATCCCAATCATAACATGTGCAACTTTAGACTGATATAATCAGACTTATTAAAAATAAAAAAACAGTGGTGGCTCACGCCTGTAATCCTAGCACTCTGGGAGGCCGAGGCGGGAGGATCGCTCAAGGTCAGGAGTTCGAAACCAGCCTGAGCAAGAGTGAGACCCCATCTCTACTAAAAATGGAAAGAAATTAATTGGCCAACTAAAAATATATAGAAAAAATTAGCCGGCACGGTGGCGCATGCCTGTGGTCCCAGCTACCCGAGAGGCTGAGGCAGAAGGATCACTTGAGCCCAGGAGTTCGGGGTTGCTGTGAGCTAGGCTGACGCCATGGCACTCTAGCATGGGCAACAGAGTGAGACTCTGTCTCAAAATAAATAAATAAATAAATAAATAAATAATAAAAAAACATTGATTACCAAGAATATCAAACTTCTAAAAAACAGATGAACCTTGCTCTGTATATACCCAAATTCATGACTAATAAATGACTTTGCTTTCAAAAGAATCTGTTGAAATTTAGACTCCTTGACTAGTAAATTTGTTCATGGCTTCCACTGCTGCAAATAAGATTAACAACAAATGAAAGAGAAAGGCAAAAATATATTATTCCCAAATAGAGCTGTTCAGTGTCTCATAATCAGAAAAATCCATGTCATCACTTAACAATGATATGAAAAGCATAGAGGCACTTAATATTAAGTCAAGAAGCCTGAGTTTTAAACCCATCTGTATGACCTTAGATCCCTTAGACATCCTGGATCTGTTTCATTATCAAGAAATAAAGGAGAATGAAGTGTAGAGATGTTATTCTAATGATTACCAGGAGGTGGGAATAGAGGGAATTATAGAACAATGAGAGGTACTTTTTCAGACTACCCATGCCTCTGCCCCTCATCCCCTCAACCCCCATCTCTATCACAGAGAAACATATGATAGACCCATTCCTCCTTAGCCAAGAACTACTGAATTATATAAGCTATCTTTGCCACATTAAAATGTTAATACAGAATTTGAGAATTGGAAGAAAACTTAAGAGATTCTCCAATCATTAAATCAAGGCCCAGAAGAACTTTTGGCCCTGTTCTTATAACCACATTTAGTTATAAATGTGAAACTTTGGGAAGTGTGAGCCTTCCCAAATTGATTAGCACTTTATTTGGATGGATGATGTGATGAAACACATTATTTTTCCCAGTCTTCATCCTTCTCAAAATCCACGCCCTTTGCCATGTGACTTTGTAGTTCCCCCCACTAGAGTAGAATATATTTCACTATCCATTGGTGTTGGGTTTGCCCAGGTGACTTGCTTTGACTTATGGCATGCCAGAAGATGTGATGTCAGCAGAGCCGTTGAATGTGCCTGTGGGATCCCACTTTTCCCTAAGAGGAGAACATGCATTTAGTAGCCACTGGTCCAAAGAGGATAACACACATACAGAGCAAACCAGGCCCCAACCCTCAACTTACAGCCAAACTCAACCAGTCTATATCAACTGAATCTCAGCCAATCACAGACATGGGAAAGAGAAATACAAACACATTGTCAAATAAGATTTTATACTTGTTAGTTATACAGCATTTTTATGGTAATAGGGTCATTCAGAAGATAACAATTTACCTATATTAATATTTTAAACCTCAATAATTGTGAGAGTCTAAAGAAAAATATCACCCTCTCTCTGTCAAACATATATTTTGATATAGACACAAAAATGAAAATGTGATTACAGATCTAAAAAATAGTACATCTTAAAAAGAATAGATCTCATGGCAAAGAGTTATCTACCATGTACAGAGCCTCTCAGTCTCATTCAGTACAGAAGTTATTAATTACTGCAGCTCTTCTTCCTATCTAAAATAATAACAATCAGCCCAACATTGTAGTTATAGCTTAGTTTACCTGACGACACCACTGCATACACCTCAATTAATCTGAATGCACAGAAATAGGAGTACTTTAGTTATTATTTTATTAATAATAGATATATATATATTTTTTTTTTTTTTTT
>VBSM01002217.1:13204797-13226325 GCA_008086735.1 Cheirogaleus medius
TAAAAAAAAAAAAAGAAGATCTATTTAGCAGGAAATTGAACCTGCCAGATTGAGTAGGGTTTAACAGTTATGGTAAATTAATAAGTTGACATAATTATAAATTAGTCTCTTGTGAGTCTTATAGATATAAGCACTCTGATATTCAGCACCAGACCAGTCTTAATGATTTGAGAATTCTGTTCCAGACCCAAAAGAATCTGATATTGAAGAATAAATAATAGGAATTGCTGAAAACTTCCAAAACAAGCTATTTATAGGATGATGTAGAACAGTGGTCCCCAACCTTTTTGGCATCAGGGACTAGTTTCATGGAAGACAATTTTTCCATGGACTGGAGTGCGGGGTGGAGGGAGGGTATGGTTTCAGGATGATTCAAGCGCATTACACTTATTGTGCAGTTAAACCTCTCTGCTAATGATAATCTGTATCAGCCGCTCCCCAGCACTAGCATCACCACCTCAGCTCCATGTCAGATCATCAGGCATTAGACTCTCACAAGGAGTGTGCAACCTAGATCCCTTGCATATGCAGTTTACAGTAGGGTTCTCACTCCTATGAGAATCTAAGGCCACTGCTGATCTGACAGGAGGTGGAGCTCAGGCAGTGATGAGGAGCAGCTGTAAATACAGATGAAGCTTAGCTCACTCACTCACTGCTCACCTCCTGCCCTGCAGCCTGGTTCCTAACAGGCCATGGACTGGTACCAGTCTGCAGCCTGAGGGTTGGGGACCACAGATGTAGAGAACATAAAAAACATGGACTGTACCCTGTAAGTGCTTATTGGAGAGAAAGAGCACACAATGACACTTTTCTAAGCAACTTTATCAATAACAGCATGAACTAAAGACCAAAGTGCTAAGATGGCACTAGATAAAAGTAAAAATTATCTCTACTTCTCTCTATCTCTACTAAAAATACAAAAATTAGCCGGGTGTGGTGGCATGCGCCTATAGTCCCAGCTATTTGGGAGGCTGAAGCAGGAGGATCACTTGAGCCCAGGAGTTTGAGGTTGCTGTGAGCTACGATGAAGTCCCTGCCCTCTAGTCAGGGTAACAGAGCGAGACTATGTCTCAAAAAAGAAAAAAAAAAGTGAGAATTGTATATACAGAATTTGTTTATGTGATGGACAAGGAGGAAGAAAGAACAGGAAAGATGTCAAATGAAAAACATAAAGACAAAGACAAAAAACTGATCTAAGCTTAGGTGTATTCCCCTCAAAATTTCTAAAATTATAAAATGAGGAAGTTTCTTTTATTAGAAATAGAAAAAAATGACTTAGGTTGGGGTATTTGGGTTCCTTTTTTGACAGACTTTGATTCCTTTTCCTTCTCTCCTGTATCCTATTTCTTCCCTTCTAACCTCCCTTTGTCCTTGCCTTCCTTTCATCCCACAGTAAGAGACTGTCGTCAGGCCCACTCTGTGTCATCAGGCCCACTCTACTCAGTCTCAGTGGTAAGGCTTGTATGGGGTAAGGAGGGCCAGGATCAGAGCTGAGTGCCCAGATAGTCCTTAATTAGCTGTGTGACCCTGAACAAATTGCTTCACCTCTCTGTGCCTCTTGTTTTCTTGTTTATAAACTAGGAATAATAACATCCACCCATAGGGTTTTTGTAAAGATTAGATAAACTAAAATAGGCAAGGAGTTTAGAAACATACCTGGCACTGTGATAAATGTTGTTATCATCATTGTTATTAAATGTTGCATCTCAGCTTCTAACAGAAGCTTTCAGGTGCATGAGAAGGAACTGGCTTGAGTCTTAGGCCTTAGCACATATAGAGTAAAAAGAGGTCATTAGTATAGCTTCAGAGGAAAATCAGGAATAGAAAAGAGAAAATTATCATTTCATTTCAATTCTCTCCTCTATCCACTTACAGGTACACTCAAGGTGGATATTTAAAGAATTACTAAAAATATCAATATTTATTAGCTTGTTTCTATTTTTTAAAGGGGGCAGTAGCTTTACCTGGTCTCTCCACTTTTATGACTTCTGCTCCAAGATCTCCTAAATTCATAGTAGCAAAAGGTCCTGCCAGGACTCTATAATGTTAACAATGATAAATAATTACCATCTCAAAAATTCTTATGTTAATTCTCTTCTTAATAGTCCAGCCACACAGACCAGCTCATACAATACTAGTAAGAATCAAAATTGTTAAAACTGTAATTTGGCCATATGTATCAAGAGCTTTAGAAAAGTTTATCCCCTTCAATCCAGTAATTTTATTTCTAGAATTCTATCCTGCAGAAGAAATAGAAACTGAGTCAAAGATTTGTGTACAAGGAAGCCTAATTTATAACAGTTAATGTTTGAGGATGATTAAGTAATTATGTGACATCTATATAATAAAACACTATCTTATGTTTTTGTTGAATTTTGAATGACATGGGAAAATATTAAAAATATAACATCACTTTTAAAATGTATAAAACTGTAATTTTCAAAATGTTTCCAATTTTTGCTTTTTGAATTATACATAAATATTTAGATTGGGAAAATGCATAAATTTTACACTAATTATCTCTTAAGTGAAAGATTACAGGAATTTTTCTTTTCTTTTTTTCTTCTCCAAAATTTCAACATAAACATGTAAGTATCCTCTTATAATCCAAAAATAAATAAATGTTTTTGAGAGAAGAGGAAAACCCAATCACCAAGCAGTACAGATAAACCAGTACAAACCTTGTTAGATCCAGAATTTTTACACCCTCCAATGGCTTTACATTGTCCATATCTGGCAAACACAAAAAATATTTGAAGAGTATTGATTACTAATTTTCAGAGGAAAGAATGCAGAATTCTTCATATCCTGTTTTAAGCAGTATCTATTACTATCAAAGACAATATCTTTCCTTCACTATGATTCCACTTTATATGTAACATAGAAATCTTGCTCGTAATATTTGTACCCCCATAATATGCTGAAATAAAAAAAAATTAAAAATTAAAAAAAAAAAAGTTGATCTGTAAAAATTAAAGGCTCTAATACCAGACTATTCACAACTACACTGAAGACTGTTTATCTAATGAAAAATAAAAAGGTAACTAAACAATGACATCCTAACAAGTAGGATACTGAAAGTAACAACAAAGATCTCTGCACATTTGTTTTTTCAAAACAGAGGAAACAATAAATTTTAACAATGTATTGAACAATTTACAATCACGTGTATTTCCCTTTTTCTCTTCATTCATCAGCTATAAAAATAAGTCGATAGATCAATAATTATATTAATAATTCACTGAACACATTTAACATCAACATTAAATCAAAAAATAAAATTTTAGCCAAATGGTTTACAAAGTTTAGATCATGGCGACTGAGATGAAGATGAACTTAAGTCCATATGGGGAAAATTAACTACTGGTTCAATAATTTTTTTAATAGACTTTATTTTTAGATCAGTTTTAGATTCACAGCAAAACTAAGCAGAAGGTACAGACATTTTTCATATGTTCCCTGCCCCCACACATGCACGGCCTCCCCTACTTTCAACATCCCCCACCAGAGTGGTACATTTGTCATATCAATGAACATACATTGACATATCATCATCACCCAAAATCCACAGTTTACATTAGGGTTCACTCTTGGTGTTGTACATTTTATAAGTTTTGACAAATGCATAATGACATGTATTCACCGTTGTATTATCATACAGAGTAATTTCATTGCCCTAAAAATCCTCTGTGCTTCACCTATTCATCCCTCCCTCCCCCCAGCCCCTTGAAACTCCTGATCTCTCTACTGCTGTCTCCATAGTTTTGCCTTTTCAGGAATGCCATATAGTTGGAATCATACAGTTTGTAGCCCTTTCAGATTGGCTTCTTTCACCCAATAATATATGTTTAAGTTTCTTCCATATCTTTTCATGGCTTGACAGATCTTTCTTTTGTGCTAAATAATATTCCATTGTCTGGATGTGCCACAGTTTATTTATCCATTCACTTCCTGAAGAACATTTTGGTTGCTTCCAAATTTTGGCAATTATGAATAAAGCTGCTATAAACATTGTGTGCATGTTTTTGTGTGGACATAAGTTTTCAACTTATTTGGGTAAATACCAAGAAGTATGGTTG
Source organism: Cheirogaleus medius (assembly GCA_008086735.1). Taxonomy (NCBI): domain Eukaryota; kingdom Metazoa; phylum Chordata; class Mammalia; order Primates; family Cheirogaleidae; genus Cheirogaleus; species Cheirogaleus medius. The sequence continues at coordinate 13,208,877 of VBSM01002217.1, forward strand.
CTGGATCAGATGGTAAGATTATCTTTAGTTTTGTAAGACACTACCAAACTGTCTTCCAAATTGGTTGTACCATTTTTCATTTCCACTGGCAATGAGTGAGAGTTCAATACACTTTTATAAAATTCTCGGTTCAAATTCTCTTTGAAGTTCCATTTCTTAAGAATTCTCCATGTAGCTCCATGACCAGTGGAGTAAGAATGATGGTTATAGAATTCACACATTTTCACATACACCATTATAGGCTTGAGATGAATCACAAGGAGTACAGTGATTCTTAGTGAGGGAGTCCACTGAACATACTGCTCTAGTAAAGAATACTGGAAGCTCATAGGCCAGGCACGGTGGCTCACGCCTGTAATCCTAGCACTCCGGGAGGCCAAGGCAGGTGGATCACTCAAGGTCAGGAGTTCGAAACCAGCCTGAGCAAGTGTGAGACCCCCATCTCTACTAAAAATAGAAAGAAATTAATTGGCCAACTAAAAATACATAGAAAAAATTAGCCGGGCATGGTGGCGCATGCCTGTAGCCCCAGCTACTCGAGAGGAGGCTGAGGCAGAAGGATCGTTTGAGCCCAGGAGTTGGAGGTTGCTATGAGCTAGGCTGACGCCACGGCACTCTAGCCCGGGCAACAGAGTGAAACTCTGTCTCAAAAAAAAAAAAAAAAAATATCAAAAACAAAAAGGAGAAAAAAAGCTAAATAAAAAAGAAAAACAAAAAAAAAATAAAGAAAAAAAATCAGACTGCTTGGATTCAATTCCCTGCTCTATAAATAAATAAATAAATACATACAAGTTCCTGCTCTACTATTTAATACACAAGAGACATTGGGCAAGGTAACTTCACTTCTCTGACCTTCCCTTTCCTCATCTGAAGCATCTATCTCCTAGGATTTGCAAGGTTTAAATGAAATGCTTTATGTAAAGTGTTCAGTACACTTTGCAAGGTTTGCAAGGTTTAAATGAAATGTTGTATGTAAAGTGTTTGGTACACTTCCTAGCATGTAGTAAATGCTCACTAAAAGTTTGCAAGTGTTATTATTATCATCATTATCATATATGTATTATACAGTCACACCACCTATTAAAGCAAATAACTTAAAATCCAGATTTGAAAACAAAAAAAGATGGACACAGTATTATTTCAAGGAACAGAAAAAAATATGCTTCTCAATACGCTATGTTTAAAAAGGAAAACTAGAGCCTATTTGTGAAAAATCTGATAGGCTGCTTGGGAGTAGGGGATGATTACAAGGGGAAAAACAGTTGGAAAAGCATCAATTGTAACATAATTTGTTGAAATATATTGAGCAGCTTGTATATCTGTCTTTTTGGCCTCTAGTATGGAAAGCTATTATGATGATACAGCTGGGCAACCATGCAAAGAAGTATAATTATAATGAAGCTGCCATCAATTCTATGCTTGCCAGAGCTGCTTGGTAGGACTCCCCTGGTACTTGGCCCTAGGGTTTCCACGACACAAATAAACTTGAGCAGCACCAGAGCAGGGATAATTGACAGATGCCCACACAAGTGGCTCATCTGTGTGATAGTAAGCACGACATCCCTCCCCACCCGTACTAGCTAACTACTGAGACCAAAAACAGGCCAAGTCACAAACAAACTGGTCAAATATCAATATCAAATAGAACATATGATATACAACAAAAGAATTTGCTAACTTGATTTTTTACAGAGAACTTAACTATCAGAACTTATGAGTGAGAAAGCAAAAGATGGACGTTTCTTCAAAACATGCTTTCTTAATTTGCTGGCACTTTTTCTATAACAATTAGCACGTTTTCTTTCTAGTATACCTTAGAAGTCATAGAAGAAGCTCTGTTCATAATAACCTAATTTGACAGGTAATTTTAGGAATATAGGGTACCTGGAAAATTAGTATCCACTAGAAGACATTCCAGGAAAATTATAAATTTGGGGTCACCAGGCAATAATTGTTTTAAATTTCTAGGTTTGTGAGAAATAAGAAACAAGGTTTGTGGAAAAGGAGACTAAAAAATCTTCATGGACTCAAAGACATTTCAATTATTTTCTTCATGGAAATCCATGACTGTATATGCTGACATAATTACAGATTATTCTTTTGTCCTCATCCACTTCATTCCTTTCTAACACAATCATTCACAAAATAATCATGTTGAGATGACAATTTTTAACTAGTTTTCTTTCTCTAAAATCTCTAGGGGTAGGAGAGACATGGATCTTCAGTATCAGATGTTTAACTTAATGTATAATAAAAAATATTAATAAAATAGAAATTCACTTTCTTATTTAATAATTAATATTAATTTTCTGAAGCCCTTGTTACATTATTAAGAAAGTGGATGAAAGAGACACTATGAAAGCAAAAAATCCTCAACTTTTGCAATTAATTTCTATGTTTTCTCTTTACATAAACAAATAGTACAAAATATTAAGAAAATGCTGATAAAGAAAATTAACAAAATTAAAATCACTCATTTTTGAATCATTTAAAGCTAATAATTGCTAGTGTTTTGGTGTAAATACTTTCAGAGATAAGTAGATAGATAGATGGGTAGATAGACAGATGTACCATTTTTGTTCAAAAAATCTAATCATGTGCTAAATATAACATAACCTGCTTTTATCCTTTAATGTTTTGGGGGCTACCACTCAGGACTTTAGATCCAATATGCAATACTCAGCTGACTCTCACAGTAAGTTGGTCTCACTGAATAGAGCTGAAGGCTTTCCACCAAGTATGCCATGCTATTAGATTCTCATTGCAGGCCAATCACGATGGTTCACACCTGTAATCCTAGCACTTTGGGAGTCTAAGGCAGGAGAATTGCTTGAGCCCAGGAGTTTGAGGTTGCTGTGAGCTATGATGACACCACTGCACTCTAGCCAGTCTCCCTGCATATCAGGAGCCGAAATCAAAGGACTCAATGCCGCCTTCTCCCACCGGAACTGTTACCGACCGACCCTTCGCAGAGAACTGGTAGTCCTTTACCAAAACAGTCCTCCGGCACCCGGCGCCATATGGCACAAAGTATTAATATAAGTCAGGGCTAATCCCAAATGCCTCTGCTCCTTATTTCCCAGCATCTCTTGCAGTTAGGTTGGGGTCAAATGACTGGGATCTGGCCAGTGAAACACAGGAAGAAATAATAAAAGCCAATTCTAGCCCTGATCTTTAAGAACATCCCATGAAATCCTCCAGACCACTTGTAAGCTAAATATTTCAAATAGTGTAGCTACATATGTAATAAAGATATTTTTATTGTATTGAGCCACTGAGGTTGGGCCAATTTATACTGCAGCACAACTTGGCCTATCCTGACCAATAAAGATGCCACGTATCAGAGGCAGAGTGAGTTCTGAGTGAGTTCACAGTATCCAAGCCAACAACTAGGAAGTTCATTTCAGGCTAGACTGTTCCACTGTCCCTTTAGGAGCAATCTTCAAACTAGGATGGTTATATGAACACTTTCCTAAGGGGTGCATGAATCATTTTAAAGAAATCAATTTCCAGGTCTTCAACTTCCATATATATTCTTCCCTGCAACTGATCAGCCTACAAATAAGCCTTCCTTCACAATAAGCCTTCTCCTACTAAGCAAAAGATATTCCCCACATGTGCCAGATCTTACTTTTAGTTCACAGTATAAAATTTACTTAAGAGATGAAAACTTTTAAATATCAACTTAAAATATGCAAGGAATCATTTTTCAAGTCATTTAGAAGATAGACCACTACTACGGATTGGTATGTGGAAGGGTGGAAAACAGCACCAATTTATAGACTTTGTAAATCAATTTATAGTTATAGAATTCATAACCAAAAGCCAAGCCACAGAAAAAAATTCTCCTTATGTGCTCAGCCTTCTTCAACGGGCCATTCTGAAGTTAGCCACCCAAAGAATCAGAGGTAGATGAACAAGAAACTGGTGGGGAAAATGATAGCTACAAATTACTAAATGTTCTTTACTAACTTACTGAAATATTGAATTAAGAATGTTCTTTCTAACACTTCCCAGATGATAAAATATTTTTTTAATTTAAAGTAAATAAATAAAAAATTAAAAAAAAAATGTTCACAAACCCAAGAGGCCCCTTGAACTTCTCAATGTTGGTGATGTGGTTCTCCTCCTCTAGAAGATTGAGCAAAAGGGAAGAATTTTATGCAAATTAGAAAAAGGTATCCCCTCCAGGGGACAATTGGCAAATAGTGCCCACTCTAGGTTCATGAAACATTTTCATAGGTACTTGAGGGAAATTATCACAGCAAAGAAGAAAATGTGTGTGGAGGAAGTGAGAGCAGTGGGGTACTGCAGTGTTAGACTGAACAAGAGAAGCTTGCTAACACAAAAAATAAGAGCCCTATTTCACAGAACACTTCAGATATTTAACTAGAAGGAACAGAAGGGAAGGAGTAGCTTGGAAGAAGTGTGGGGTGAATATATATGTAAGAGAGATTATGTTTTATGATTTGATTTGTATTTAACAGCTCCTAATGAGTAACTCTGAAGAGCAGGAAAGAAGTCTGGAAAGAACTTTAGGATGTTTTCTGTGTAAAGATCTATGGAATCCTTCCAGAGACTTCTCTTCAAGTAAAGGTAAAAATTATTCTGTAAGGCTTTTAGAGTTTTGGGAGATGGAAAAGGGGAAGCAAGAAGCTTGTTTTCAAGGACACAGGCAGACCTTAAGGTGGCTTAGCCATGTTCACATTACAAACTCTTTAAAACCTTTAATACATAATATCAAATTGTTCACCAGACAGGTTATGTATAACAGTACTAGCAATGTATGAAAATAGTCATCTTCCATAACCCTGAACATAATCTTTGGTTTTGTGGGGTTTTTCTGTTTACTTGTTTATTTGATGCAAATTTGACAGTTAAAAATTTACATGTCACTGTCATTTTAATTTGCATTTATTTAATGACTTCTGAAATTGAACATTTTTTATATCTATTAATACTTTTTTCATATTTTCACTCATAAATTCTTCTTGCTGTTGGCCCATATTTCTACATGCACATTTATCTTTTTCTTATTGATTTATATAGATTATTTATATAGTAAGAATATTAACCTTTTTATCAGTCATATTTAGTAAAAGTAATTTTTCCCTATCTACTCTTTGCTTTTCAAAATTGTTTTAGAATTTCATTCTTTAAAAAAAATCACTTCTTTTATGGTTTCTCCCTTGGTATTGTTTCAGGATTTCCCAAGACCATCCATACTTTCAGTGATTTGCTAGAAGGATTCACAGAACTCCACATGTGGTTACTTTCACAGCTAAGGTTTATTACAGCAAAATGACACATGACAGGATCAACCAGGGGAAAAAACACAGGCAGAGACTGGAAAAATCCATGTACAGGCTTCTTATGCTCTCTCCCTCCCATGGAAAGCCATACCAAGCATGCTTCTTTCTCCAGCAACAAAAAATCATAGAAACATGTGCAATGTTTCTGCCCAGGGAGGTCTATTAGAGACTCAGAACCCAAGGTTTTTTTGGTTTTGTTTTGTTTTGTTTTTGAGACAGAGTCTCACTCTGTTGCCTGGGCTACAGTGCCGTGGCGTCATGCCGTGGCGTCAGCCTAGCTCACAGCAACCTCAAACTCCTGGGCTCAAGCCATCCTTCTGCCTCAGCCTCCCGAGTAGCTGGGACTACAGACATGAGCCACCATGCCCGGCTAATTTTTTCTATATATGTTTTTAGTTGGCCGATTAATTTCTTTCTATTTTTAGTAGAGACGGGGCCTTGCTCTTGCTCAGGCTGGTTTCGAACTCCTGGCCTTGAGCGATCCTCCCACCTCGGCCTCCCAGAGTTGCTAGGATTACAGGCGTGAGCCACCGCGCCCAGCCCAGAACCCAAGGTTTTTATTGAAGCCTATTCACATAAGCACTCTCTCCCTCCCGTGTACCAAAATTCCCGACTCCCAGAAGAAAGGTCAAATTCCCAGACAGCAACCAAAGTCCAAACTTGTAAGATGGTCCTTCTAAAGATAGCAACCAGAGGCCTGCTACATTAACTCTGTTCTGCTCAGGCATCATGTTTTTCCAACCAACTCCAGATTATATAATTATTCATTCATAGTTGGTTTTCTCATTTTCTTTTCTTTTTTTAAAAAACAACAACAACAGCAAAAACAGTATCTCACTTTGTTACCCAGGCTGGATTGCAGTAATGTAATCATAGCCCACTGTAACTTCCAACTCCTGGGCTCAAGAGATCCTCCTGCCTCTGACTCCTGAGTAGCTGGGACTATAGGTGTGCACCACCATGCCTGGCTTAATTTTTTTTTTTTTTTTCACCTGTGCTTGACTACCATGCATGGTTAGAAACGAGAAGATAAAATTTTACTGAAGCAGTGGGATTTGGCTCCCAGAAACTCTTGAAAACAAGCTGCTTCTGAATTTTGCTTTTTCAATGATACCATTGCTTAAATGATGGTGAAATGATCTACTGTGTTCAATGCAGGCTTAATCCTATCAATGAGTGAGCTAACCACATTCTAGAGATGCATTTACTTTTCCACTACCAGTAGTCTTCAACATGAAACAGCTAACAACAGGTACCTCAGGGAAACAGATAATCTAAAAAGTTTCAAGAAATATTAAGGTAAAGCTTATGCTTGAAGTATACATACAATCATTTCTGTACATAGAAATTATTAGGTATATCTTCCTACAAAGTGTTTTACATTAAAAACACACAAGTTTTTAATCTCTGTATTTACTCATTTGTAGCCTGAAAGTAAACACAAGGTTTCTGGAGCAAGATCAGAGTTATTATTATTTAAATCAAGAAATGCACCATTTTCCCACACCTCATACTCCATACACGAAGCAATGAGAACCAGTTGATTAAGCTTGAACATTACAGGGGATTTGAATCACAGGAGAATCCCGAAATTTTGAATCTGGAAGTTTTTACAGAGTAACTGCCCAGCTGCCACCTTCCTCTGAGAAAGGAAGAGAAAGCTAATCTACCTAAGGTAAGCAAATTCTCCTTGGGAAAAAAAGAGGAAGGTCCTTGGGTTCTTATACTTTGGAAAGTAAATAAATGTCTCTAAGGGAAGATAAGATAAGCATCACTGGGTTTATAATCCTCAGAATGTCTCCAAGGCTCTGGGTTTCACATCCCTTTAAAATACAGACACATAGCTCCGGGAAGTTCTCTCTCTATTCAGGTATCTTTTAACTTCCAAGAGTTGTTCTTTAACCCAGGTTCTATTACAGTTTTCTTTGCTTACAAAGCCCTGACCATGCAGAAACACGAAAATATTTACTTCTTAATAATACATAGTAAAACTAACCAAAGTCTTTCTATTTGTAGCACTGGTTAATAACTGACACTACCTAAATCATAGCTTTCAAACCCTTTCTGCAGAGCCTTGGGAATTCCTCAGAGGTGCCCCAGAAGCCTCTGGGGGTGGGGGTAAAGTAGGGGTACAGAGTGAGTATGGTTCTGGGACTCCATTCTTCAAACACAGCCCTTCTGCTCTTATATATATGGGGCTTCTGTGTGTGGTTTTTGAAGACTAGGCTCTATAAAACAACCATAAAACTTTGAAATCCACTGAAGAAAGAAACACCAAAAAAACTTAGGTAACCTAAATAAATAAAAATTCTCAGCCTTATAGAAACTGTGAGCAAATGTGAATCCGAAGGCGTTAGTCCTTCAAAATGGATCCTGAGCGGCCTAAATATAAAATAGAACCAGGGGCCATTTGCTGACTAGAGGTCACACATGTACTTTGAGTGCCCCCAAAGCGCACACCTTTTTTACTTTGAGACTTTCCGAGCTTACCTGAACCAATCAGAGTTCATCTGCCTCAGCCAATCAAGGCTCAGCTGTATGGACCAATCAAACTCAACTGCATCAACAAATCAGAACTACACAAGTTCTAATCTTTCATTTGCATAAACAGACTGGATTGACTTGAGTGGGAACTTTTGCTGTAAAATCCGATCCCTCCCTTTGTTCTCTGGAATACACCTTCATCTCCCTGGTCTGCAAACTTTTCAATAAAATAAGGTCTCCTTCCTTGAAATTCCTTTTCAGAGAACTTTCGTTCACAAAACAGACAAGGTCCCATTTATATTTATAAATTTCCTTGGCTTGGTACCCTTACTTGCATTAATGTAGAGCTTCTAAAACACACACCACCAAAACATTAACCAATTATTCCAGAAGCTCCTCAAGAGGACCATAGGTGCTCAGAATGTTTCTTGAAGTTCTGTAATGTCCTTTGTATACAATGTTGAAGACAGCCCCTGGCCACTGGTAGCATCTTTCATGAAGGTACTGCCTTATCCAGGATCCTGTCTTCTAATTCTGATCCTCCCTAAACAGGGCTGCAATTCTCTTTTTATGGGAACTATACCTATACTGCTCACAAAAATAAGATGTGCCCTTTGCCCTTAGTTCATAGGACAGCCACCATACACTCACATCCATCATCCCACTTCTTTACTTTTTTACCTCCATGTAACCCAACCTAAAATTTCCTCCCTTTCCCCTCATCTCTCTTCCCCTAAACTCACAATCACACAAATAAATTCAATATAAGTAGATGTTTGGGGACCTTAGGGCCACCAATTCAGATAGCAAGACTGCAATTCCCAGGCTTAAGCCTAGGAAGACGCTACCTACATTTATAAAAATGTACTATTTAAAGTTATATCTATTAATCTCCAAATCTAAAATCTAAGCTACACAGTACCATTTTTAAAGTTTTACATATTTACTGATGTTTTCGAAAGGATGGGCTGATTGTCAATTCATCTTTCCTGAGAAAAAATGCCAGAGATTCAGGAAGACTGACTACTGGCTCCCTTTGCTTATTATGTGAATTTAAGCAAGTAACTTAACTTCTCTTGACCAATTTCTCATCTATAAAAAGGAAAGTAGCCTAGTCTCTAAAGTGATCCAAGTGGAATCTGGAGTTTTCATATAATTATTAAGAATTCACTCTCCATCAATCTTCATCTATACTTGTAAATGTGATGAGAGGTACAGTCAGGTATAATCCACCTGCCAAAAATTTTCCACTGTATTTCTTGCCCTCCCCCATTTCTAATGCAAGTTCATATGTGTAGAAAGTAGTGAGATATAACTACAGGTAAGCACATTCTGGAAGTGTAAGCCAAGTAAAAAGGAAATTTACAATACTTTACTCAGCAGGCTAAGACCCAATTATGCATATCTTTTGCCAGTTATAAAAAAAAATTAAGGCCTGGCACGGTGGCTTAATGCCCATAATCTCAGCACTTTAGGAGGCTGAGGTGGGAAGATCACTTGAGGCCAGGAGTTTGAGGTTACAGTGAGCTATGATCACACCACTACACTCCAGCCTGGGCAACAGAGTGAGACCGTGTCTCTAATAAATAAATAAATAAAATATTTTTTAAAATACAAATTTAAGGCCGGGCATGGTGGCTCACGCCTGTAATCCTAGCTCTCTGGGAGGCCGAGGCGGGCGGATCGCTCGAGCTCAGGAGTTCGAAACCAGCCTAAGCAAGAGCGAGACCCTGTCTCTACTATAAATAGAAAGCAATTAATTGGCCAACTAAAAATACATAGAAAAAATTAGCCGGGCATGGTGGCTCATGCCTGTAGTCCCAGCTACTCGGGAGGCTGAGGCAGGAGGATTGCTCGAGCCCAGGAGTTTGAGGTTGCTGTGAGCAAGGATGACGCCACGGCACTCACTCTAGCCTGGGCAACAGAGTGAGACTCTGTCTCAAAAAAAAAAAATACAAATTTAAAAATAAAGGTAATTTTAGTCCCCATCACCCTCACCCTTCTCCACCATCCCCAAAATCAACTGCTTGATCTAAAAGGTGAAAATCACTGACCTATATGATTATATGACTCATTCTTTCATTCAATACATATTTGATTAGCCAATTACCAGGCATTAAGTTAAGCACCAAAGACAATGTCCAGAAAGGTGAATTTTTGGCCAGGGCTGAACTACTGTATACATTATAATAAAGTGGGCCTTCAGGCCTTAATGGTATCACTAAGCCTTGCAGGCATTATCCTGCCTTGATGGACTCTACAACTTGCCTCTACAGGAATAAAGAAACATGGTGAATAAATTCCCCCAGAATAAACAAACAAAAAAAGAAGCCCTGTGTGTTTTTCTCTCCATTCATCAAAGAGGATAAAAGCTGAGAAGATACCACACTCTTCAGGTTGGTAGGTCACATAACATGTCAAAGAGACAAGAGTGAGGAGTAGAATAGCAGCTACAAGAGGGTGCACAGACTGAATGAAAAGCACACATCCAGGCTACCCATTAGGCTATGATTTGATGAATCTTAAAGTTCTTTAGGGATTCTGTATCCTACAAGTTGATTTCAAGAGTCATAGTGGATTACCATTCCCACATTCTGAGGGAGCAAAGAGAGTTCTGTAAAAATGTAGTACATCTAAATTTCATCCTCTAAATAAAATTCTGGGACAGGCATAGGTACCAAGGCATGTTTCATTATGAGGTGTCATTCTTGAACTATCATAATTTTCTTTATGACTAAAAGTTTGTGAAACAATCAGGATTTTAAGAGTTTGGGCCACATTTTGCTCTTTTTGAAAATCCGAATCTCTGCTTCCTAACCTGCTTCCATTTAACAAGAACTGCAAGGAAGGGGGTAAGGTCTGGCATTTGCCTGCATAGCCTTCTCCACGAAATTGTTCAAAGCAGCAGGCTAAAGTCCTTTCTGAAATGCGGCTGGAGTACATTTTTAAACTTATTTAAACTTGCGAGACGAGAGGGTAAAGGAGAGAGGCAAGGCGCGCGCCAAGTGCGACCGTGCGGGGGCCCTTGCCCCCGGCGCCGGGCAGGGCGACCCCCGGGCCGCGGAAGACCCGCGACAGGCCGGCCACAGGGCCACAGAGCAGGGGGGCGGGGAGGCGGGAAAGGCCAAAGGGCGAGCTACGGGGACAGCCGACTTCATGAAAGCGCGGGCGCTCGCCTCAGGCAGCCCCCACGAGGAGAGCTGGGGCTGGGCTCCCTTTCGCCACGCAGACCGAATCTCGGAGGGTACCTGACTGCGGGTGGCTTGTCCACAGCCCCCTCCCGCCACCCCGGCCGGAGAGGAGGCCGGTTCTCCGCAGAGCCGCCACCCTCGCCAGGGTCGCCAGCATCGCGCGCCTGTCAGCTAGTCTCGGTCCGGGTGTGAGGGGCAAATCCAGCGCGGCGCCACCCGCAGCCACTAGAGGCGCCCGCGAACACCCCAGATCTCGCCCCGCCCCCGCCCCACCCCCCGATGGGCGGGGCGGAGCGCTCCAAGGGTCACGTCACCCGTGTGGCCGACATCTCGTCTTTCCGTCCGACACAGAGCAGCCAGACTGGAAAGGTCGTTGCTGGGGTCGTGCTCGACCTTTGCTTTAAGGTTTTTCTTCCTTCACTTAAATCCACTCAATCTCTCTACCTAATTCAGTAACCCATTTATTCCGCCGCTCCTTGCGGAACATTTGTAACGCCGGAACCATGTGCCATATGGCGCCGGGTGCCGGAGGACTGTTTTGGTAAAGGACTACCAGTTCTCTGCGAAGGGTCGGTCGGTAACAGTTCCGGTGGGAGAAGGCGGCATTGAGTCCTTTGATTTCGGCTCCTGATATGCAGCGACAGAATTTTCGGCCCCCAACTCCTCCTTGCCCCGGCCCGGGTGTAGGAGGTTGGGGTAGCGGGAACGGCTTCCGGGGTACCCCAGGCGGAGGCGGACCGCGGCCGCCCTCCCCTCGGGACGGGTACGGGAGTCCGCACCACACGCCGCCCTACGGGCCCTGGTCTAGGCCGTACGGGAGCAGCCACTCTCCGAGACACAGCGGCAGCTTCCCGGGGGGCCGGTTCGGGTCTCCGTCCCCTGGCGGCTACCCTGGCTCCTACTCCAAGTCCCCCGCGGGGTCCCAGCAGCATTTCGGCTACTCCCCAGGGCAGCAGCAGACCCACCCCCAGGTAATAATAGCCAGCGTTTGCCGAGCTCTTACTGTATGGCAGGCATGGTACTAATATTCCCTTTATGTGGATTATTTTGTTTAATCCTCTATGAGGTGAGATACTATTGTTAGCCCTATTTTGCAGACGAGTAAACTGAGGCTTAGAGAAGTTAAGTAACTTTCTGAAGATTAGCTTAAAAAAGTACCGGAAGCATACGTTCTGTTCTAGAGCTTTTAACTAGTGCACTGCCACTCACAGATATTTCTAATTCTCCATTTCCTCTTCTTTGCCAGGGGCCTTGCTAATTTGTCTCAGTAAATTATTCTGAGCCCCTGGGCTCTGAAGGGGAAAAAAGTGAGAGTCCCCAGGATAGCGCTTATCTAGGTTAAAGGCTGGTGCCATCTTTCTACAGCTATCACCTTTTTTCTTTTTCTTTTTATTCTTGCCTTTATCTTTTTTTCGAGCTACATTGGTTTCTGCTCCAAGTCTCTCAAGGAAAAATCGGTGGTAGTAGAAGTTTCCCATTTCTCACAGTGACAGTGAATACAAGAGACAAGGGAGTATTTCTGGTGTGTCTAGGATTACTGTGGTTTACGACTTCCATCTGCTCAGTGGTTTTCCAACTTTGTGTATTCTAAACCAACACCATTGCCTTTGAGCCAGGAGCTAAAGAGTAAGGAAAATTTTCATAAGATATAGAAACTTTAAAATTTTTCTCCTGAAAAAAGTGGAAATGTAGAGGAAAAATTGAATATAAATTTATTTCACCACTACTTGATATTTCATCACCACTTGTATTTAATAACTGCAAAGTTACTACATTAGAAACCTAAAAGTATTTGTGATGACAATGGTCATGGAATTAGTAATAAATAAGTATACTAAATTGATTTAAATATTCTTTTAAAAACAAAAACACTAGATTAAAGGAAGCATGGACTTTGCAATTGAACATATTTAGGTTCATGTCACAACTTTTAACCAGGAATGTGATCCCCACTAGCCTTTAGTTAAAGGAAAAAGTACCAATTATCTCTACTAAATGTTTTTTTAACTGATGATTTTTTTTCTAAAGGGTTCTCCAAGGACATCTACACCATTTGGATCAGGGCGTGGTAGAGAAAAAAGAATGTCTAATGAGTTGGAAAGTTATTTTAAGCCTTCAATGCTTGAAGACCCTTGGGCTGGCCTAGAACCAGTATCTGTAGTGGATATAAGCCAACAATACAGCAATACTCAAACATTCACAGGCAAAAAAGGAAGATACTTTTGTTAACATTTCTGAAATTCAACTGGAAGCTTCATGTGTCAGGAACATCTTGGACAAAACTTGTATTAATAAGTTGAACCCAAAGATGATGACTTTGATTGATTAGGGTCTTTTTGGTATTTTTTTTTATCATATCAAGTATTATTGATTAGAGAAGAAGGTAGTTTTTGCAGTATTTAGCTCTCTGGAAGTGCCTATCACATTTTAGAAGATTTACAGTTTCCATATATTTAACATTCCTTGTTATGTAATGGACATTTGTCTTTTAATGTTTTTCCAATGTTTTAAAATAAAACATTTTGTCTTTCTAGCTATATTGTGGTTTTGTGGTATGATAAAAAAAAGCAGAACAATTAAAATAATGTTTTGTAATCACTTAGAAGTCATAGGTAAATGTTTTGCAAACTAGTTTTGAAAGTCAAATAGATAAACTATTCTTTGAGCGGTAGATAGTTCTATATGTGTTCATGTAATGGAAAGTTATAATTCATATTCATTATAACCATTGTCTACATGCATACTTCTGTAAAAACACATTAAAACTTGAAGTCCCAGAAACTCACTTATGCATAAGTTTATGCTCATTTAACTGGAAAAGGCAAGGATAGACCATGCATAGCTAGATCAAAGTGTTCTGTCTGAATTTCTCTACTCTTTATCTCTCAGCATTGTGGAGTCATTTTCTCTTGAGGCCAAAGAAGATGGCAACCAGCAGTCTCAAATCACTTCCATTACCAAAAGGACATCTCTCAACTCCATCAATCCCAGAGAAGACAGATTGGCCATTCTTAGATTATGTTTTTGTATTCTTGAACCAATTAACTGTGACCAAAGCAGTGAGACCTAATTAGCTTGAATTATGAACCCACTTCCTATAATGAGACAGAGTTCTGTGATCTTTAGCCTCACTAGGGTTACCTGGAATAGAAAAATGGTTTTCCAAAGGGAGGGATGATATGTATATATACGTATAGTAATGGAGAAAAATATGAAAGAACTTTTTCACCAACTATGTAAACAAAAGTCTTATACAATGCAAACTCTAGATATCTTGAGATCACAGAAGATAGAGCTAGTTAAAATTTTGTTTCAGTATTTTCAGAAATACCTAAAAATCAAATGTTCACACCACCTATTTGAGCCATACCCAGTTCTATCTATTCATTCAGTCTCACAGAGGCAAAGAAGAAAATAAGAATGGAAGGATTTTAGATTAACAAAAGCTCCATGACAGGCAGGATTTTGGAAATTCTGTTTCTACCAGTTACTACCTGGACAAATTCACTTCTCTATGCCTCAATTTTCTCATATGTAAAATGAGGAAATTAATAGTACCTGTGTCATAGAGGTATTGTGTTTGAGGATTAAATGGGTTTATATGTGTGAAACTCATAGGCCAGGGCCTGGCACATAGTAAGCACTCAATAAGTGATAGCTATTACTCTCTGTCTCATTTACCCCTATGTCTTAACAGGTTTTAGAATAGTACCTGCAAAATAGTAGGTACTTAATAAATATTTGATAAATGAATACTGGAAATTTTGTTATAACTACTATACTGCTCTGCCTACTCCCCTGTATATAAAAGATAACTTAGTAATTTTTCCCCAGTATTTTAATAGAAAAGCCCTTATTCCCTAACAGCTTGTCTTTCCAGATGTGTTGAGGTCATGATGTATGATGAAAATATCTTTAGGAAATAGCACCTTAAAGTAATTATTAAGGCATCTCTTAGAGATCATTGGGTTATTGGCAAAGATGAAAAAGGAAATTATATAATACGAAACAAAGGTAAAATTTCTTTCTTGCTAAGTTTACCAGCATCTACTTCCAGAGGTCTAGCTTTTTTTGACTTTTAAAAGAAAACAATTTTTGTCCTCAGGAAAGGTACATAAACTATTGGTAGTATATTGGAGTTATCAAAATTCTTGTGGCATTAATAATCTGGTTTGTTTCTATTCTGTTTTTGTTTAGCTGAATGAAAGGAATTGATTCTTTAAAATGGAAAGTGATTGTTTTTTAGTATTCCAGAATACACTTTTTACCTCCAAAGAAATGCTGAATAACTTTTTGAAAAATTTATAGTGAAGTATACATCTTAAAAACTCAAGATAATTAAAGAACAGGAGTGTAGTCAAGAGTAGGGTCTTCACACAAGGGATCCATACTCCAGGGAGTAGTCAGCGTTCCAAGGGACATGCAGGCATACGTAGTTTTAAGGGAATATAAATTTAGATCCTTGATTCCTATATGAAATCTTTGTTAATATTGATCTACCTAAGAACATGTCCTTGATCAAGGGATCATGCCAATTCTCCTTTTCCCTTTTGCCTTTTCATACACACCCTTCTCCCATTTTACAAAAGAAACTTTTAGCAAGTTGTATTTTATAAAAATGATCCCAACGATATTTCAAGTCTCACAGACCCTTCCAGAACCTTGCCACTACCTCCATCAAGATGTGGAGTTATGTCCCTTCCATTTGAACCTGAGCAGACTTTTATGACTGTCCTAATTAAGGGAGTGTGATGGTAATTAATGTATTTTCATTATGGGTGAAGTGTAGCATTAGAAATGGGTTATATTGGCCCATGTGGAGATGTTCAAAATTCAGGTATATCATCAAGTTGGGAGATAACAATGATGACAGTGTTTGTTTAAAGGCCTTGCCTTTTCTGTCTCCTGACTATTCAAAAAGCCATTTCTCCTGTGGGTGAATTGTGTAAAAGGAAAGCAAAGAGCATGAATATAACATGAAGGGAAAGGCACCTCATTTTTAGGCAACAAGTAAATGGTGAGGCTCTTTGCCTCTTCTAAGAATTAGAATATCCAAGGTATAAATGCATGATTAATTTTGGTGAATCTGCTGTGAAGCAAGCTTTATATTTCTACCATTCCCAATGACAAAGAACCAGATGAACGTGTCTTAATTCCTGTCTCAGTGTTTCAGTAGCATAATTTGCATGATTTCAAAGAAGTTAAAAGTTCCATATTTACTTCTGGCATACTAAAATTACAACTTCAAATTAAAAGAACATGTTTTAGAGGTAAGTTGATGGTTTTATATTTTCTGAAACATTTTTCAGATTCTTAGGAGAAACAGTTTCATTAACCTTTGCCAGTATATTATTAGGTTTTATAAATCCATATTAATTGTTATACCTAAGCCAAAGTCTCCTGCTATTGTAACTCAACCATTTTTCTGCTTCTTTCATTCCCATTATGTACTTCAATTTAAATTAACAAATATATTGTGGTTTTTTTACTGTAAATAAGACTAATACTCATCCGTATACCTTGTATAAGCCCTGAACTTACTAGTGACTCACTTTATCTTCCTTATTTGCTCTTCAGTTCCAGTTTATCATCTAAGATGCTCTTGCTGTAAGATTCACTATTATCTTATATGCCATGTAGTAAAATCACTGCCAGTTAAACTGTGATATGCCATCGATTATAAGATGCATCTTAATTCCAGAGATGTTAAAATATGTGTCTTAGCTTGATGAAATTCTATATATAATACTCTTAAAAGCAGATCATAGATGTAGGTATAGGAGTAAATATTCCCAAAATGTAGTCTAGGACATAGTGTATTTAACTAGAAAATCAGCTTTACTTAATTATGGTTAATTCTTCTCAGATATTTATATTCTGTTCTAATTCATAAAAGCATACTTATTTTTCTGTCATAAAATTTCTCATCTACATATAAATAATAATTATCTTCAAGAAATCTGTAAAATTTCCAATTTTATGGTAATGTTTTTACTCAGTTTTGCCTAACTTTAAGCTCTGTAAGCAAGATGACTCGTAAGTGAAGGAGTCATAGAAAAGTCTTGGTAAAAGCTTTTTGGCTAACTTCCCAAGGAATTGAAAAAGGAGCATGACTTGAACAATAGGCCTTCAGTGGGAGTGGGCCTTATTTGCTTTCAACAAAACTAAAGAAGACTTAAATTGTCAACTAAATGATCATTAAAAATGATTTGATGATATATCAGTTTGTGACTTTTGACACATAAATTGCAAAGAGTTCAAGAATTGAGTGGCATCACTGTAACAAAATTCTATCCCTTTTTATTTATCTACATGAATGAGTTTTCTTAGCATTTTTCTATACTTAAAAAGTAGTAATGGCTGGGCGCGGTAGCTCACACCTGTAATCCTAGCACTCTGGGAGGCCAAGCAGGAGGATCATTTGAGCTCAGGAGTTCAAGATCAGCCTGAGCAAGAGCAAGA
>VBSM01002217.1:13226425-13250977 GCA_008086735.1 Cheirogaleus medius
AATAATTATCAAAATTAATATATTGTTCTTATCACTTGAATAGTAATGATAGTGCAGAGAACAATCTTCAACATTTGGAGTTTTATAACCATTGGAAACAGATTTTTTTTAATTTTCAAAAAATGTTTACTTTGATAAATAGGATTTTAAGTATTTTGAGAAACAGATGTGTGATAAGGTATCAGTAAAAGACTTTTAGCCATATGCATTATATTACATTGAAATTAAATTACATGGGAAAAGTATAATGTAAATACAAGTTAGGAATAAAAGAAAAACTGCAGGCTGGGTGCAGTCATTCATGCCTGTAATCCCAGCACTTTGGGAGGCTGAGGCAGAGGATCACTTGAGGCCATGAGTCCCAGACCAGCCTGGGCAACATAGCAAGACCCCCATCTCTACAAAAAAATTTTTTTTTAATTAGCTGGGCATGGTGATGCATGCCTGTAGTCCCAGCTACTCTGAAGGTTAAGGTGGGAGGATCACTGGAGCCCAGGAGTTCAGGGTTGCAGTGAGCCATGATTGTGCCACTGCACTCCAGTCTGGGCATCAAAGCTAGACCTTATCTCTTTTAAAGAAAGAACGAAAAGTGGGGGGTGGAGAGGAAGGAAGAAAGGAAATGCAAAATTTCCTATTAATGAAAAACTTGTTCATATTTTAAGGTGTGATGGTGGATATTAAATTGCTGTGATATCTCTATTCTGCTGGATACCTTAATATTGGATTTACCTTAAAGTATCGTTATTTCAGAAATGACTTGATTTGCAATTTTTGAAACAATGAAAATATATAAAAGAATGCTTGACTTTTCAAAATCACATTAGAGAATGGGACCAAAAAAAAATTTTGGGGGGGAGGAACAGTCTCACTTTGTTGCCCTTAGTAGAGTGCCATGGTGTCAGCCTAGCTCACAGCAACCTCAAACTCCCGGGCTCAAGTGATCCTCCTGCCTCAGCTTCCCAAGTATCTGGGACTACAGGTGCTCGCCAAGATGCCCAGCTTATTTTTCTATTTTTAGTAGAGATAGGGTTTCACTCTTGCTCAGGCTGGTTTCGACCTCCTGAGCTCAAAGGGATCCTCCCGCCTCAGCCTCCCAGGGTGCTAGGATTACAGGCATGAGCCACCTCACCTGGCCTGGACCAAAAATTTTAAAGATCTCAAACCGGCAGAGGGAGAAGAAAAGGGCATATAGTAAACCGTGAATCCAAGAGAAGTCAGGGAAGGAGGTAAAAAGGTAAAAATAAAGCTGATAGCACTATATCCAAATAAATCACAAAGTAATCACAAGTCTGGTCTGAATAAAGTAAATTTTCCCTTTGAAAGACAGATTAACAGATTGTTTCGGAAAAAATGAAATTGATTTATTGCTGGTTTGGGAAAAATAACATCTAAAAGTTATAAAAAGTTCAAATTTACAATCACAGTGGAGATTTTAGCACATCTGTATCAAAAACATCAAGCAAACAGAATTTGTAAGGATATAGAGAACTGATAAACAAAATAGAGAATGTATATATAATATAATACACATGTGTATAAATTTTCTGAATCACAGAGGCTCTGCAAATTTCAAAGAATGGATTGATATAGAGGTCATGTTTTTTAACCAAAATGTTAATAAATTTAAAAACAAAAAGTACCCCCCCCAAAATAAGAATAAGTCAATGAAACAGAAGATAAACTACAGAGAATGTCAACAAAAGCTGGTTCTTCGGATAAACTAGACAAAGATTAAGGAAGAAAAACAAGGACAATAGGAAAAAAAAAACTATTAATCTTTTGTGTAACAGGATGAAGTATGCTTAAAAAAAAGACAATAGAGTAAGAAAACAGTAGTGATGGAAACACCTAAAGGATAATGCAGCAGTGAAGTAAATATTTTTATCCATAATGGTGAAGAAAAGAAAATTAACAGATGTTTCATGATTATTAGATAAGTCAACACTCTGGACTCCAAAAATGATGGTAAAGTTGATCTTATAAGCAAAATCTCAGACTGTAAATTTTCACTTGACAATGTCCTAGAAAAATTTTCTCATTCAATAGTGAGTGTCTAAAGACAAAAGGAAATATGGTATTCTCATCCATTTAATCATACAAAAAGAAAGATTTCCTCATACAGTACTTACTGACAAGAATGTCTTTTATGCTTTTTCATCAGAATTTACTTATTAGGATGTGTAATAGGTAAATACTAAAAGTAGGTGTGTATTCAAAGGTGAGTGGAAGGAAATAGATGATGCAGAAGTGAAAGATCAGTTGAATTGTCTATTCTAATTGGTATTTATAAATGAAAGTGAAAATGTTTTGCAAGTATGAAGCAGAGATCTCTGTCCTCTTTGCAACAAAAATATGGCATCCAAATTTTAAAAGTATTACATTTTGATGATGCAAGTGCAAAAGGAACCAGAATTAGTAATAAATTAGAACCCAGTAGAGAGATATTTAAAATCTGGAATCAATATTTATAAGATGAATATGTTCTAGCTTTATGACAGTTCAGCATCTAGTTACATTCAAGGGGCATAATAAATATCTTCACAACCAGGAAAATACTGAATAAAAACTTAGGATTCTTATGTTTTTGTTCATATTAAAATTTCTAATAAAGTTGTTTTTAGCTAATTTTGTTCTCTACATTTTCACTAAGTAAAATTTTTAAATAAATCATCAGACTTAGATGATAAATGATGAGTATTATTTCTGGTATACTGAGAGTTAAGATGAAGAAATTATATTACTACAGATAAAGGCTGTGCAAGTCACACAAACAGGATGAACAACCCTATGTCAAAGTATTTGGAAATATAGGTGAAATGGGTATTTTTTTAGAAAAATGTTATCAAAACTGGCTCAAAAATAATGGAAAACTGGAACAAATCAATAACTATTAAAAATATTAAGTTGGTAGGAATCTTAAATTTTTCCCTACAAAAGACACCAGACTTACCAAACCTTTATGGAACACATAATATCTGTATTATATAAACTTGTAGGAAAAAATGGGGAAAGTATCCAACACATCATAAACCCATGGTATTAACTTATATCAAACCTTGCCAAGAAAATAAATGGAAATTGTATATCATTTCACTACTGAACATAGTTGCCAAAAATCCTAAATAAAAGATTATCACAATTCAGCAGTTATTCACAAAGAAAAAAAAAATGAATAGGATTTATCCCAGGTTTGCAATGATGGTTCAGCATCTGAAATTTTTTGCTATAGTATATCTTATTAATCAGTTAAAGAAGAGGATCTATATTAATAGCTATAAAGGAGAAGGTCTATATTAACAGATTGAAGAAAAAGCATACATTACACAAAAGTCTTAGAGAGAAATGCAAAATGAAGAGATGAAACTGACCTTATTTGTAGATAATATGATTGCCTGTGTACAACTCCAAAAGTGGAAAGATTTTTTGAACTATTTATTGTTCTGCATTCAAGAACATTAAACAATTACAGCACTTCTATATACCAGTCAAAAAATGGCAATGGATAAAAATGCCCCCACTTTTAACAGTAAGCTGTAATAAATCTTGGGGTGAGGGGAACTACAGAGAACATTAGAAGACGTTTTTGAAGGACTTTTTCAAAAGCATAAGTAAATGGAGAGATAGATATCATTCATGGATGGAAAGGTACAATCTTGTAAATTAATTATAAATTCCATTTCCATCAAAATGTCAAAATTTGTATGAATCTTGCAAAATGATTTAAATACTATATATGGGGAAAGGGTCAAGATTAGTCATAAAAATGTTGAAGACAAAAAGTGTAGAGACTTGCTTTACCAGATAATGAAACTTGTAAAATTAATGTCATGTAGAAATAAATGGATGAGGCCAGGTGTGGTGGCTCACACCTATAATCCTAGCACTCTGAGAGGCTGAAGAGGGAGGATTGCTTGAGGCCAGGAGTTTGAGACCATCCTGAGCAAGAGATCTCAGAATGTAGACCTCCTCTCTATAAAAAGAAAAAAAATAGCTGGGCGTGGTGGCATGTGCCTGTAGTCCCAGCTACTCAGGAGGCTAAGGCTGGAGAATTGCTTGCGCTTGAGCCTAGGAGTTGGAGTGGTTGCAGTGAGTTATGCTGATGCCACTGCACTCTAGCCCAGGTGACAGAGCAAGACTGTGTCTCAAAAAAAAAAGAAAAGAAAGAAAGAGAGAGAAAGAAGAAAAAACAGTCAAATGAAACAAAAATAGAGACCTCAGAAACAAACTTACACACAAATAAAAACTTCTACTAGATAGCACTACAAATCAGTGGGAAAGGACAGACAATAAGTGTTAATAGGTCACTTGTGCATATGAGAAAAATAAATGTGGATCCCTATCTCTTGCCATTCAAAAACCAAATTCCAGTAAAGACCCAGATGGGAAGAGCAAAATTTAAATTTTTAAATTAGGCAACATCTTTTATGAACTTGTAATAAGGAAAGATTTCTTATACAAGACACAAAAAGCATATAAAAGATTGACAAATTTGACTATTAAAAATCTTAACAAATGGCACTACAAAGTTCAGGGATGGTTTATTTACAATGCACATAACTAACAAATGATTTGTATTTAGAATAATGTTAAGAAATCCTAACAAATCAGTGAGAAAGGCAGTCTAATGAGCCAAAGAGATAATTACAGAAGAGAAAACCTAGGTGGAAAATAAGCATTTGAATCCCTGCCAATCATAAAAATATAAGATAAAGGCACAATGAGGTATCACATCACACTCATCAGATTGATAAAACTTAACAAGTCCAACAACACAAGATATTGAAAATAGAGTGCATCCTACATAAGTGTTCATGGGAACATAAACTGGTACTACCACTTCAAAGAGCATTTGACAATACAGTAAAGCTGAAGATGCTCAATACCCTAAAACCTAGCTAATCTATATCTAAGTATTGTGGAATACACTTACTATAAACCTCAATTCATGTAATTTAAACATCCAAAATTAAAGCTGAAAACGTCATAAATAAGATTTAATGAGAAAACTTTGTTGTTGTTGTTTGTTTTTTTGTGTGTGTGTGGTTTTTTTTTTGAGACAGAGTCTCGCTCTGTTGCCCAAGCTAGAGTGCCGTGGTGTCAGCCTAGCTCACAGCAACCTCAGACTCCTGGGCTCAAGCAATCCTTCTGCCTCAGCCTCTCAAGTAGCTGGGACTACAGGCATGCACCACCATGCCCAGCTAATTTTTTTTTATATATATATTTTTAGTTGGTCGATTAATTTCTTTCTATTTTTAGTGGAGACGGGGTCTCGCTCTTGCTCAGGCTGGTTTCCAACTCCTGAACTTGAGCAGTCCTCCCGCCTCAGCCTCCCAGAGAGCTAGGATTACAGGCATGAGCCACTGCACCAGGCCCAATGAAAAAACTTTTAAGATCTGTTAAAAGTACTTTGGAAAATCCAAGAATACTTAGAAAGATTTTTATAAGGTTGGAGAAGATTTAAATAGCAGCTACCATAAAATTTAGGTTAAATGTACTTGCGTAATGTTTACTCAGAAGGGCAAAGATTTATTCTTATAACATAAGATTTGTGTTTAGTGTCCTGCAAGGATTTTTACCTGTGAACATGATATTGTAGAAAAGTAAACTTTGAAAAATACTTGTGCATAATGTACATAAAAATTGTTTATTAGAGTGTTTGTATAATAGGCTGAATTAGCTCACTTTGTGATAATAACCAGCTGACCATGACCTCATTGTGTTTATAATTAACTCAGCATAACAATATTGTTAATCCTCACACTGAATAAAGGTATCTGAAAGCCTTTATCCTTGAAGAAATTATTTTTGCATATAAAATAAGAATTAAAACACAACATGAGTTACTGTCTTCTACAGTATATAATCTAGAGAAATGTTTGCACTTGTATTTGTGCACAGAGGCATATTCACTAATGTTCTTTACAGTTATTTTTGTAAGATCAAAAGATTGTCAGTAATCTAAATGACCATCCATATGAGAAAGGATAAATTAGTTGTATATTTGCACACTATAATAGCGTTTAGCAGTCGAATGAATTAGAGCCACTTGATACAACATAAATAAATCTAAAATCATAATTCTGTGCAAATAAAAGCCAAAGCAAAGCTTATGGGATATTCTTTACATAAATTTAAATGCCTACAAAATAATGGACTGTTTATGAATGTATAAATATAAGGTAATAGTGTAAAAACATGAATGAAAGTAACAAATACTATAGCCATGAAAGTAATTATTTGGAGGTGGGTTTGGGAAGAAGATATAAGCTTCAAATGAATTGGGATCGATGAGTGGGTATGTATTTCAAGCCATCCAAATTTGGAAAATGTTAAGATTTATTAAAGCTGGCTATGGGGTATACATATATTTGTTTTATTTTTTCTCTTTTGAAATATTTTATAATGAAAAATTTACTCTGACCTCCTAACTAATTCTGTAATGCCAAATCTATCACCCTAATACCAAAGTCAGACAGACATTATAAGAAAGGAAAACTATACACCAGTATCTCTCATAAACGTAGGATGCAAAATCTCTCAACAAAATATTAGCAAATGGAATTCAGCAATATATAAAAGGAATTATATACCATGACCAAGTAGTATTTATTCTAGATAGGTAAAGCTGACTCAACATTCAAAAATCAATTAATGTAATCCATCACATCAACAGGCTAAAGGAGAAAAATCATATCCTTTCAGTAGATACACAAAAGCCGTTTGACAAAGTCCAATACCCACTCATGATTAAAACTGTCAGTAAGCTAGGAACAGAAGAGAACTTCTGCAACTTGATTTAAAGAAAAAACAAATCTTACAGTAAGAAACTAGATGCCTTCCAACTAAGATCAGAAACAAGGCCAAGATGTCCTTACCACTCCTATTAAACATCATAGCACTATTCAACATGGAAGTGTTCGCTAATGCAGTAAGACAAGAAAAGGAAATAAAAGGTATAGAGATTAGGAAGGAAGAAATGAAACTTCATGATGGCATTATTGTTTATGTAGAAAATCACAAAGAATCAAAAAAGCAAAAAACTTCTTGAACTTAATAGGGAATTACAGGAATTAAGGTTGAAGGATACAAGGTCAATACACAAAGTTACTTTTCTATATACTAGCAATGAACAATTGGGGTCTGATATTTAAAACCCCATACCATTTACATTAGCACCAAAAAACAAGATGCTTGGATATAAATCTAACAATATAAACAAAACTTATATGAGGAAAAAGTACAAAACTGGTGAAAGAAGTCAAAGAAGATGTAAATAAATGGAGATATTCCATGTACATGGATAGGAAAACTCAATATTGTCAAGATGTCTGTTCTTCCCAACTTGATTTATAGATTCAATGCAGTCCCAATCAAAATCTTAGCGACTTATTTTGTAGATTTAGACAAATTGATTCTAAAGTTTAATTGTAAAGGCAAAAGATCCAGGATAGCCAACACAGTATTGAATGAGAAGAACAGGCTTGGAGCACTTACACTACCACACTTTATGATTTCCTTATTATAAAGCTACAGTAACCAAGACAATATGGTATTGGCCAAAGAATAAGCAACTGTCCATGGAGCAGAACAGAGAGACCAAAAATAGACTCACACAAACATAGCCCACAGATCTTTGATCAAGGAGCAAAGGCAATTGAATGGAGAAAGGATAGTCTTTTCATCAAATGATACGGAAACTACTGGACATCCATATGCAAAAAGTGATTCTAGACACAGACCTTACAACTTTCACAAAAACTATCAAATGGATCATAGACTAAATATAAAATGCAAACCTATAAAAGAAGATGACATAGAAAATCTGAATGACCTTGGGTTTGTCAGTGACTTTTTAGATACAATGCTATAATCCTTGATTCGTGAAAGAAAAAGATTAAGTTGGGCTGTATTAAAATTAAAAACTTCTGCTCTGCAAGAGGCACTTAGGATAATGAAAAGACAAGCCTCAGACTGGGAGAAAATATTTGCAAAATGAGATAACCACTATACACCTATTACAATGGCAAAAATCCAAAACACTGGCAATAACAAATGCTGGCAAAGATGTAAAGCTACAGAAACTCATTTGTTGCAGGTGGGAATGCAAAATGTTACAGCCAGTTTGGAAGATGGTTTGGCAGTTTCTTACTAAACCAAACGTACTCTTACCATATGATCCAGCAGTCACAATCCTTGATGCTTACCCAAACAAGTTGAAAATTTATGTCCTCTCAAAGACCTGCACACAAATGTTTATATTAGCTTCATTCATAATTGCCAAAACTTGGAAGCAACCACCATGTCCCTCAGTAGATGAATGGGTTAACAAACTGTGGTACATCCAGACAATAGAATGTGATCCAAGAATAAAAAGAAATGAGATATCAAGCCATGGAAAGTCATGAAGGAATCTCAACCAGTCTGACAAGGCTACATGCTGTATGATTCCAACTTGGTGACATTATGAAAAAGACAAAACTATAGAGACAATTAAAAAGATCACTGGTTGCCAGGAGTTGGGAGGAGGGAGGGATGAATAAATGGAGCACAGGGGATTTTTAGGGCAGTGAAATTATTCTTTAGGATACTGTAATGGTGGGTACAAACCTATTGCCACCCCTCAAAAAAAAAAAACCTATCATCCAAATCCATAGAATGTACAACACAAAGACTGAACCCTAGTGTAATCTGTGACTTTAGTTAATAATAATGGATCATCATTTGTAACAATTGTACCACAGTGATACAAAGTGTTAATAAGAGAGGCAACTTTGGGGATTGGGGCAGGTTGAGAGGGTACATAGGAACTTGCTGTACTTTCTGCTCATTTTTCTGTAAACCTAAACTGCTCAGAAAAGTAGCCTATTTTAAAAATGTTGGTGTGGCTTCAGTGTGGAAAACAGAACAGAGAATTGACAGTAGATTCCTGAATTGACAGTAGATTCCATATAATAAAGAGTCAGGATCAGAGATGATCATGCATTGGATTAAGATAATGATGGTGGAGATGGACATGGACCAGTTCCAGGCATGAGAAAGTAAAGCCGAAGGTGTTACTCCTACAGCTTATCTCTGTGTGAGGAAAAGAATAATTTTTTCTTTGTTTTTTCTCTCAGTCCTGCTATTACCTTATATATAATCTCCATAACATGTTTTGTCAATGCCTAGAATTAAATTATCATTATAAGTCTTTAACCCTGTATACTTTTAAATACATTTATAAAAATCATTCAACACAAATTAATAAAAAATAGTGTATAGTAGATGCTTAGATTGGCCTTCAACTTCCATTTTATCTTCCTTCTATTTGGAAAGGTTAGAAAGATGATGGGGATTTTTGGGTTTTTTTTGTTTTTAATGTCTGACTACCTAGCACCTAGAGTTCCGAATATAAATTCAGTTTTGCCAATTAGATGCACTAGCCCAGGATTTGGGAAGCACAAGCGAGGTAAAGGCTGTCTTCAATGTGACTTCTGACTCTCAGCACTGGTTAGGAAGATTGTAGTTTTCCTGTGAAGATTCCAGCATTCATTTGCCAGCTTCCTAGGTATCTCCAGTTTCTCGATCTAATTTCCTCTTCCCTGGATGCAGCTCCAGGTGTCATCCTGTTGTCTTGCTGCTGCTGCTGCCTCTAATCTAGCCTGGCCTCAGAGTCAGTAACCTCCCTGTTGGACCACTTCTGTATTGTTCAGGGAGCATTCCAAGAGGCCTAGCCTAGATCATGCTCCTTCGAGCTTTCCAGTAGCTTTTAAAGAACGTAAATGTGTGTGTTAAATCCTTTCCCATTAATATGTAAGAGTGAATTTTGTTTCATGCCTCGAACCCTGGTTTGGTAACTACATCACACAATCCATAGAGATGTAAAAAGTAGAAGTTTAACTGTTATCAGTTTGTATTGTTTGCTACCAAATGGCCTTTAAACATATTAGACCTGTAATTTAATGACCCAAAAACATTTAAATACTACATATTAGTTTTCCCTTTGTCCTTTTAAACTGTCAATAATCAGAATTCTTGATTCTTCCTGTAGAATAGTAAACTACATGTTTTTGAAGCATCTTCAATATTCGGCTACAAGAGAGGACCAAAGAGGCAAAATGAGAAACCACTCCTCCTGTGATCTTTATCCTACTTATTTTTACATGTCAAAGAAGCTGAGAAAGTGTGCACTAACTTAAAACCCAATGCAAAAGTGCAGTGTTGCCAGATTTTTCTGTATTTCAGAAGACTATCAGAAATCTGGACTTTGTTTTTACTTAAAAGCTCCCAATTTTAAACTAATATTTTCCTAATGTTTAAACCTTGTGAGTAAAACAAAACCACCTAAAACCTGAATCTCAACCCCAGGTCACTGGTTTATGACCTTTGTTCTAATGATCAGCAGAGAATTGTCCCCTAGTAAATGCTTTTTATAAACTTGAGGGGGAAAGTTGCTTTTTAAGATGAGGTTAGGATCTATTGAGTAACTTACCTAAATATTCTCATAATATGTACATATAAAAGAATTCTCATTACTGGCTGACATTCTGCATGTTAGGACCAACTTTGTAATTTAACAAAGTTTACTGGGAATGAATGATCATGTTGGTTTTTTTCTGAAATGTAATTAACATCACTGCTTGAGTCCATAAAATATGTGAGGAGACTCCTGTTGAATCATAATACTATATTATGAATCCTGAATTTAAACCATGACAGATTTCATCTCAAACATTGGCACTATGCTGTAATCACTTTAAATTTATAACTTTCAAAAATGACAAAATTCAAAACTATAGAGAAACAAAGTAAAAGTAGTTTGTATCTTACTAGAGTTTTCTATCAAGAGCCACAAATTTTCATGCCTTTTGATTTTTCATGAAAAATTCTTTTTCTTTTTTTTTGTGGGGGTGTCTTCTGGTAAGGTCTGGAAAACCTGCTAGACAAATTCTAAAAGAGCTGTAACACTGAAAAATTCTTTATACTGTCATAAGTGTTTATCACTTTTAGCCATATGGCATTAATTCAAAACAAAACAAAAATAAATTTAGAGTCCCAGTCTGTGACTTGAATTGATGAAGTCAACTGACTAACTGAACTAGGCAAATTAAAATAAGGCTTCAACTGTTTTTGGCTTAATTATCAAACATTTTTCTCTTTATCATAGACACTTCCTGAGACAGCTTCAGTTCAATGTTTGCTATTTCTCATGATAGAAATAATATATGCTTCTAATGAAAAATTCAAATAATTCAGGAATGTGTAGAGCAGAATGTGAAACTCATCCAATCCAGTTAACAGATTAGATCTTTCCAAAGATTTTTATTTGCATTACCAAATACTTTAAAAAAATATTTTCATACTACATGTACAGTTTTGCATTACCTCATTACAGTTAGCAATTTTTGTACTAATGTGGATTCTTTCAAGTTGTGAGATTCAGAAAACCTAACTTAAGTTGCCATATAACAAATGTCCTTTATTTTGAAAGTCCAGACCCTGGCTGGATAAAGGAGCTTATATAATGCTGTCAGTTCTTGGTTTTACTCCCTTTTTGTTGCTTGTTCTGCTGTTTCCTGTCTTGGTCCCATTTTCCAGCAGACTTTTGCCTCATGATGACATTAAAAGATGATACAATTCCTCTTTGCAACCCCAGTAGAAAGAAGAGATTCTGGTTTCTTAACAGTTTCACAGGAGTCTTGGAAGTGTGTCTCACTGGCTCTGATTGAATCACATGTCCATCCCTGAATCTGTAACTGTGAGCAAGAAGGTGTGACACTGCTCGGTGGGCCAAGCCTGAAGCACTGCCGTCCATAGAGGGAGAGGTGGAGTTACTGTTCCTCTGAACCACAAAGACTGAATATGGGGAAATGCATGGTTTCCCAATAGAAAGCAGAATGTTGACCAAAAAAACGAGCACTCAGTAAGAAAAGACATTCCATCTCCTAGCATCCCAGTTTCCATATAAAGGCCTCTTTATATACATAAAGTTTTTTGCCATTTTGTTTTGTTTTTACTTTATATTTTGACTATAAGATTTACAGAAAAGTTGCAAACAAAGTACAAAGAGTTCCTACATAGCCTTCACGCTTTTCCTGGCATCTTACATAACCATAGTACATTCGTCAAACTAAGAATACTAAACAAATTAAACTACCAACTTTATTTCGTTTTCATCAGTTTCTCCAATAATGATTTTTTTCTGTTCCAGGATCCAGTCCAGGATTCCACATTGCATCTAGCATCCATATACTCTTAAAAATAGTCACACCTGACAAAATGTATTAATAACTGTCTACCATATATGATAAAATATACTTCCTTAGGGAGAAAATGCAAAATCTTATTATTCAGACTGACATTCCAAAACCTTTGGATGATTTGCATTTCTCTCTTCAGGTCTAGATATAATACAACTTCTCATGGCAAACCATCACTGAATTATGCACTTAACTGATTAATTGGAATGATTGATCGTGCATACGCAATATGTAGTGGTAGAAAGAAAACCAAGTAACTACAATGGGGAAAAAAAAGAAGAAGAAAAAGAATCTTCCATTAGGAGAGGAGAGAAATGAAAGCATACAGTGGTCACTGGTTGAAACCATATACATACAACATACCTTAACTGAAAGTAATAGCAAAGACTCCCAATCTTGGCAGTAAAGTGAATTTTTGCATTTGGGTGGTTTTTTTTCCTCTTGTTTTTTGAGTTTACTTTTATTGTTTTCTTTTTCTTAAAGTGAATTTTTTGATCAGATAATTGTTCTGCTTCTGGTTCTCCTCTCTGAGAAAATCTCCTTTGTCATTGTCATATGTCTATATCTCACATGGACATTGAGAAAGCCTTTTCCTTCAGGTGATTGCCTCTTTAGTAACCTACTTCTTATTCTTATGAACAGCTCTTCCTTTCTGGAAGTGAATTGATTTAATTTGTTCCATTTTATTCTCTTACTTTTATAAGATTGTTATAATCTATTTCCAGTGACTAGTTTCCCTTCTAGTGCTTCCATTTACATTTGTACTGTATATGTATACAGATTTAATTAGTATTTCTTGATTAAATACTGAGCTTATATGATGTGTCAGGCATAGTTCTTGATGCTAGGAGTAAAGAAGAACAAAACAAAAATACTCTGACACTCATGGAGCTTGTATGGGAAAGAGTTGATGACGCAAGAGAGAGAGGTGACCTAGAGAAAAGTTTTTTGTTTGGCAAGCAGAGATTTACTAGGAATACAGACAAGTTTATCCACAGTCACAGGAAAGAGGCCTTGTGTGATGGCTCATACCTGTAATCCTAGAACTTTGGGAGGCCAAGGTAGGAGGATCTCCTGAAGCCAGGAATTTGAAACTAGCCTGGGCAACATAGTGAGACCCCATTTCTACAAAAACTAAAAAAATTAATTGAGCATGGGTGGGGCACACCTGTAGTCCCAGCTACTGGGAAGACTGAGGCAGTTCTAAGTTACAGTGAGCTATGATCATACCACTGCACTTCAGCTTAGGTGAAAGAGTGAGACACACCCCCTTTAAATTAATAAATATGTATCAACAGAAAAGAAGTTAGTGCAATGGGGATGGTTGCAAAAGGTGGAGGTGATGTGGTAGGAGCTATGGGATTTCTTTTATTTATTTCTATATCTGTGAAATAAGAATCAAAGTCATCAACTGAAAGTGAGAATGTCAAAGTGTTAATGACTGAACTGTGCCCCACAAAATTCATAGGGTGAAGTCCTAACC
The DNA here is from genome assembly GCA_008086735.1 of Cheirogaleus medius. NCBI lineage: Eukaryota > Metazoa > Chordata > Mammalia > Primates > Cheirogaleidae > Cheirogaleus > Cheirogaleus medius. The sequence goes on from VBSM01002217.1 coordinate 13,240,148, forward strand.
CTTAGTACCTCAGAATGCAACTGTAATTACAGAGGAGGTCTTTTGAAAGGTAAATAAGTTAAAATGGGGTCATTAATATGGGCCCTAATCCAATATGACTGGTGTCCTTATAAGAAGAAGAAATTTGGACACACAGAAAGACACCAGACATGAACACTCACAGAGGAGAAACCATGGGAGGACCCAGCAAGAAGAAAGCCATCAGGAAGTCAAGGAGACAGGCCTCAGAAGAAACCAACCCTGCTAACACCTTAACACTTCTAGCCTCCACAACTGTGAGAAAATATATTACTGTTATTTAAGCTACCTAGTCTGTGATACGTTTTTATGGCAGCATAAGCAAACTGATACGAGGAGGAAGTACTAGAGTTTTGCAGAGAAAGGAATGAAGTATGAAATGATCATCTGAAAGAATGAGAGAACGCAAAGGACTAGGGAATTATGCTATATTTCATCAAATCAAAGTTGTCATTGATTGTAAGACACACCATTATTTTAGGTACAGAAAGGAAAAACCCTGCCAATTAAACTGTGACGTGCCACAGTGCCCCATGGACACATCCTCATTTGAGAGATATTAAGTGTGAAGATGTGCATGTTTTAGAATTGATGAATATGGTAGTATAATAGTTGAGCAGCTTTAAGATCCCACATGAGGTTAGTGATTATGAACTAAAGTGAAACCAGTCACCATGCTTAAGTGTTTTTCTAGCAATGTTCAGCTGCATGGATTCAGGCATAGAGTGGATTTAAACAGTATTATGGAGTTTGAGTCTCAACAGAGTTTGAGTTTTGTCAAGTATATATGGAAAAACAAGAAAGGTAACAAGACAGTTGAAAGTGTATGCAAGGGAGTAAGGGAGCATTTATAATGAAAAAGGTAGTTGGAGGCAGAGACCTAGACAGAGTGAGCTGCAAACTCAGGAGGAGGTTTTCAGAGTATGAGTAGTGTGCTTAACATTGAGATTTGTAGGGGGATTAAAGTTAGGGGTGTTATCGATGAAGTCCAAAAGTATGACAAGGTCATGAATAGCTGGATGAGGTGGAGGATAAGATCACTGGAGAATTGGTAAAGGAACAAAGAAACTAAAGATTTGAAGGATCATCACCCAGATGTTGAAATCAAGATAGAAATCAGAGAGAATGATGGTGAGCCAGGAATGAAAATCTTCAATGGATGGGTGAGGGAGGGTGAAAGGGGAAGAATAACTTCGGTGTCAGTAAACAACAGCAACAAGGAAAAGTGGGTGATATACTCTGATGACATGAGAGTCAAAGATACGTAGTTTTAAGGAGGAAATCGGAGTGGTCTGAAAGTGAAAATGAGGATTAATCCTAACTAGACTCCAGGCCCAGTGGTTCAAGAGAGAGAAAACAGCCATTACTTGAGAAAGGCTGCAGGACAACCATTGTCCTCAGGGAGGAGGCAGGTTTCAATCAAAGCAAGAATGGCAAGGGAGCACTTAGAGAAAAGGTATCTATACAATTCCTCCAAATAGAACTATACCTTAACACACTTAGTATAGTATTCTAAGGTCAAAATTATTTTCCCTTAGACTTTGAAGAAACTTTTTTAGCATCCAATGTTAACTGGTGAAGAGTCTGATGCCAGTTTTATCCTCTTTCTTTCAAAAGAAAGAGGTTTTTGTTATTTCCTCAATATAAATAAATCTAAAGTTCTAATAAATCCAAAATTATGGAATTTTACCTGGATGTATCCCAAGTGTGAATCCTTTGTTATATATCTTGCTTGGCATTCCATGGACCTCTTAAATTAGAAGACTCATGTTTCTTTCAACTCTGGAAAATTTTCTTGTAATATTTCTTTGTTTATTTCTTCCTCCCCATTCTCTGATTTCTCCTTTTAGAACCCCTATGAGATGGATAGTGGGATATCTATTCTCCCTTTCTTAATTTTCCTTTTGTATTTTTTCCTTTTTAATTTGCAGTAGTGAATTTTAGGGAGAATCATCCCCAACATCTCTCAGCTTGCTATTTAGGCTAATTACATTTCTCTTTGCAGTGATCGGTTGGCCAATGTGTATGTAGCTCAATTCTGACTAATGAGATGTACTTAAGAAGCAATTCTTGGCTGGGTGCGGTGGCTCACGCCTGTAATCCTAGCTCTCTGGGAGGCCGAGGCGGGAGGATCGCTCAAGGTCAGGAGTTGGAAACCAGCCTGAGCAAGAGCGAGACCCCTTCTCTACTAAAAATAGAAAGAAATTAATTGGCCAACTAAAAATATATAGAAAAAATTAGCCAGACATGGTGGCACATGCCTGTAGTCCCAGCTACTCAGGAGGTTGAGGCAGGAGGATTGCCTGAGCCCAGGAATTTGAGGTTGCTGTGAGCTAGGTAGACGCCATGACATTCTAGCCCAAGTAACAGAGTGAGACTCTGTCTCAAAAAGAAAAGAAAAAGAAAAAAAAAGCAATTCTTTTAACTCTATGTAGATAGTTTTGTTTAAATATAATACCTTGAATTGCCACAACAATCTTGCTACTATGCTAAAGATGAAGCCAATACCTAGAGGAAAACAGAACCAAGAGAACTACAGAGTAGACCTAGAGTCCTGATGTACCATGTCTGAAGCCTAATCTTTTCTGAATTTGTGTGAGAAAATAAATTTCCCTCTTGCTCATGCAACTTTGAGCTATGTTTTTTATTTTCAGCAAAAACATGCTGGCCTGATACAGAACTTGGTTAAAGGGAGTTGGGTGCTTCAAGTAGTAAATCCAAAAATGTGGAATTGGCAAGGGAAATGAGGTAGAGAACGGGGCAATATGATTTCCACTATTCCAGGCTCAGATGACCTTTGTATTTGGCAAAATTGTTATCTTATATGTTGAGATAGTAACCATATACCTACAGAAATGTAGTGTTAAGGGAAATGGTAGGAAAATTCAGGGTGTTGGCATATGTTGGCTATTTTTTTAACCTACAAGAAAGAGATGCACCCAGCTGAAGGTGGCCTATCTGAAAGCAGAGGTTGTTTCTAGCTGTGACCTGCAATCCAAGTTGAGACCTTGAGGTTTTAAAAAGCTGGATTTTCTGCCCCAGAAAGTGGGAGACACAGTAGAAGATGGAGAAAAAGGATAAATTTTATCCAGCTTCTCGCATAACTATAGTATTATGAATCATTCCTGCCCAAGGCTGTTGCTTCAAATTGTCTCAAGGCCAGATATCATTAAATGGAAGTTCAGATAGATGAAGAGGTTATAAAAATTAAGCATGGAATAAAGGATCTCTATTGTGGTATCACACTGTTTTATAAGAAATAGTACATAAAAAATGCAAAAGGGTAATTCAAATTGTATATTTTTAACAATTAGCACAGTTGCAATTATGACCAAAATTTTAACTACAAATTTAACAAATTTATTCCTGTAGCTTTCACAATCATTATTAAAAATCAAGTACCAACAAAACTTTTTTCTTCATTATTGATTTCTCTCCACCACCACCATCATTTTAAGTGGACTCTGTGTAAGTAGTCTTTTGCTGCATTGATTATACTGGCATAAAAAGGACATCCTGTATTTATTGGCCCTGACCTTGGAATTTCCCTGGGGTTTTTTACCATGTAGTTTCCTCCAATATTTTTGGTTATTTTTTTCTACTATAGTTTCTCCTCAAAAGAAAACATACAAATGGCCAACAGATATATGGAAATAATTCTCAATATCACTAATAATCAAAGAAATGCAAATCAAAACTATAATGAGATATCATCTTACAAGTTAAAGTTAAAATGACTTATATCAAAAAGGCAGTAAGAGATGCTGGCAAGGATGTGGAGAAATGGGAGCCCTCATACACAGTTGGTCGGAATATAAATTAGCACAGCCACTATGGAGAACAGTATGGAGGTTCCTCAAAAAACTAAAAATAGAACCATCATATAATCCAGCAATTCCACTACTGAGTATAATATCCAAAAGAAAGGAAATCAATATGTCAAAGAGATATCTGCACTCATGCTTATTGCAGCACTATTCACAATAGCCCAAATATGGAATCAGCCTAAGCGCCCATCAATGGATGAGTGGATAAAGAAAATGTGTTGTATATACACAATGGAATATGATTCAGCCATAAAAAGAATGAAATCCTGTCATTTTCAGCAACATGGATAGAGCTGGAGAACATAAAGTGAAATAAACCAAGCACAGAAAAGACAAATATCACATGTTTTCACTCATCTGCAGGAGCTAAAAATGTGGATCTCATGAAGATAGAGAGTAGATTGGTAGTTACCAGAGGCTGGGAAGCGGAGGTGGGAAGGAGGACTTAAGGGGAAATAGATGAATATAAATGTATTTATTACCACTGAACTGTACACTTAAAAATGGTAAAGATAGTAAACTATATGTATACTTAACCTAAATAAAAAATAAATAAGTCAATTACATTACTGTACATCAGAAACAAAATATTTAAAAATATATCTTCAATACGGTTTTTTTTTACTTTCTCCTTAAGAAAATGCCAAAGATACGTTTATTTATAATAATGCATGCTGTCAAAGGCATAATAGTATGATTTCTTAACAAAGATGAGCAAAAAAAAAAAAATCAATATTCCTTTTTTACCTAACAGAAGTTATATCTATATAGGAAATCTTGATTTAATGTGCATTTTTTTCAGAAATGGAATACAGTCAATTTTATAAGATGAACAAAAAAATTCAACTTTATTTGCTATCTTCCAAGAATTCCTAAAAATTTATAGAACACAGAAAAGATTAATTTTCATGTGGGCCTTAATATAGGTGGTTAAGGACTGAATGGACTTTGGAGCCAAACTGACTATTATGGGCTAAATGTTGTGTCCCTCGAAAGTTCATATATTGAAGCCCTAAACTCCAGCATGGCTGTACCTGGAGACGGAGCCTCTAAGGAAATAATTAAGGTTAAATGAAGTCACAAGGGTAGGATCCTGATCAGATAGGATTGCTGTCCTTATAAAAATAAAACTCTCTCTCTCCATGCACACGTAAAAGAGAGACTATATGAGGATACAGCGAGAGGTGGCTATCTGCAAGCCAGGAAGAGAACCCTCACCAGAAAATGAATGCTGCTGGTCCTTAATCTGGGACTTCCAATCTCCAGACTGTAAGAAATAAATTTCTTTTGTTTAAAATCACCCAGCCTGTGATATTTTGTTATGGTAACCCAAACTAAGATTTTGTTACCATGAAGTGGGATGCTGCTGTGACAAATATCTAAAAATGTGAAAGTGGCCTTGGAACTGTGGGATGGGTAGAAGCTGGAAGTATTTTGAGATGCATGCTAGAAAAAGTTCATGAAAGGACTGTTGGTAGAAATATGGACATTAAAGGTGATCCTGGTGAGGTCTCAGACAAAAATGAGGAGCATGTTAATAGAAACTGGAGGAAAGGTAATCCTTATTATAAAGTGGCAAATAAGTTGGATTAATTGTGTTCTGGAGTTTTTGTGGAAGGTGGACCTTTGCAAATGACGAAATTATATATTGAGCAGAGGTTATTTCTAAGCAAAGTACTGAAGATATAGTTTGGGTCCCCCTTTTAGTAAAATGTGAGAGAAGACAGATGAAGAAGGAATTATTGAGCAAAAAGGAACCAGAACTTGAAGATTTGGAAAATTCTAAGTCTATCCATACTGCAAAATGTGATAAAGCTAAGAGTGTGGCTGAACAACTATTTGATAAGTAGATTAGTATGGGTGTGCACCATGATTATAATCAATCATCTCAGAAGAAACCTGCTGAGATGGAATTATATGAGTGAGAACACTGCCAGTCTGAACCAAAGGGTAAAGAAACAAGATGAAATGAAAGAAGGCTGTCAGATTTCTTGGATTTTACTGGACTGGACAATAGAGCTATTCAGCTGTGAATTTTCCCTTCAAGATAAGGGGGAAATGATCCTGAAGGCGATTCAGAGGTCATCAAAGCTACTTCCTCAGTTTTGAAGGGTGGGGCCACTACTGCAGTTTCAACAGTTGCTGCCACCTGGAGCCTTGTGGGTGGGGTTGCCCAGAGCCTTGTGGGGCAGGACCCCTGCCTAGCAGAGCCTCAGATTTGGACCCCCACCCAGGGCCATGGGAGCAAGGCCACTGCCCCAGTGAGTCTAGAAGGTGGGACCAATGCCTAGGGGATCCAGAAGGTGGAACACCCAGCTGAAGAGAATTATCCTTGAACCTTAAGATCTAATGGAATTTGCCTTGTTATGTTTTGGACTTGCCTGGGACCCACCCATCGTCCCTTTCTTCTTTCTGATCTCTCCCTTTTGGAATGGGAATATCTATCCTATACCTGTCCCACCATTGTATTTTGGAAGCACATTACTTGTCTGGTTTCACAGGTTCACAGCTGGAGAGGAATTTCGCCTCAGGATGAATCATACCTCAAGTCCCATCCATATCTGATTTAGATAGTATTTACATAGGATTTTGGACTTAGACTTTAGAGTTGATGCTGGAATGAGTTAAGATTTTTGGAGCTATTAGGATGGAATGAATGTATTTTGCATGCAAGAAGGATATGCATTTTCAGGGGATACAATGTTATGGACTGAACGTTTGTGTTCTCTCAAAATTCATGTTGAAGCCCTAACCCACAGTGTGGCTGTATTTGGAGTACAAAAGTAATTAACCCCTCCAGAAATGATGGTTCAGTTGTGAGGCAACCCTGTAGTAAGGCATTGGAAAAGTTACTGGATTTGGTTTGTTTTTAATAAAAGTTGAAATAAACTATTTGAGTAATAGAGTAAAATGTATATGTTAAGACACAGACAAACTTTTTAATAAAAGTTGAAATTAAAAAAAAGTAATTAAGGTTAAATAAGATAACAAGTGTGAGGCCCTGGTCCAATAGGATCGATGACTTTAAAGAAGTAATGCCAGAGAGCTTACTCTTCTCCCTCATCATGGACTCAGAGGGAAGGCCGTGTGAGGACAGTGAAAAGGCAGCTGCCTGCAAGTCAGAGAGAGAGCCCTCACCAGAAACCAAATCCTGTCAGACTTGATCTGGGACTTCTATCTCCATAACTGTGAGAGATAAATTTCTGTTGTTTAAGCTACCCAGCCTGTGGTATTTTTTATGGCAGCCCTAGCTGACTAATACACTGATTATGTTCAAATTCCATCCCTCTACTAACTGACTGTGTAACCTTGGGCAGTTTGTTTCATGTCTCTTGACCAGTATCCTCTTCTGTAAAATGGAGGTTGGAATAGTATCTACCTCATAAGAGTTATGAGCATTAAGACTTAATATTTACAAAGTGCTTAGAACAGTGCCTAGTGCACAGTAAACACTAAAGTACTGGTTAATCAACTATAGCAAATGCAGGAATAATTTCATGTGTTTCCTTTAGTTCACTTTGATAAAAAGTTGAGAGTGTAACAGTAAAATGTTCATTCAGCCAATTCTACAAACTATCAAGATAATAATGAAAGTACTTAAGGTTCTGAAGAGCTAGCTTGATCTGAGGATACCACTTAGAATACAAGACTACATGGACTTGTTCCTAAATTTAATAGAGTATTACTAGTGCTTCTGTGCTTTGTTCAAGGTCATAAAAATCTAATTTTTCTACAAGCTCTGATGTTTACCATTTGTGTTTATGTCTATGATCTATTTCAAATTAATGGTTGACTATGATGTGATATATGGGCCACACTTTTCATTCCCCACATGGTTGCTTCTTCAGCAATACTTACTGAAAAGATTATTTCATCTCTACTGAATCGCATAAATATGAAAATGATAATGAGGTCTATTTCTGGGCTTCTATTCTGTTCCATTGATCTATGTCTATCTTTGTGACAATACCACAATGACTTAAATAGCTATTGTTTTATATTAAAATATATTGAAATATTACTATATATTAAATATATTAATATATTTAGTTCAGATATATTAATATACAATTTTATTAATATATTTAATATATTAAAATATATGAAATCTGGTAGAGTAAGTTTCTCAACTTTGTTCTTCAAGGTTGTCTTGGCTATACTAATTCCTCTGCATTTTCACATAGATTTTAGTGTCAACATGTCAATTTACACAAACACACACAAACCTGCTGGGATTCTGATTAGAATTGCATTGAATCTATAGACAGACCAATATGAGTAGAATTGACCTAGTAATACCAAGGCTTCCAATCCATGAACTTTCTTTCTTTCTCTCTCTCTCTCTCTGATTATATACATATATGTATATCTCTTCCAATGGAGAACAGAGAAATTAATCATGTGAAATTGAAGATAATAAACTCTGCTATTAAAATGACAAAGAATAGGTGGACTACATATACTTTAAACAGATCTCCATTCATCTCTTCTTTCACATGTTTAAGATGAAACTAGATAGAAAATAGTTCAAATTTTTATATTCTGTGGAAACTCTCAAGGATGAATATCATGATTTGTTGACTGTAACTGATACTTTCCAATTTAAAATCGATTTTATTACAAAAATATGTTTTTCCTAATTAAGGCAAAAAAAAATAAGCATCAAAAAAGCAGCAAACTTTCCCCTTTACCACTCCCACCTAGTTTCTCTCTCAATAACAGCAGCAGACATTCATGAAGCACTTAATATGTACCAGACACTATTAAGTTACTTAATCCCCAAAACAAAACTTTAGGTATTGTACCCATTTCATGCACAAAAAAACTGAGCAACAGGGAGTTTCAATAACTTGTCTCAAGTTAATAAATGGAAAGCCAAGATTTGGCCCTGGCTCATACAATTCTTTTTAAACTCTTTTTAAAAAGGTTGTGCTCTATTAAAACCCACAACCAATCTGAGTTTTCAAGCCTTTTTTCTATGTATATTAATACCTTCTTCTATATAGGTGTATTTCTTTAATCAAATGGAGCCATACTATACTTTTATCCATTAATTCTTAACTATTCTCCTATAGATGAATATTTAAGATATTTACCTTTTTTTCACTTTATAAATGATGATATCTATACAGGTTATTTCTGAGTTACAGGTTTCCAGGAGTGGAACTGCTAGGTCAAAGTGCAATTTTCTTCCTCAGTATTTTCAATTTTTTGGCAGTCAGATTTATGAAAATGTGTATTTTTTTCAAAATTTGCCTCTTCCTGACATTTCTTTGCAGATAACCAATTGTCCCAGGAGTCTTTAGCATCTTCTAAATCAAATCCAAATTCTTGCTCTTCAAAATTATGTTAGCTATTCATGGCCCCTGGTTCTTTTATACACACACAGTAGCTCCCCCTTATCTGCAGTTTTACTATCCCGAGTTTCAGCATTTCATTTAGCCGTGGTCAATCACAGTCAAAAAATATTAAATGGAAAATTCCAGAAATAGACAATTTATAAGTTTTAAATTGTGAGCCGTTCTGCATAGCATGATGAAATCTTGTGGCATCCCACTCCATCCCGCCCAGGACATGACTCATCCCTTTGTCCAGCGTATTCATGCTGTGGATGCTACGTACAAATTAGTCACTTAGAGTAGCTGTCTTGGTTATCAGACTGAAAAACATAGTGTATATATATAGGGTTCAGTACGATCTGCAGTTGCAGGCTTGTGAAAGTGGGGGTCTTGGAAAGGATCCCTGCAGGTAAGAGAAGACTACTGTAAATGTATCTAGCAAATTGCTCAAATTTCATATCAATGTTAACAATTGTTCTGTAGATTGGTGTGCTTTACATAGACAATCATACAGTCTGCCATTAAGGATTTTTTCTGCCTTTCCAAACCATTCTCTTCCATCTTCCTTCTCGCTTTCCATCTCTTCCTTAACTGTGTAACAAAGACCTAAAACAAAATGTTGACTACTCAACATTAACTAATAATAGTGGACATCCTTGTCCATTCCTGATCTTAAAATGAATGTGTCTAACATTCTACCCCAAGTATGTCTGTAGAATTAAGTTTTGGAAATAATTATAACAGTTATATAAGAGAACTAAAGCATCAATTAAAAAAATGAAGGAGGGAGGTTGAGGGATAAAGAAATTACCTGTCAGGTACAACGTATACTATTCTGATGACAGGTACACTAAAAGCTCTGACTTTGGCAATATACAATTCATCCATGTAACAAAAAACAGTTGTACCCCCTAAGTCTACTGAAATTTTAAAAATGGGTTTCAAGTCACAAATTTTACCACAAAATAAAGGGAGAGGATGTAGCAGATTAAAGTGACAGTATACAAATTTCATTTTATATAGGAGATAATCTATAGCAATTTTTATTCCTGAAGTTATTCAAGAAATTGGTTTAAATGTGTCTTTGAAATATTTAAAGCTGAATAGAAAACAGTATGTATTCATTACAGATTAACAGAGGGCCCCCAAATACAAATTTTTAAAAAGATTTCTCCTTAAAAAGATTAAAGCAAAACTAGCAAAAAAGGACTAGGGGGGAAAAAAGCAGTAAGAGCATAAAATAAACTAACAAAAGGCCAAGTAATTGTAGTAATACTAAAACTGAACGTAGAATTCAAAATGTTTAAAAATATAAATAAATGGGGGGAAAATTAAGTAGTTATGAGCCTTTATGTGATAAATATAGCACCACATATATAAAGCAAAAAGGAAAAATACATAATAGCAGTATAAACTTTTACATTTCCCACTCCTTAAGAGATAAACAAGGATATAGAGAATCTTACCAGTGTTTACTTAATAATATTGATTAAATGGGTATATGACAAATTGCACTGAAGAACATAACCCTTCCTAGCACCCAGGAAATATTTACAAAATGTGTTTGCTTAGCAGGCTAAAAAGAAATCCTTGGCTGGGCTTGGTGGCTCACGCCTGTAATCCTAGCACTCTGGGAGGCCGAGGCG
>VBSM01002217.1:13251214-13278193 GCA_008086735.1 Cheirogaleus medius
AAAAAAAAAAAAAAATGCTTAAGTAAATGAAAAAATAAATGATCGATGATTATTCCTTAGTGGTGAGAGAATGGAGGTAGACTGGGGCAAACTCTAGCTAGTCTAATCAAGAAAAAGAAAAGACACAAAAAGGGTATGTAATGATAAACAATATATGTATTTAAAGCATTGAGACTGTGTGTAACTATATGCTAAAAACATTTTAAATATAAAGTAGAATATATGAATATACAGAAAAAGGACAATTACCAAAATTTACTTAAGAAACAGAACTCTGAACAGACCTAGCACACAAAAAAATAGAAAAGTTGTGAAAGAATTACCTTCAAAAGCTCAGTGTGTCTGGTTATAAATGAAACAGCTTCAACTTCAACGAACAGGAATTTCTCATGATACATAAACTATTTTAAATAAAATAGAACATTAGTTTTCCAGTTTATTCTGCCAAACCGTCATAACCTGTTAATCAAAACTGGACTAATCTCTTATGAATAAACATAAATACAAAATCCTAAATACACGGTTAGGCAATAGAATATAGCAGCATTTTAAATAAATGGTTTATTATTAGACTCTATTAATATAATTGGTATTTGCCATCAATAGATCAAAAGAGAAAATACATATAAATATATTGACATTTGAAAAAAAACTTTACATCTGAGCCTAAAAAAATGGGCCTAATGAAGATTCTTCTTAAACATAATATTCTGTTTCTAATCTATAAATGATACATGAAACACTAAAAATTAGACATTTATAAAATCACAAGAATGCCCATTATTATACTCATTCAACGGAAAACTATTAGAAATGGTAATAAGAATTAAACAATGTGGCCACTTTTAAAAAAAAATGACAGCTTTCCTATACAAGCAGTGACGAGTTTAAAATATTATAATATGAAGAGTCCATATCTCAAAGCAACAGATAGATATTTTTGAAATTTTAGAAAACATATCAGAACTATAATAAAGAAAATTTTGGAACTTTTAATGGGGAACATGTTAAAAAATAATCCTACTATACTTTCAATGGAAAGATTCCCAAGTAAGCTTAAACATTTGATATGTTTCCAATTAAAATCCTAACAGGATACTTGGGGAAAGTAACCTAAATCATTCTGAAAGTAACATGGAAAAATAAACAGGTGGGAATAGAAAACTTTGAAAAGCGGACAATTAAACTAATTTTAAGTTTTGTCCTAACAAACTGTATGTGCTGCATTATTCTAGGAATTGAAAATAAAGTGATTTCAAAACACACATAGACACGTATGATGTCTGATGCATAGTTTATGATACAAGTGCAGTACTTGTAAAGAGAAAAGAAAGATCAGGGTGGAAATAAAAAGCCCAGGAATATACCCAAATAAGACACAGATGGCATTTTAAAACCAGGGATCGGATGAACTGTTTGACAAATGATGCTGGCAAAATTAGTATAGCCATTCAGAAAAAGTGTAAAATTGGATCCTTACCTCAGATCTATAACACAAATTCTAGAATGTTTTAGACTTTAGTATAGAAGTAGAAAGCCAAAAAAGAATTAAAACAAAGAGTGAATATTTAAATAATCTTGGAATACAGAAAGCTTTTTAAAGAGGAACCCTAAGGACAAGATTAAGATTTGACTATATAAAAATTTTAAATTTCCTGTAACAAAACACACCAGGGCTACTTTCCTTATATAAACAAAGAGCTTTTCAAAGAAAGAGATAAAACCTAATAAACATATGGATAGTTAATAAACAAAAAAAAAGACCTGGCTAATATAGGAAATACTGAACTTCACTAGTAATCAAAAACTGTGAATTAAAACAAGATGAATTATCACCTGATACAGATGCAAAAATTTTAAATACCAACACAGCTCAAGGAAAACGGAAATAGGAATGTAAAACTGATAAATCTTTTCTTACAACAATTTGAATCTAACAAATGTTTTAAAATAGCATTCTTTACATCAGCAAAACTCCAAGGAAATTAATATATGCTTGTATGTAATGTATGTATGTATGTGGATTTTCATCACATTGTTACTGTGTTTCCCCGAAAATAAGACCTACCCATAAAATAAGCCCTAGCAGTATTTCTAAGCATTTGCACAATATAAGCCCTACCCCTAAAATAAGACCTATTGATGGATGTGGCTATGCAGTGGATCTGCACAACCCATGCATTTCCTCGCGGAGCAGTAAAGAAGGAGCAGCCCTTCTCATCTGCCCCATCATGACAGCTATTATATATCCCAGAGGTAACCAGAAAGGTGCGGGCAGCCCCACCAACAAGGTCGGCTCCCCCTGTCAGGTCCCGGCCATCCTGTTCGTGCTGCCAGCTGAGGCTTTGAGGGGAAAATAACACATCCCCTGAAAATAAGCCCTAGGGTGTCTTCTTGAGGAAAAATAAATATAAGACCTTGACTTATTTTTGGGGAAACATGGTATTTGTAACTGAAAAGTTTGAAATTTTGTGTCCAGCAATAGGAATAGTTAAGATGTTTCTTCTATAAAGGAATAATTTACAACCATTAAAAAGAGGGTAGAATTTAATTGACATAGATGTTCACATTATAAAAAAATTCAAATTACAAAGCTATGGGCAGTATAATCCCACTGTTTTAAGAAAAAAAAAGATATGCATTCATATATAACCATCAAAGGCAAAATATTAATGGTGGTTATCTCGGGATGTTCTGTATTCTTATTTCTGAATACATACAAGTATTAAAAAAGGGTTCTAGGTTTAAATCTTTGACAAAAATAAATATGGTACAGTGATCATCTTTACCATATAAGATTATTTCTAAGAGTCTATTCTTATAAGCAAGATATAAACAAAAACAAAACAAGGCTAAAAAATGGCCTGGGATTCTTATGGCAGTTTATTTACAGACTACCAAATACATCCTTTTTTATTTTTTTTAAACAAATGGCTTGTAATACATTAGATTTCACAGTTACAAGACTTTACTAAAAGTTCTTGCAAAAGAGTACAACACCTTTACAACAAACTTAATTGGGAAAAAAAAATTAAGGGTGATTCTCTAATCACTATAGAGCCTCATGTGAATACAATTAGAACTAGAAAATTATTGTTTAATGGGACATTTGGTAGGATGAAATAAGTTAAGACCCCCAGAATTTGTTATGTTAGTCTACATAACTCTTTCCATTACGATCAACATTTTCTGTTCTCGCCATCTTCAACTGGATCCCATGATAGCTCATTATTAATAGATTTTATTTTTTAAGAAAACTAGAAACATTAAAAAAATTATCTGGAGAGGCCTTTGGTAAATGACAAACTATTGCTCCCCTTATAAAACCACTTGAAATTATAAAACATTCAAAGAATTTAAAAGCAAATTATGTTTTTTGCAAGCCTGCTGACACCAATCCTCGTGCAAATAGAAAATACATTTTAATGAAAGATTCACTATCATCTAATTGTTATATTTAAGTAACCATTACGTTTTTTAAAAAAACACAGGATCTTCCTTTTTTAAAGACTATTCATATATGAAATGAACCACCTCTACAGGATCCTAGTTTTCAAAAAATTTTTTTAATTTTCCTTTTTCTCAATGAAAATTGTTTTTTTCTTAAGTAGATTTTTAAAAGCCATTTGTGTTAAACCATTAGTACAGTATTCTAAATAATTTTATTTACTATAACACTGGTTAGGTTAATAGGCAATTTGCCTATTAAAAAGTTAAGTATTTACTGCAGAATTTAGATACGGCTTAGAAGAACAAGCACTGGCAATCCAGTCACCAAAAGGTTCTGGCAATCCTCTCTAAGCCTCACTTTTCTTAGTTGTAAAGTGAGAAGACTGACCAGATAATTTTAGGTTATTGGGACATCCTGTTCAGACTTTAAAAATATCAAAAGAATATTATATCCCAGGGAATCCTTAGATCTATATTCAAATCTTATATTTCAGCTTTATTTAAAACAAAACCAAAAGCCTTAGGGTGAAAATCATCCAAAATTGGATTAAGCTCATAACAAATATAGAAAAACTTTAACTCATAAGTACCAGTCATATTAGTTTAGAAGCATTTACCTATCTAAACTTTTCATTTTTCTCAAGAAGTCTTGATTTCTTACAAATTGGCCTATTCCAAAATGGCCAGATTCAACTTAAAACTTGTTTTTATCATGGAGTTTCCAGTTGTTCTCTTTCCAGAACCTTATTTCTCTATTCAAATTTCAATTTAAAATTTTTCAAAGACAAATTTTCACTTCTTTACATTTACTTTAGTGCAATTTAGATACAGCTGAGAGTATCAAATAGCACTAGCTTCTCCAGACATTTTAAAAATCTTGCTCACTATCAGCCCACTAGAAGTATGATTTAATGCCTTTCATGTTTATTGATCCCAAGGACTAGAACAGTACCTGGCACATTGTAGGTACCGAATATATATTTGCTAACAAAATGATGCTCTGAATCACAGCTAAATTATTACCTTAATTCACACTCCACAAACTATTTTAATCAATAAACCCCTTAAAATTAGTATTTTAAAATTTCACAGGTTACTGCAAATATCTAACAAATAATGGATTGAAGACTTGGGAAACATACCGAGTTGCATGCAGAAAAAACTGCTGTTTCAGGAAATACAAAAGGGAATTTCACATGGGAGAATATAAAATATTTTCTTCTTTTGGTAGGCCAATATTTTCTATTTTCATCTTCTTATTTGCAATCTGACTTACCTGCTCCTTCCCAAAATACTTAAGCAATATTTTATGTTCCTTAGATTTCACTCAAGAATACACAGTGATTACTGCAGTTACTATAACCTATAGAACTAATGATTTCCCAAGCCTACTTTTTATTAATCCAAATTCACTTAATTAAAGTATTAAATGTTGTGCATTAAGATTTTTTGCTACCATATTTCATCAATTATAAAACACTCTTTCATATAATAACATTTTTGAATCTGGGATGTATCTTATAATTGATGGCATCTTAGCATTGTGTTGTGACTTAATTGGCAACATTTTTTTCTTCTAAGTGGTACATAAAATATTGGTATGTCTCACAAGCCAGGCTGTCTTAGGATAATATTGGAAGCTACAGTTCCATTTTTCAATTTCAAAGTAACAATTTCCCTGTCCTCCCAGCCACTCTCCCAATATATGTAGCTGAAATGTTTAATTAGAAAAACTATCCAAACACAGTTCAATTTTATATAAAATATTTAATTTTTAAAACACAGGCTATTAATGTCACATAAATATCTTCAATTTTAGGTTAGCTGCTTATGATCATCAGAATTATCAAGTGTGACTATTAAGAATAACTTAGATACTGTCACTTATAGGAAAGTCTAAAGCACTAAGACTCACCATATTAAAATTTCAGATATTTGAATACTGTAGCTATTTTGCTAAATTTCAAAATATTTCTTCACCTTCTGTAATGCAGTTTAAGTTGTTAGTAATTAATATCCAAATGAAAGCAAAATAATTTTTCTTCCATTCATTTCTTTTTCCCCAACAAAAAAAAAATCTCATCAAAAAATAAATGGTCAACTGGTAACAACTCATTTTATAGTAGCAAAATGGTAAATTATTCTCTTTAAAATATTCTTACTGTCACCAAACTATAATGTTTCCCACATACTATTTTGAAATGAAGGTTAACAAGTCAGAGGGCATAGGGTTAACTGGCTTTAGAACTGGAGCAATTTCCATTCTGTAACAGTTGTTCCAATTTAAGACTCCAATAAAAAAAAAAAAAAGTTACCAGAACAGTCATAACAAAATGGTTAATTGGCACAACTCTAATTTCCAGAGTCTATTTTTCCATTTAGTGATAACGGAAACACTGGTATTTACCTTTGGTTCCTTTCTAGAATTATTATAATTATGTGTGTGAACATGTGCACGCAAGGTGAGTCTTGACACCATTACAGTTTAAATACAGGTTATTCCATTCTTTGTTGCTTTTAATAATTAAAAAAAAAAATTAAAAGTGAACTAAAGTTGTTCTAAGTCTGGCAGAAGTCATAATAAACTTTACAGAAGGTGAGAGGAAGGAAGACAAGAGGTTCTCTCTCACTACTTTTCTTTTCACTTCAATAAATTCAATCAAGGCAATGTTTCTAGTTAATAAAGTGAACTGAGTTGACTTTTTCTTAAAATAGCAATTGCATAAATTAAAATATGGTGTTTGTCACCCCTCCCCCATTAACTTTCATAGATTTACGCAAATTCTGTTATTAACCCTTGCTTCTATACTACTGCCCTCCAATTTCCATAGCAGACGGAAACAGAGACAATATGGTAGCCTGAAAGAAAATGGTACCCTAAAATTCGCACTTAGCTATTACTTTCAACCACTTAAATGACGAAACATTTCAGAACTTCTCAGAAGTAACAAAAGGTACTGACTGCAGTTCTACTCCCTTTCTTTGCTCTCACTCTCCTATCAAGAGAAGGTGGTAGTGAGAGGTAACACAGCCCAAAACAGGCAGAAAAGGAGAAAGTGTGATAGGCAGAGGGAATGGACCTAACAGGAACTGAACAGGCAGCCCCTGAAAACTTGAGAACTTCCTGCCTCTTCAATGCATTGATTCCCTTTAAAAGACAAAGGGGGGTAAAGATTAACTATGTTTTCAGACCTTAAGCTTACCTGTTAAGGCACTTACTTACCCTCCCCACCCTACCCATATTTTTTCATATAAAACCCACTATTTCATTTGAATGCATTCTGCTAGGCTATGGTAATCTGCAAAACAAAACAAAAATAACGTTGACCATTTTTTTTTATAAAACTGTTGCATCAAGAGAAAGGTTGTGTTTTATTTTCTGAAATGAGCACAAAGTACACCTTTCACAATAACACTGAAAGCAGGTGCAAAGACTGACAGTGACCTTTGACTAAAGGTAGCTTTGTAAAAAGAAAAATACCAAATAAATCAGTGCCCTTTCTGATTGTTGTAAAACTGGGGGGCGGGGAGGAAGGGAAGGGATGTTTGTTACATAAAAGTTGGTCCAAACTTACAAAAAAAGCACAAATGTGCATAGTTCAGAAGATCTGCAAGAGGGCCATAAAAGGCTTATGTCCCTAAGATTAGCATCCACTTAAAACTGCGAGAATACAAAATAAAATTGTTAACTAGAATTTGTGAAGATGTACAATCGATAGATCTAGTTTTAGAACAGCATGAATTTAAGCAAAGGTTTTTTTTTTTGTCTTTTTTTTTAAACTATTGTATGCAAGACCCTTCTCCACATAAAAATAAAGCTGTTGTTGAATTAATATTATTCAAGTCTCTTGGATTGCTGCCTTAAATTGCAGCTAGAAAAGTCTTTCCAGATAAAAATGATGTGCCTGAGGAAAAACAGATACTCAGTATGGTAACCCTCTGCCTCGACCTCTGCCAGTTGATGTGCTAATGTGTCCCCTGTATCCCTGTGGATATCCAGGTCCTTGGGCAGGAGAAGTCCAGGTCTGTCCATGCATAAGGCCGGGGCCACCTGGGTTTTCCTGTAAGTTACCACCATAGTTATAGTTGTGCATCTTTGCTGGCAAAGGATGAGTACTCTCTGGCCCTGTGGAAGGGTCACTGCTATTTGCCAAGACTGCAATAGGACCATGGCTATATTCAAATCTATGGTCCTTGTCTCCACTAAACAACATGGGACCAGCATTGAGGTAAATGTCTCCATATCCAGCTACAGAACTGGGAAATGACTCAGAAAAGGCAGAAGGCTGAGGTGGACCACCAGAATGAGATGAAGCAGTACTGTAGTTATCCAAAGGCTGAATATCTGAGTTTCCAATGAAGTTACGTCGTTCCAATGGTGGAGCAGAACTGCTTCCTAAACCATCATTGCTAACATAAGGAGCAGAAGAGAAAGAAGAGGATCCAAAGTTGTCCTTGTAGTCTGAAGTGGGCACATAAGTGTCTCCTGCTTGATAATCAATACCACCTTCTCTTTTGGGATCATCCTGGGGCTGATGCTGAGCAAGCAGCTGTAACAGGGCTGCCTTCACTCCAGCGTGAGGGTCAGTTAATGAAGAACTAGTGGTGGGTACATGCTGGTTTTCTGTCCGATAATCCAGGTCTTCCTCAGTGACTGGTGGTGGTTCAGGAGGTTCAGGAGGTCGTTGATCAGGAGGCAGAATTCGAGGCCGGTCTGGTTCCGGTGTTAGCTCCAATATCCTCATATCTTGGTGTTGCATGAGGTCATCTTGCCCTAAGTGAAACAAAGCAAAAAGAGAGTTGAAAGTTACCTTGGAAAACCAAATATCCAAATAGTCAATGTTTCCTATGGGCGGTCCTAAAGATGATACTACGAGTTCCATCTCTGGCAAAATGTTAAATGAAAAAGAAAAGGTTTACAAGTACTAATGTTGCCTGCTAACATTTAAATGAGTCTATGGTAACTGAAAATTTTTATTTCATTTGGCTTTTCAAAGTTACTTCACATATACCTATTTATTTGTGCATATATCTATTTATTTGTGGAGGAAAAAAAGCTACTGTGTACAAAAAGTTTATGCCTTGGCCAAACATCCTTTTGTATCTGGAGTAAAAGATTATTTCTTAACATTGGCTTACCTCAGAAAAACCTATAGCACTCATAATGAGTTATATCTCACATGGATAATCTGTTAAAGAACCCATTCCAAGGAGTAAACAGACTAGGAAATTATAACCAATAACCTGAGAATTTTCAGGACCTCTCCTAGCAATGTCACTGAACAATACAAATTGTACGTAATCGACAACAGCAAGAAGACAGGACGAATACAGCTATGTTAGTGGTCTGGCATTTGCACACTCACCCGATACCGGAGTGCTAGGTTCTGGAGGTGGCCTGAGTTGTAATGATGCTTCATGTCCTGATCCATTTTCCCTCTCCTCTAGTAGCACATCTTTCTGCTTTGACTGCTGAGCCTTTATTAACTGAGTCAACAGAACTGCAAATGCACTCTGCACAGCCGCTTGGGCAGCATCAGTCTCCACTTTAGGCTGGATGGTCTGAGAAGGCTGAATTCCTCCCAAAGGTTTCGAAGACTCCTGTTGTGGTGTTGATGGATCTGTCTGTTTTTCACCTGTTGCCAAAATTCCAGCAGGAAGGTTTATTTTATTTAGCTGCTGTTGAGTCTCAGAGTTTACCTTAATGTTCAACACTTGGACAAAATCAGCCATATTAATACTTGTTTTAGATTGTAGTAGGTTTAGTAGAATTGCCAATTCACTGTGGTTTAACTGCTGTCCAGGGCCTGTTTTTACTAAAGACAAAATTTGTATTAATTATAGCTGCCATAATTCACAGCTCCTCCCACCCCCCCATGGCTCTGTATTACCATATTAAAATGTACATTTGAGGGAGATGTTTAAAAAATACTGTGAAAAGGGAACCTCAGTCTAGTTAAATATCATTTACACTTAAGACATACCTGCAAAAAAAAAAAAAAAGACATACCTGCATATAAAACAAAAAGAACTGCCATCATTTTGAATAAATTATCTTTAGGAGTAAATATTACACTTCAAAAGGAAAATCAAGACTATCACTAAAAATCCATTCTACAGATTTAAGCAGAAAATAGCACCTTGTGAATGGGAAACTGATTACGATGGCTAACATACAGTGTCCAAATACTTTCCAAGCACTTTATATCCTTTATTCCTCACAACAATCTTAGAAAGCAGGCTCTATTATTAACCTCAATTTGCTGAGAAGAAACTGTTACCCAGAGAGACTATAATAAATAACTTGCCCAAGATTACAAATTCTGTAAGTGGCAGAGGTGAGATCTGAACTCAGGTATTCTGATTCCAGAATCTAAGTTCTTAACTACTATACTGTACCTATTTCTCTAAAGTTTATTATCCAAGAGCCTATAACCTTTGCACTAACTTGAAAAACTACAATGATTTGCAGACCAGTGTCTGCAAAATGATAATGATAAAATGTCTGGATTTTAATTCAAATTACTTTTTTTAAAGTTAAGTTACTTTGGGGAAGTTAGGAATGCCTACAGAAACATGATTATATGCATATATGACAGTAAAATAGATGCAGTTTTTCTTTTTCCAACTTTCAGTTTACACTTGGGATGCTTTACACAGGTTCTTGTGCAAGCTTATCTGAATCATGTTATATAACAATAAGACTCAAATGTATATAACACTATAAATAACACTGATAAGCAATTCCCAAAACCACAGATAACAGGCTAATAGAAGAGAAACTCTAAGATAAAAAACTGATGATTAATGCTATCTTTTTATATTTTTATATATTTTGAGATACTTCTGCAAGTTCTTCTTATGACCTGCAAGCATTAATAAGAAACCATGCTTGTTTGCTACAACCCACGAGCCATTTTTCCTCATTTTCCTTTTCATTTCCCTATTAGCAGAAACAGCCTCCATGTGAACTCAGGGAAGTACTCTTTAAATAAAGTGTCTCTTCTGCACAAGGGGAATTTCCTTTTTTCAAGGTACTTACTGATGATGGAGGAGAAAACAGAGCAGAGAGGCTTCTTCCCTATTTCAAAAAACCAGAATTCTCACTTCTTAATAGTGATAGTATTTTTTTAAAAAAGGAAAATAAAAAATAAAACTCTCTACCATCAATATGATTGTAAAATAAGAACAAAGCAACAACGAAATAAGCCTACAAAGGGAAATTCATTTTTTAACGGCTAGAGTGAAATAACTATCCTTTATTCTACTAGGTTTGCTAGTATATTAAGGACATCAGTTCCATGAAGAGGAGCAGAAATAAACATGACAACTGTTATGCTGTGACAACTTGTTAAACATGACAACTGTTGTCTGGTACAAATGACCACTATCCAAACTTTCTGTTACTGCCATCTCAAATCCTTTTTTAGCAGTACAGTAAATGGTACATAAAACATATAAATACAAATTAAGAAAACTTACCATTGCTTCACTATGCCTTTCTTTTTCTTTTTATCTTTTTTGAGACAGTGTCTCACACTCTGCCACCCTGGCTAGAGTGCAGTGGCGTCATCATAGCTCACTGCAACCTCAAACTCCTGGGCTCAAGCAATCCTCCTGCCTCAGCCTCCCAAGTAGTTGGAGTAGCTGGGACTACAGGTGCGCACCACTATACCCAGCTAATTATTTCTATTTTTAGTAGAGACAGGGACTCACTCTTGCTCAGGCTGGTCTCCTTGAACTCCTGAGCTCAAACGATCCTCCTGCCTTCATCTACCAGAGTGCTAGGATTACAGGCATGAGCCACTGCACCTGGCTAAATTTTATATATTTTTAACATGAATAGAATATTGAACTTACTATAGATATCCCTCATTGTGTAGAACAGATATGCTCTACAAATCTGTGTGTGTACCAAATATTTTCATGTACAAGGGGAATTCACTATTTCAAAAAAGAATACTTTTAAACAACAAATACAATTGCTTTTGGGTTTTAATGTATGAATATTCTAAATATGTAGTCTAATCAAGATCGAATATAAGCTTGTAGACTACATGGGCAAGCATTAACGGCAATCTTTCTCAAGCTTTCTCAGCTAATTTATTCTGTATTTATATTCAACCACCAAAAGTTCAATCTGATCCATAGATCTGTTTTAATCAACTAAGTGATCAACATTTACTCAGTTCTTAATATGTGCTATTTCTTCATGTTTAATAAACCACCACCTATGTGCACATGTATGCACATATACACATTTATTTTATATTACTGTTTGTCTTCATAAAAGAAACCTAAACTAAAGCTGAATGTTTCTGGATTCTAAAGGTAAAAAATTAAGGAGTGGATTTCATTTTTTAAAAAGTTAATTAAATGAGATGATTTTAACAAGACTTTTGACAACACTGAAGAGGCTGACTTCTTATCAAGAAGCTTACTCTTACGACAGATTGAGTCAGAAGAAATTTAAGTTTCCTCAAAGTAACTAGATATAAAATATCCTTCTTTATCATATTTTAAGTCATTTTGGCACAAATATCAGATTTTAATCTCTGAGATTCTCTAATATAACAGGAGAAATATATAACATTAAGAGTGACCTGAGGACATTATAAATGGTACAGAAGAACTTCCATTATAATTTTTGGCTATCTTGCATATCTTTCTTCCAATTCCTTAAGCATCTGTAGACACTGAACACTGAGCCTCACTGAGAGTAGTGTTAGTAAAAGACCTACTGACTCCTGTACTAGGAGCCAGTACAGGAAATAGAAAAACCTAACCAATAACCAAATCATAGGTTCTTTGATGCTTTTTTATAAGTTACCTTACCTTGAGATTACTTAAAATTGTGGTGCCAATAGCAATGAAGCTCCTGTACTGGCACAAACAGATATGAAATGCCCAGTTCAGTGAACAAAACTTGTATCAGTTAACCACAAGATGCTTTAACACACTAGAGCAATATGCTACAAAAGCATTAACTACAAAACAATGTGAAGAAAACCAACCCATGGAAGCATTACTGACCAGGTGCTACATTTGAGTTGCCCTGAGATTTCAGTTGTGAAGACGGCAGCACACCCTGGGGTGTATTGGTTCTGCTGTCATCCAAGCCCAGAGACAAGTCCTTTCTGGGGGCTTTAATTGTGGAACCATCATCGGTCATGCCCATTTGCTTCTGTCTTCTTCGCTTTTTACTCCATAACTCATGACAATCTTGCCATAAAGGAAGGCTGGAAAAAAAAAAGTATTAAATTGTGAATGGCATTTCTTAACAAAAAAATGCTAAAGTTACTTAGTAGCACCAAAGCCACCCCCTCACCCAAAATTGTTCTTGAAGAATTCATACATAGGCTTTGTAAAACTCCTCCAATAAAAATGATCCTTGATGCCCCTTTTCCTTCAGGACATCACCTTTATAAACAGACTGTTTTTCTTTTGCTTCTGAATAATCAATAATCATTCATCAAAATTATGAATGGAGAATATAAGTTTATAAAAGTAGGCTAGTATTATCCTTGGTGTAACCTTTTAAAGCCAATTCTTATCACAGTACATCATACATTAAATAAGACATGAAAAAGAAGGCAGAAAAATATGCCATTTACAGAAACTAGATACAGGATAAAACAGTAAAGGCTAGAACATAACATTTGTGAAAAACTTTATAATAAAAGTTTTTTACTTTTTAGTAACCTCTTCTTTGCTTCTATGTCCGAATGCTAGAATTAACTAGATGCTACAGATGAGTTTTAAAAATAGGTAATCCGGACATAGAGAGGCTCACAATTCATTAACAAAGAGTTGTGAATAACTAACAACTATCAAAATTACCCACAATTCTGAAACAATTCTATCTTTATGTAATTTCATAAAACTGACAACACTAGAGAATAACTTTTACTTAAAAAGAAAGATATAAATATTTGATTTATAAATATTTTCTTCTTACCCTAATAAAAAACCCAATGGAAAGTTACTATTATATTTATTTTAAAGATAAGAAACTTGAGGCTTGGAAAGGTTAATAAACTTGCCCAGAATATCTACAAATTCCCTTAAGCAACCCCACCTGGTGATATATACCTGCAGTTCTCAATCTGGATATGTTTACCTCTAAGGGTACATGAAGACTCTCCAGGGGGAAACACCTGGAATTGTTTTAAAGGAATTTCCGTATCCATATGTCCTCTTTCCTAAGATTAAGCTTT
The DNA here is from genome assembly GCA_008086735.1 of Cheirogaleus medius. NCBI lineage: Eukaryota > Metazoa > Chordata > Mammalia > Primates > Cheirogaleidae > Cheirogaleus > Cheirogaleus medius. The sequence goes on from VBSM01002217.1 coordinate 13,264,882, forward strand.
GAGAATGGCCTGCACGTTCAAGCAAGTTCTTCTTTCACACCTCCTCTTTCACAATTACTCTTATCTCATGTTATAAAATAAAGGCATATGCAACAATATGGTTGAATCTTAGCAATATAATATTAGTAAAAGAAAAAGGTCATTCCCAAAAGATTACAAACAGCATGAAATCTTTTTATAAAATTAAAAACAACTAAAATTTTAAAATATAACTTTTTATGAGTACATATAGATGGCAACAAAAAGTATATACAAAAGAAAACAGGGATGATGGTTACCTCAGGTGGAGGAAGGCAAGGGGTAGGTCGGTTGAGGGGACAAGTTATGATATGATTAACGTAGGTTATTTTCAAGGTTCTAGCTTTTGTTTGGTAGGTTCATGGCTGCTAATTAACATTATTTAAAATAACTAATTAAAGTAACTAAAATAAATAAAAGAGAGCCATGCATGGACCAATGATGAGTGACACAAGGATTATGATTAAACCAAGTCAAGTCTATGCACCTGAGGTCCAAAAACAAAACAAAGGCATACCTCTCAGCCATCTTACTATGGTGCATTGCCTCAGCGTGTAAAAACCTCCTGGAGTAACAAACAAAGGGACAATTTGAAATATTGATATTGGGAAGCTTTAAGGCATCATAAACCCACCAAAGACTTTCCTTTCTCTGTGTGTGTGTGTTCATTATATGATGTGGGCCTTAGCCTCTGTTGGAATATTCTGAATTTAGATATACTGTAATACTGCAGAGTGGGGTATCTGGAGTGATTCCACCTCTTCCATCCTGACCATCAGGGAATGCATTGCTCTTGTGGGAGAGCCCCATGAGAGAAAAGCAAAGAAATCCACTAAAAAGGGTTTTTGTTCCCTCCCACAATTTAAAGGTAGAGATTCTTTGCAGATGGTCTCAACACTCATCTCTAGGAAAGATAAACATTACCCAACAAACAGCTAAAACAGTACAGGTTAATGATGCTGATTCTTTTAGGTGTACCCAGATAATCAAAATTTATGTGCTTTCTTGAATGTTTAAATGCTGGCTCAGTCACTTAACTTGTGTCACACCAGGCAAGTAACTTGACCTCTGCACCTCAGTTTCCTTATCTTTAAAAATGGGATTAACAATACTATCTACCTCATGGGGTAGAGGTAATATATGCTAACATTTGTAAACTCTTGAACAGTGCCTCTCACATAGTAGGCACTATATTCATGTTTGATATAATTAATCATTCAATAAGGTAGTTTAAAACTATTTTCATCAAATCATATCATAAAATATTTATTCCAACAGTTGATCACACTTCATCTTATAAATTGTTTAATGCTTTTTACTTGCTGTTAATACAAAATAAAATTATAGGTTAGCTGCCAATCTAATTCACTTTTTAGTTATATGTACTTTTTTTCATTAAATAAATTAGAAAATTTGACAGGACATCTAATACAATTGTAAATGGAGTTATTTCTGATTTTTTAAACATTCCACTCATTTGATTATTCCCAAAAAATTCATCAGAAGATTCATTTGATACATCCACCTATTTTCTAAAGGAATACCATGCCTTTCTTCATAGTCTTGATCTCATAAGTAATTTATAATTTCAACTACTCATATTATAAAAGAGATGTATTATATTATTTATAGCATTTAAATATTGAATCAATATCATGATAATCTCAGCCTGAATGCTTCAGTAATGTATTTGACAGAATACATTCCAAAATTAATGATTTGCAGAAGGATCCTCAAATGTGTATTAACATATCTTATTTTTAATGGAAAAATGTAGTCAGGTGTGTTCTAATAAAATTAAGTATCACTTAGCAAATTTGTTTGACAATAAGGAGAGTTTATAATTAAGTTATATGGCAGACATTTTCCATAAACTGAATGGGATAAACCTACAGTTTCCAGGTTTGGGCAAAAATACATTATTTAAAAAATGTAGTGCAAAACAGTTTAAATAATGAACTGGCAAAGTAGCACTGAAACTACATCTTGAGTCCCTGACCTTATGTAAGTATTAAAAAATTGAATTAAACAAGTGTTGTGAAAAGAAAAAGTAATATGCATTAGAGGTCATTTAATAAGAATTGGTAAGTCTACTGAAAAAGTAAATAATTAATGACTGGATTAGAAATCCGTCTGCAAATCATTTGGTTTCCAATTTTTTTTTTCTTTTTTGAGGGGGAGGGAACAGAGTCTCACTCTGTGGCCATGGCTATAGTGCAGTGGCATCATCATAGCTCACTGCAACCTCAAACTCCTGGGCTCAAGAGATTCTCCTAGCCTTGGCCTCTAGAGTAGCTGGGACTACAGGCACACACCACTGTGACTGGCTAATTATTATATTTTTAGTAGAGACAGAGTCTCCCTTGCTCAAGCTGGTCTCAACCTCCTGAGCTCAAGCACTCCTCTCACCTCAGCCTCCCAGAATGCTAGGATTACAGACATGAGCCACTGCACCCAGCCCTAATTCTTTACTGCCAAAAAAAAAAAAAAATGAAGGAAAAAGAATAAGTTGACATTTGAAAGGTCATTATCATTTTTGATCAAAGACTTTTGGCACATAATGTGGAAGCAGTTCAAAGATCTCAGTGATGTAACTGTAACAAAACTTCCACTCTCAAATGTTTACTTACAAGAGTATTTATAAAAATTAAAAATTTAATTACAATTAATATAGAAACATATCTCATTCTAGAATAAGTAATATTAATCAATAGATGTGCAAACTACCTGGGGGGAAAAAAACTCAGCCCTCTTTCATTAGGTTGCACTTCCAACAAAATGTACTAATTTTTTCTTTTTTTAAAAATTGAAATATGTGCTACTAATATTTTCAATGACAATTTAACCAAGAAGAAAAAGAGCTTTATAGTCACAGGAAATGTTTTAAAATTGAATTTCCATTTATATACATGTATTTGTTTTAAAGAAGTGCAATTGGGTAATCAACATAACACTTTCAATCATAAACATCTTACATTAGAATAAAAACTTGCAGGAGTAATATAAGTTCAATATGAAATAGGAATAAAATGTATAATTGCTGAACATTTTCTATGTGACTATTGGGAGATATCAAAATGTTGTGATATTTGCATTCCACTAGATACAGTTATGAGTGATGTAATTGTCCTACTTAAAAATGTCAACATTTATAATTCCCTGAAAATGATTATCTTTTCCAACTATTTAAACACTTTATTTAAAGAAGTTGAGGTAGCAACTGAAAATGTGCTTGCTACTGATTTACCAATTCTTTCATGTGGACCAACTAAACCAAGTGATCAAAGTTAGCATTACCAATGATAAGACAAAATAACATTATATTCCTCTTGATGTGACAGAACAGGAAACACACATCACCATCTAGGTAGTATTCTTGCCCCTCAAAATGTTAATCTAATTGTGATCACAAAAAAACAATCAAATCCATATTGTGAAATGTTTTACCAAACAGCTAGCTTGGCATCTTCAAAATGTCAATATCAGAAAAAAGCCCTCCCCAAGGAGTGACTAAAGACAAAAGTGATAATACAATTAAATACAATGTGTGAGATTTGAATGAATTCTTTACATTAAAAAAAAAGTTATATCTACACTGAAATCTGCTTAGTAAAAGAAAAAAACTAAAAAAAAAGAGTGAAAGAATTAAAAAAAAAAGTTATAGACTTTTTAAATAGGAAATTATTGGGCCAACTGTGGAAATTTGAATATGGACTGCCCACTAGGTATTTCAATGTTAAATTTCTTATGCTTTATAATGGTACTGTAACAGGCATGTGGAATAAAGTCCTGGTTCTTACGGATATATAACGAAATACTTATAAGTGAAGTGTCGCCTTCACAATATAATATTCAACTAGTTCAGGAAAAGAAAAGTATACTGTGATAAAGCAAGTATGTTCAAATATTAGTGACTATTAAATCTAGGTAAAGGATATATGAATGCTGTTTATATTACTCTTACTATTTTTCTGCAGAGTTTAAATTTTTTAAATCAGAAGTTTAAAAAAGTTCTTTGAAGGGGTACTAGAGCCAAAGTTTCAAGACTACTGACATATACTGAGACAAGCAAAAAAACCATGAAACAATTACTCCAACAGTGAATGATTCAGGTCCCTCAGCCTATCAGATGGCAGATCCTTTTTGCCTTTTAAATCATCCCATAAAAGCCAACCATGTACAATTCAATAAAAACTTAATGAAGCTGAATATGACAAGCCTCATAGAAATATAATAAGCCCATTCTAACTGATAAGTGGGAGAGCCAGGATTTGAACTCCAAAGCCTATGTTTTGTTCATTTAAAATATGCTAATTTTATCACATAGAAATATTTATTATAGGGACAAGTTTGCTTTTAATTATGTTCCTAAACATTTTAAAAATTTCCTTAAATAATACCTACAAGGTTTCTAGATCTTACAAGCAAGAGAAGCAAATGGACTGTTTTCTCCCCTCCCTTCTCCCCAAACCAATCCTAGAGAAATCATAGGAGCCATGAGTGTAAAGGTTCAAGAATTCAGCTACTCTGACTCCCAAACTCTATATACTTTCCCCCATCAGACAATAATTTATTCCATTGATAAATGGATAAATTTATTCTACTGATAGTAATAGTCTCTCATTTGATGATAAGGAATTTCTATTGTGTAGTATGCCATGGAGTATTTTTAGAACTTCTCTTTCTTACTAGACTAAACTGAATTTGAGAGTTGGCTGCACCCTTTACTAGCTTTGCATTCTTGGGCAAGTTTCTTAACCTCTCTGAACCTTCTTCTTCCTCTGTAAAGTGCTGATAATAATACCTACCTTATAAGATTATAAAGATGAATGTAATACATGAAAAAATGCTTAGAAGAGCACTCAAAATTTGGCTATAGCAGTACTAGGTAAGTGGTATAAGTATTTGGTAAAAGTAGTATTAATAATAGCAGCAGCAGTAACATTTTCTTAGAGATGAAATATATTATTATTAAATCTTGATATCAATTAATCCTAAAATTAGCTAGAAGAAGGCTGCTTTTGCTAGTCCTATATAGTTAGCTAAACACTAAGCACCTGCAAATTATATGTATCATTGTTTTACCTATTTCTTTAGATTTATTCTACTTCTTTTGACTTAACTAGACATGGAATATCTTCTATTCATTATATACAAAACTGTCCAGATTCCATACATGGGGAATCTAATTTAATAAAAAGTCACTTACTCTGGTGGAGGCATTTTTGAGGGTTCTACATCTCGTAGGAACTCACATTGAAGAGCCTGTTCAGCAGTGCAGCGCTTACTAGGATCCAAGGCGAGCATGTAATCAAATAAGTCTAGCGCAGCTGCAGGAATACTAGCATGGGAGGATTACAAAAGTCATGTATGTTCTTTAGACACAAGGTTAGTGTTTCTTTAGGAAATTATTTTAAAGGAAAAGTAAATTATTTTTAATTAACTTTAAAAACTAAAACTTAGAAAACTAAAGAGTAAAAGTAAATAAAATTATTTTAATGTTAATATTATATAATGTGTACAATACTTTATTCCAATAAATCCCAAATTTTCCTCTGAAGAAATATTTCATTATTTTTACATAATTTTGTAACTATTTGGCAAACAACAGTATATTTTATTACTCTATGGGCAATTTGCTGTTATAAATTAAGAACTGAACAAAATAGTTTCCTCAGGCAAAATAAAACCCCAAGCTCAAATAACTTGAAAGCTGTTCCAATAAAATTTAAAACTATATTATCAAAGGTCTTTCATGTAAGCACCAAACCAAACATGCAATCCCAAATCACTGATTCCACCATAATGGTGGTAAAATAATAATTTGCATGTAGTGAACGGAAACTCCAAATTAAATGACCTAGAATTGTGATAGGTCTACCTCAGGCCAACAGAGGACAGAATGGCATTTAGAATTCACAAGAAATCACTTTAAAAAAAAAAGCATTCAATGCAATATGGATGTTTAAGCATCCACTTCTTACAAAACAAATTCTTCTCTTAACTTTCGACGATACTGCTTCTTTGGTTTCATGGTGTTGAAATATGGTAGTTTGATTACATCAGGCCACACCGCAGGACATGGACTCCCACATATACGGCTAAACCAAACAAAAAAGAAATATATCACTATAAACTACATAGAAAGAATAATACACACAACTGTTATACAAAATATCAACTCGTTTTTAAACACGCAAAAGTGCTGAAACCTTGCTATAATTTAAAGGAAGTTTCATTAAATATTTTAGTCATCCTAATTTAATTATTTGAGAAATGAATTTATTTTCAGTGGATGCTTCTAACAATCCAAGCATTCCAATTCCTGAAGAGGATCTTCATGTTTGCAAAATGAAATCTTAAAACATGGTGACACTCAAGAATATGTGGCCCATGCTTTAAAATCAACATAAAAAAATTTATGCCAATAAATTAAGGAACTAGAGTTTAGTGTATGTCTCTCTCTGGTTTGTTTTTTTGTTTTTTTTTTTTGGTACCTGTCACTACTTCCATGAATATAAGGTAGTCTACAATAATAGCAGAAACAGATTTCCTACACCACGTCAGGAAGGTAACTGTAGTGTAAAGACTGTTGCTGAACTTGATCAAGAGGAGGGCCCTAAATGCAACACTCTTGAAAACATTAAAGTTCTTCAAGTAGTGCCACTGTTATCGAGATTTCAGAAATTTTAACTGCTTTACTCTGTTTATTTAAACCCTGAAAACTCTTATTATTTTGGTATTCATTAGTAAATCTTTGTTATGGTAACTTCTAGTAAGCTATAAACAAATAGGCACCTCTAGGTGGTAAACATTTAAAAGTTTAAACATTTAAGACTGATTTAGTAATATGTATTATAGATGAAAAATTGGTTAAATATGCTTGAGTATACCAAATCTCAAGGAAAAATGTATATTGTCTATAAAATTATCAGCTGGTCTTCTGATGTAAAAAGAAAATGTTGATGCATCACTGACTAAAAGTAATAATATTCTATACATACATATACATAAATCCATGTATAAATGCATATAAGCAAGTGATGGCAAAGTCGTCATTCTTCAGCTGAGTTTTAGAATGCTACCTCAGAAACACTAAGACAATCTTTGTGCTTTTTAAGCCATATGTCACTGTAATGTTTTTTGTCTCAACAGTTTGGCATTTTTGTAAATCCAAGCCTTTAAGATATTAAGATCTTATTCTTTGTATACTCCTAGTCTCTTCTGCCTTAAAACCTGATTTTTCACATCCCCCTCAAACCTACTCCCTTAGGAAAGAAGACCAAACTCCCTATAGCAAGGGCTCTCTATGATCTAGTCACAAATTAGTTTCATCTCCCAATGCAACTCTCTCCACAGATCACTCCTTCATGTCTATATTGATATTCCTTCTCTCTAAATTCTACCTAGCTGAATTCTTTTCACTTCTCAAGATTCAGATCAAAGGTAATCTAATCAACAATGTCTCTATTCCCAAATGCTACTCAGAATTGGTCACTCTTTGCACACTACTGGTTTCTTTGACACTTGTTTCATCTTGCTTTGTATTTTAGTTGTTTACATGTCTGTTTCTTTTACTAAATTACAGTTCAAAAATTATAGTTCAAAAACTGTTTTCTTTATTTTCACCCCCTGATTTTAGCCTATATGATTCTTGTCTTTGTATACTTCTCCAAGTAACCACATAAACATAAATGATAATCCCAGACAGACTGATGTACATTATAATGAAGTATAAAGCATACTGTAATACAGGAAGTGAAGGATACTTTTAACCTGCAGAAATACAAGAAAACTTACTCAAGTTAGCGAGGGGGGTGGGCGAAGAATTTTGGTTATAATCCCAAAGATAAGTAAACCATTGACAGGTGGGAAAGGGAATAAGAGAAATATGTTGCTAGCAGAGAGAATAGGCAAAGGCACGGAAGCAGCAAAGTATAGACATTTAGGAGGAAGACTAAGTAAATCAGTATAGGTGGAATTTAGGGCACGGGGGGTTTAGCTGGACGTGTAGACTGAAGCCACGCATACAGTTTTAAGGGGCACTTTGCTTAATTATAAGGAAGAGACATTAGAAACAAACTTTAGATTTTGAATCTTGTCTGTGTGATATTGGTCAAATTGCACTGCTCAGGAATTTGCTCTTCTTTTGTAAAATGGAGATTTAATTTCACTTCAGAACTGTAAAATTAAATGAGCTTGCATCTGATCCATTAACAGTCTTATAATAAATATCAGTTTCATAACCCTTAGCTAAAGTGTTTTAGTTATTTTATTGTATGTGATGGTGGAAGAATCTGAGTACTGAAGTTATCTAACAGAAAGCAGCCTACAGGTTGGAATAATCATACTGAGGCAGGGAAAGTTATTAGAAACGAGGAGGCAGATACGACAGCAATTGATAACAGTTGCATATTACCAAAAATCTGTGCCTGGTGACCAGCTGGCTACCTCAATACCGTTAAGTAAAGATGTACTGAAACGTATCATATGCTAAAGTGTATGCTGAATCTCCAAATAACTGAGGTCTATTTTGGGAGTCTATTGTAATCAATCTACTCTGGTGTCAATACCATGTATGGGACTTTATATTTTTTGAAAGGCTAACAGGACAAATCCCTCTATCTACCCTTCTCTCCAATTACTCTTCTCAGAATTTTATTATACACGAATTGTAATCAATACTGTAGCACTCCAAGAGTAAGATAATACTGCTGGGATTCAACTGCTGCTCTGAATTTATATATTTAGAAATGATTGCTATCTTTATAATGCTTAATGTTTCTATGCTAATAATATTAAATTCTTCTATTTCCATCAATTATATATATATTTTTTTAATGAGATCCTGTTTATTTCCCCTATGGGTTTTACTTTTTGCTTTTTTGAATATTTTTAGCCCATTATATTTTCTATGCAGTTAATTAGGAAAGCTTTTTTATAGGAAAGATATGAAATTTGACATATAAAATCCTATTTCCTATTAAGGAAACATTCATTTATTCCTTTTTACTATGTGTTTTAATTTTTGTGGCTTTTAAATTTTAAATGGGTGCTTTAGTTTTATCAGTTTAATTTTTAGGAACTCTGTAATAGTCATCATCTGTATTTTCTCTCCTGGGCTAGACACATTGTGAGTTATAGTAAGAGATTTCCTAATATGTACTTACCCTTATATTCAAAGGAGGAATAAATACTATCTGTGCCTAATCAAAGTATTGTTATTTCAGTATAATACTGTATTTTCTACGTGTTAACCTAGATGTTGTACATTAGTATTCATATGTGAGATTGGCACATAGCAGCTCTCAAAAGTGGAGTCTAAATACCCCTGAGCATCCCCTAGACCCTTCAAAAGTCTAGCAGGTCAAAGTTATTACTAAGACATCATTTGTCTTTTTTAATGTGTTGACTTGCACTAATGGTACAAAACAAATGGTGGGTAAAACTATCTGCACCTTAGCATGATTCAACTCAGTGGCACCAAACTATACTGGCAGTAAGTACTCTTCACTGTCATACAAATTCAGGGGGGAAAAGCCAGTTTCATTTCAGAATGTACGTGTTGATTATTAATGTTATTAAATCCTGACACTTGAGTATATATCTTTTTAATATTCTCCGTGATGAAATGGGAAATAAACATAAAGCACTTCTGCTGCACAACAAAATACAACAGTTATCTTGAGGAGAAGTGCCTGTGCAATTATTGGAGTTGCAAGCTGAAGTAGCTGCTTTTTTCATGGACTACTATTTTTACCTACAAGAACAACTAACAAACTATACACATATAGTCATTCAGACTTGGGTATCTGCCAGACAGTTTCTCAAATAGGAACAAAGTCAGCTTGTTACTTTAAGGAAAACAACTAATAGTATTTATTGTCAATTATAAAATTTGAACTTTCTAGAGAAAAAACAGAATATTTGAAAACTTATATCCACCATGAGCTTGACAGCTTCATAATACTTAAAGGCTTTTCTTGATGAGATTAGTAGTGATAATAATTACATAATGAAATGTTTAATTTGAAAGATCTGTCCCATTCAGTGAACCAAAATTTTCTAAATGACTAATGCATGTCACAAAATCATCATAGATGGAAGATCCATTCAAAGTGCAAGACAGAACAATGGATTTCAATATAGTACAGTACAAAATTCCTTCATATGGCTTCAGTTGCACATTACAACTAACCTGTAAAAAACTATCACTTATCTCATTTTTGTGCAGTTTCAAAGAAGAATACACACAATTATCTAAAAAGACTATTGAAAACAGCACATCACAGATATGAGGATCCAAGTGTCACTTCTATAAAACCAGACATTAAAAGATTTGTAAAAATGTAAAAGAATGTCATTCACTTTAACAATTTTATTTTGGAAAATACAGACTTTTAAAAATTAAAAATGTTATCTAATATGATAAATATCAATAGATACAATCAACATAAACAAAAGCTCTGGGTATCTTCAGTAATTTGAATGTAAATAAGTTTTGAGACCAAAAAGATTGAGAAACACAAGTCTACAGATTTTTTTATGTTATTGGTTTATGAAGGCATATGTGCTTCATTTTTTGAAATATCATAAGTTTCCTTTTCTATATTGTGGAACAACTGAAATTCTTTTAAATATTAATATTCTTTTATATTAATATTCTTTTAAAGTTTTAAACATTTCACCTGTGTTTTTTGAAGGGTGGTGGGAAGGCTTGACAGTCAAAAGTAGGATTTTTAAATTCTAATCTACTTTCAATTTCTTCCATAATTATAAGTCTTTTTACTTCATAAGCAATGTACATTGTGTGATATAAAGGCTCTTTAGCTGGCTGCTAGAATGCCTGGAGTTATAACTGTGACCTTTGCGTAATATAAGTCTATGGCCACACATATGTCATTTTTGCCTTCATTCATCCAATTTTGACCCGCCTGTGTTTTCCATTCTCTTCTTCCATCACTTTTTAACCCATGCTTTCATTTTTGCCTTCATTCATCTAATTTTGTCCCCACCTGTGTTTTCCATTCTCTTCTTCCATCACTTTTTAACCCATGCTTTCATCACAAAACTTTTATAATCTGCCCAAAATACTTTTTGGAACAAAGCAAATTATAAATAAAATAATGTGGCCACTATAGTGTAAAGCTCTTTAAGACAGATTCTGATTAGTAGTCCCACTCTTGATCAGTTTTACACATATTCATACAATACTGACCCTGTATCTTATCATTCCTGAATCTTTATATTGGGGAGACAACCTAGCATTATCACAAATAAGGTGAGAGAAAGAAGTATGTACTAGAAAACTTACTTACATTTATTTAATTCTTACAACCATAAGCATGTTATTAGTCCTATTTTACTTATGAAGAAACAAGAGCATTATGGAACTTACCCTGAGTTATAACAACAGGAAGTAGCCGAACTGGCATTTGAATCCAGGTCTATAAGATTCCAAAGCCCATCAACACCCCTTTCAATACACTGTTGCCTCATTACACAGAGAGACTTGTCTGTTTTACCAGAAACTTCCTCTTATTTTCCTCATGTTTAAAAAATAAATAATGCTATAGAATCAAAATTGAAGCACCTTTTTATAATATATTACAAAATCATAAGTATCTTAACAAAACAAAAACATGCTAAATTATATAAACCAGAAAATAAAATTTCCCCCTCCCTAGCCTTCTTTCTCACAAGTCCATGTTCAAGATTAACAATTCAAGTATTCTGACATATTTGTTTTACCTAAATGGGATCAAACTAAATATCGCCTTCTGTAAACTACTCTTTTCATGCTGCTTTTCCATGTCAGTATCTCCAGATCAACTATTTCCTTTTTAATAACTGTACAGTATGCTATTAAATGGATGAACTGAGCTTTTCTTCCCCCATATGGTTCACTAACTGATTTAACATAATCATAAAATAAACCACACACTCATGCATCAGGGTCTTTATTACTCTATTTCTTCACTTCATTCAGATCTCTGCTCAAATGTCACTATGGGAGATACTTTCTCTGACTCTACACACAATGCTAACTTGCATCATCTTCCATTCCCTTACACTACTACCATCTGATATATTTCATTAATTTGCTTGTTTTATCTCTCTCCCCAAACTAGAAAGTAGAAAACAGGCTTTCTGCATTCTCCCTTCCCCTTGCTACCTGTTTTGTATCCTTAGTACCTAATAAGTGGCACACAACCAGTAATCAATATTGTTCAACAGTTATTCTATCTGATCTGAAATGTCTTCTGATTATAACCCAACCAGTAACTTGTTTTATTTCTAAACATCCCATATAATTTCACTGATTCATCTATGTATTCTGTGCCAAAATGGTTTTAATTACTAATAAGTTGGTCTTAACATATCATATGCAAAATTTTCCTTCTTTAAAAGAATTTTCCTGGTTATTTTCATCACTATGCTTCTAGATAAATATAAAATTGTCAAATTTAAAAAACTGTCTTTTAAAATTCTCATCAGCAGTAAGTAATATAGGATGAATTGTCATCTTTAAAAAAAAACTAAGCCTTCCTAGCCAAAAACAAGATATACCCCTCCAACAGTTTTTCAAATCATCTTACAGTTTTAAGTGGAACATTATAGTTTTCAATATCCCTGGGGTATATATAGTGATGGTTTTATTAAAGGTGTCTTCTTCCCCTACTGTTTTTTCTAACTCGTTATTAGAATTTTTAAGCTATTGCTTTTAGTATATATGAATATATATTAATATTTTTACTAATTACTATTTTTACACACATTTTATCTCCTGCCATTTTACCAAACTTTGAGGTGTTTCAAGCAATTTCCTTGCATGTTTCATGTATGCATGTATGCAATGTTATCATATGCAAATTATGACAAAACTCCCTTCACCTTTCCACTATATATCTCTCTCTAATTGGTTCAATTTCCTAATGCCACTAGTTAACAGGTTAGTATTTCTAACACTCTTAATAATACTAGAAGAAAACTTTCATTTTTATTTTTATTTCTTCTAATATTTCACCACTAACATTATTCTGTTAGATGATGATATATATTTTTATCCTATTAAAGAAATACCTCTCTACATTTAGAGTTTACATTTCTATTTCTAGCAAATGCCTATCCAATACATATTAAGATAAACATATTATTTTACTATTATATTAAGATGATGAATTATAATAACAGATTTCCTAAAACTGAAATGCCCTGTATTCTTAGCATGAACCCTATTTTACTCTGCAAGTTAATTTTTTTTTAATATATATATATATATATTTTTTTTTTT
>VBSM01002217.1:13278293-13295711 GCA_008086735.1 Cheirogaleus medius
CTTGAGCGATCCTCCCGCCTAGGCCTCCCAGAGTGCTAGGATTACAGGCGTGAGGCACCACGCCTGGCCTGCAAGTTAATTTTTTAATGAAAAGCTGGATACTATTTGCTAATACTTCCCTTAGAATTTCTGGATTAGTATCTTGTAAAATTTTTCTTTTTGTCTTTGTCAAGTATTGGTATTTGTGTCATATTGACCTTGTAAAGGTTCCAGGAAGTTTTATTTCCCATATAGTAATAGAGTAATGGTTAAAAGTTTAGATTCTAAGGTAACAACACAGTCTAGATTTAAATCTATTTTACCACTTGCTAATTGTTATGACCCTGGACAAATTCTTCACTTCTCTAAGGTTTAGTTTTCTTCACTATAAAAAGACAACACAGGGTTTGTATGAAGCTTAACTGAGATAATTCAAATGAAACCCTTAGAATAAAGCTTGCATTGTGTTAACTATCATTAATAAAAGCCCTAGTATATTCAATATGATCAGGACCAATGGTTGGTTAAATTTTAAAAATGGGTTAGAAGGAATCATTAAAAAAATACACAGATACATAATTTACACATTTTATTTTAACTGAAGATTTAAAAATATACATTTATTCTCCAATCTTATGACATATACCACAGTGTTCTTCTCTTTGAACAGGATTCACTGAATGAAATTCTGCATTAGCTTTCTTGCACAAACCACACCCATAAAACAGCATTAAGGATTTTTAGCTTTGATTTCTGTAAATATATCTAGAAATTAAAAATACTTTCAAACCAATCTAAATGCTAAACCTTTCTAGGTTTTTATGACTTTTCTAACTTATACAATTACTTGCCCATCCCTAAGTTTTTGCAAAGCACTGCCATCTGTTTGTATTTAAACTACATAATTACAATAATAAAAAGTCAGCATAAAAATCAGAAACTAATAACCACCTCTTGGTCAGCATACTCTTCACTGGTGGAATAAATATGTAGTCTTACCAGAAAGCAGTGCCTACAAGCACTTAACTTGCCATATTACCAACCTAGTATTTATTTACAGAGGGAATGGAGAGCATCAATCTATTAACAATAAGGCTATTCAAGGGAAGGCTAGATAAGAAAGCTTCTACTGCATTATTCTTATATACCAGAATAGTTTAGAGACATTACAACTCTTGGTTTCTGAAAGATTTACAAGCATTTACCTACGAAAATGTTGAGGCCTGGTTCTTTTGAAGAATGCTCTAAAACCATTATTTCTTCCATTTGGGTTTTCTAGTGTGTTTTAGGGGCAATTTTGGTGAATCAAGTAGTCTCATATTTATTTTGATTTTCTTTACATCTGAGGTCAATTTCTACTTTATAATCTTCACTTCATTTAATTTCCTTATATTCTCTTTTTTCATATTAGGTTAAACTAGTGGATTAATTTATAATGCATGTGCGTGAATAAACCCAAGACCAGGTCACGGAATTTATTCATAAATTCTACATTCTTCTGTATTGTAACTCATTAATTGCTTTTATTCCCTGGGTTTATTTTGCTGGGTATTTTTCTAGCTTGTCAGTTGAATGCTTAATTCATTTACTTTCCTTTTCTTATTTAGTAGTATATTTAAGGTTGTGATTTTCTACTAAGCACGGGTTTGGCTCATGAATTTGTTTCTTTTGTTTTTTCGTTTTTTGTTTTTTTGAGACAGGATCTCACTCTGTCACCCAGGCTAGAGTACAATGGCATTACCATAGCTCATTGCAACCTCAAACTCCTAGGCTCAAGCAATCATCCTGCTTCAGCCTCCAGAGCAGCTGGAACTATAGGTACACGCCACCATGCCCAGCTAATTTTTCTATTTTTTGTAGAGACAGGGACTTGCTCTTGCTCAAGCTGGTCTTGGACTCCTGGCCTCAAGCAATCTTCTCACTTCTACCTCCCAAAGTGCTAGGATTAAAGGTGTGAGCCACTGTGCCTGGCCTAGCTCACAGATTTTTATACTTAAATTTAACACTCTTCTTTAATCTGCATGTTCTAAAGTTTCATTCCTCTTTAATCCAAGAATTACTTCAGCATATTTAAAATTTGTAGACAATTGATTTTCTTATTTCTATTTTCATATTAATTTCTAGTTTTATTCTGTTTTATTTAAAGAATATAACCTGTAGTATTTCAATGTTTTGAAGTATCCTCTCTTTTTCTACTAATATATAATTTGTGTAATGTTCAATTAGCATCAGAAGGTATATTTCTTATTTTCAGGAGTATCAAATTCCTCTTGATCCTTTTTACTTGTTTATCACACAATAAAAAATTTAAGATAAATATTTCCTATGTTTCTGGTGAACTTCCTCCCCTCCCTTCTCTACTCTCTTTGTAATTTCATTAAAAGTTCTATGCTTGGATCCCGTCAGCCAAGTCTAGACATAACTGGTTCTACGCTTCCATTTTAAGGAAAGGCAACTGGTTGCTTTGGAGTTGAAGCAGTGCTAGTGTGTGGCTTGGGTATGTCTGATTATGCTGACTTCCCTCCAGAGTTCGCAGGCTCTCACTGGGGCACTCATCTTTCCCTGCTGTACACCTATAGTAAAAAAAACTTTATCCAACCACCAAAAAGGGCAATAGTAAAGTTTTTTGTGGGTTGTTTTTTTTTTTTTTTTAATTTTAGGCACACTCAAACTATAAATATCTCCCCCCAAAGGGGAATACTTATCAATCCTCAGGATCTCCTTTTAGTTTGATTAAAGTTGTCTCTTTCTGGGTGAAATTTTTCACAATTTATGAGATGAAGTTGGGATCTTTCTCTGGTTATTATGTTGTTTTATGTTCATTTTATTCAACTGGCAGAGTAAAATTCTGTAAATCTGTGCCTCCTACCAATTACCTTTCCTAAAAGACTTCATCTTTATTTTGATATTTTCATGGAAATCTTGTAAGTCGCAAATTTTTCTTATATATATAAAACCAAAGCCCTTTTCTTAAAGAAAAATTTTATTTTAAAATATAAGATGAAGAGAAAGGTGACTAAGATGTATGAACTAGGAACTAGGTCTTATGACAGGCTCCAAATAATGAAGACCTATGGTAACGGGTATATGCGTATATTTTGGTGTGTATACACACATATATACATACAAACATTAATTTTTCTCTTCTGCCTACTTTTAAAAAAATTATCTGCCATTCATTCTTTCCTAACGCATATTTACCCTTCCTTCCCAGTCTTATCTTTTGGGCCTCAAGTCCTTTGTCAGACCAAATCTGACAAATCACACACACAAAATAAAGATCTAAGGACTTTAAGATCCTTAATTTTACTAGAACAAGTATCAAAGTGCCTACATTCTAGTTTCTCCTCCATTTAGCAGTCATTAGCCTTCAAGAGAACCATGCTGTTCTCATCCTGAAAAAATAAGCTTAAGAGATTTTAAATTTTAGATGGGAGTATGACATGACACCCCCACACCCACAAATATTAACAGCAGCTTACCTTATTAATTCTAGTTGTGCAAGTTCCTGATTTGCTTGAAATATAGGTTTTTTAGTGAAGAGTTCACCAAGGATGCATCTAATGGAAAAAATACCCATGATTACCAAATGATCTGATTTTAATTTACTACCAAAAGGTTCGAGTAAAATAAACCAGTCAATAAGCCTATCTTACCCACAGCTCCATACATCAATAGCTGGTGTATATCGTTCTTCTCCCAGTAGCAGTTCAGGTGGACGGTACCATAAAGTGATGACCTTGTTAGTATATGGCCGACTAAAAAACACAGAAAGCACTCTTTAAAGTTAGTTATTTGTTGGAATAAGAGATTGTCTTAGGAAATATTATTTTGGCTTATCAAAACAATCCTAGAAACCTAACTAAAAACCACTTTCGTCTGCCTACTAAAAAATCCAGACATACTAAAGCATCTATGATGTGATCATAAAATGCATCTGAGAGCAACCTGATTAACTGAAAAATTCCCTTAATATATAAATATAAAAAGTAGTTGATTGGTATTAATTGTAATTTGGTCAAAGAAAAGTCTTTATATCAACTGTTTAGTACTGTTTTTATTTTCTATAAAAACATTTAAAGGGATTAACTAATTTAAAGGGAGTGATTGATTCTCACCAAATCTGACAAATTACTAGTGGGAGACAAGATACAGTTCAAATTGGGACCACCTAACAAAAGTTTTCAATTGAGCATATTTTTGGAAATTTTTCATTGATTTTGATCCACTCTGGTATGTGAACAGAAAATACAGAAATGCAGACTACAAGTAGCTGAGGTCCATTCTGCAGAAAACCACTAGCAATGGGTACAGTACTTTAACAGTTAATTTCTTTGTCATCTTCTAAAAAGAGGACATATACATACTGCTATCTCTTTATTTGCCATAGAAGAGGTTATCTTGTCAAGTCACATAAGGGTCAAGTTTGACCCTCACAGTAGGAATTCTTTGGCACAGTGTTTTTAGCCCTCAGAGAACAGTCACACTCTAGCTGATTCACATGAATAAAGAGGGTCCTAAGAAGTCAGAGGAAGTTCTTCAACTGATCTTGTGGTTAGAGAGCAAACACTTCAGGGTGATCATATATGTTTTTAAATCAATTCTAAACCTCTCTTTATTTGCAGATGTTTTTCCACATGACAAGGACGCAAAGGCCACATCCTAGGAAATTCCCCAGGAAGGCTGTATTCCAAGCCCATTTAACTGAGGTTGGCTTGGACCTGGCCCAGTTTTGGAGAAAGGAAAAGGAGCATACAATCTAGAAAGCAATTCCCTCTTATCAACTATAGATCTGAAGTTCTAGGCTGCATTAAGATCTGTCTGACCTGCTCTGCCCCTACCCAGCTAAATTTCTCCAAAGCATTTAAGCACTAGTATTATAAGCTATCAATCTGGGCATTACAGCATTACCACAGATAAGATCTATTAGTAATAGTGTTCCAAAGCTAGAAAAAAAATTTTAATTTACTTTTGGAAAAATTGTGAAAATATAGTCTAAGATGAATTTAGGGGGTACATGTGCAGATTTGTTACATGGATATATTGTGTAGTGGTAAAGTCTTGGCTTTTTGTGTTACCCTCACCTGATTGGTGTACATAGTACTCATTAGGTGATTTCACATACCCTCCCATCGTCCCAAGTCTGTAATGTCTCTTATTCCACTCTCTATGTTCATGTGTACTCATTATTTAGCTCCCACTTGTAAGTGAGAACATGTGGGATTTGACTTTCTGTTGTTGAGTTATTTCAATTGGTCATTAAATATGAAATGTCTGATTTTGAATCAAAAGTTTAGTTTATTATATCTCAAGCAAGAAGCAGTACAATTAATCGAAATATGTGCCTAAACTATTGACAAAGTTTTGCCATCTTAATGGTACTTATTTATGCCAGCAGCAAAGAAGCCTGGAGAACGAGTGGTGATGACATCGAGAAAGGCAATTTCCACAGCTTGTTGAACATTGAATATTTGTCCTTGCAAGAAGTGGTCCAAAGCCTTGAAGAAGTGGTAGTCAGTTGGTGTAAGGTCTGGTGAATATGGTGGATAACAGAGAGTTTTCAAGTCTAAACTGTGTCGTTTGAGCAGCACTATTTGTGCAACACGTGGTCAAGTGTTGTCTTGCAAGAGGTTTGGCCTGTCTCTATCGACCAATCTTGGCTTTAATCACAGGCATCCTCATCATTTCATTCAGTTGATTGCAGTAGACATACACTCTAATCCATTGACCAGATTTCATGAAGCTATAGTCGATAATAACAGCGCTAGACCACCAGACACTTTTAGCTTTTTCTGATAAATATTTGGTTTTGGACTGTGTTTCAGCACTTCATCTTTATCTAACCATTGTGTTGAATGCTTGCTGTTGTCAAAAAGAGTCCATTTTTCACCACACGTAACAATACGGTATAGAAATGGTTCACCTTTATGTTGTCACAGCAAAGAAAGGCAAGCCTTGAGATGAATTCTCTTTTGACGCTCGTTTAATTTGTGTGGTACCAGGCTGGGCGCAGTGGCTCATGCCTGTAATCCTAGCACTCTGGGAGGCCAAGCTGGAAGGATCGCTCAAGGTCAGGAGTTTGAAACCAGCCTGAGCAAGAGCGAGACCCCGTCTCTACTAAAAATAGAAAGAAAATTAATTGGCCAACTAAAATATATAGAAAAAATTAGCCAAGCATGGTGGCACATGCCTGTAGTCCCAGCTACTTGGGAGGCTAAGGCAGAAGGATCCCTTGAGCTCAGGAGTTTGAGGTTGCTGTGAGCTAGGCTGACGCCACGGCACTCTAGCCCAGGCAACAGAGTGAGATTCTGTCTCAAAAAAAAAAAAAAAATGTATGTGGTACACATCCATCCAGCTTCTTTACCTTGTCCATTTGTTTCAAATAGCCCAATACTGTTGGAATTCATTAGCTACATCCTTCTCAAACACTTCATTGATATTTTGAGCTGTCTGTGCTGCATTGGTTCTACCACAGAACTCATATTTGAAAATAACTCAAATTTTTTACTTATCCATGGTTTCATTAAAATTGCTCTAAAAAAAAATTTGACATAATCACAAGCCAAACCATGCATTTGAAAGAATAAGGATGGGCCTTCACAATAAAAATAAAAGAAACATTAAAGTGAAATGTCAGAGATATCACTTGTCAAACTTAGTACTTAAGGAAATCAGACATTTGATACTTCACTTCCAGTTCCGTCCACGTTGCTGCAAAAGACATGATTTCATTCCTTCTTATGGCTGAGTAGTAGTCCATGGTATATATATACTATACTTTCTTTATCAAATCATGAGATGAATAGAAAATTAGGATTCAATTTTTCTAACACTGTTAATGTATTTAGTGATTTCTGTTTATTGAAATTACTTATCTTTACATAATGACAAAGTCTTTTAAACTTTAGCTACTCTGAGCTGAACTTAATCATTCTTTAAAAATATGATCACCTCTTTTGCCTTAACCTCTTTTAAATTTGAAATTCCTACATTTAAAATTTCAATATTAAATTTGAAAGTCCTATATTTCCTTCGCAACATAGTGAAAGGCCCATAAAGTTTAATCTTTAATCTAAAGTAACAAAAATTTATCTTCATATTCTTAAATTTATATCATAGTTACTACTGTCCTAAACTCTCAATTTTTTTTTCTATCTTCCCAGAAAGTCAAAAGACTCCACATTATTCTTTTTTATGAACCCCATACATCAAGCCCAGAACAATGCTGGGCACAGAGCAGGAATCTTAATGTACATAGCTCTATGACTTTAGGTAACATACATGAATTAGCTTGGTGGGAAAACAAAATTGTGAGAATTATGACAATTACTTTCTAAAACATTTCAAGGGTCTATAAGCATCTGAAATCTATGGTCATGCTATGAAAGTACTAGATAACTAGTCTCAATGAAATGTGTAAATTAATATAAATCTATCTGCAAATAGTTAATGTTAAAATCTTCTTACTTTTTAAAAATATTTTGTTTTCCATTTTAAAACATATTTTTAAAAAAAGTATTGAAGTATGGAGAAACTATACAAATTCAGATGAGTAGAAATTCTTTCATTTTCATTTCATTTCAGATTGATGTATGCTTTTTATAAAACAAAGTACCATAAACATTTTTCTTTACATTCAATGAGGTATCAACAGAGTAGAGATCAAAGATTTTCTATCTGTTTGGTGATAGATTCTAATACTTTGACTCTAAACAATCCTAGGAATTCCAGAGATTGGGGAACAGGGGAGACAACATATGGCTATGGCCTTCCCTATATTAGGGCCTGACAAGCAGCAATGTATCTATAACAAACCAAGCACTGCCATAGGGTGTATCCCCAGGCTAGCATGTGGTTCATTCATCCTTCTTTCTGGCCTAGATATATAAAAGGTAAATCAGATACTCAGAGCAAGATCCTAAGCCGTTAAAGTATTTGGCGGTTCTGGATAATCGCAGTTAAAAGTTATAAAGCAGAATTGCTCTCTTTGTTAAAGATCATTCTAAGAAATGAAGAAGATCGTATAAACTACTGTCAATTCTATATCAAAACAGATCCTAAATCCAGGATTTAGGAATAGATCCTAAATTTATAATAAATTCTAAATTTTAATTAGGATTTTAAATTTTAATTTAAATTACAAATAAATCCTAAATTTTTCATACTTTCAACAGCTATGACCACAGTCCAAGCCATTATCTTTTCACCTGTATAAATGCAACAATACCTTAACTGGTTTCCTTGCCTCCATCTCTAATTCCTTTTCCTCACTTCTTTTTAAAGTGTTTTTTAAAAGCATAAACCTACTTGCTTAAAACTGTCCAGTGATTTCACCATCACAACTAAATAAAATTTAAACTTTACTTCAGTTGATAAGATTGTACATATACTTAGGACCTCACCTCCTATCATACTAGGCAACTTTTTAACCCTTAAAACTTCCAAGTCGGTTCCCAGGCTATGTACTAGCTGAATTCCTTCTACTTTCTACTTGGAATGTTCTTTGCCTGGGTCTTCATTAAGTTTTCCCTTTTTCATCACTCAGGTCTTAGCTCCAATTTACTTCCTTAGAGGTCTATCCTAACTGCCCTAGTGAAAACTACCCAATCAGCCACTACCACCCCTACTTGCACCCCATGGTTACTATTTTATTTGCTCTCTAGCACTTAGTATTTTAAATTCTTTACCCCACATGTGTTTTATCTAACTTCCCTTATCACATAAATGAGACAAGTAATTTGATCTTTCATAGCTCTATCTCTAACATCTAGCTAATAGGTATTACCTAGGTCAGTGTCCGGAACATTGTAAGCACTTAATACTTTTAATCCAATGATTTATATTATACCATAACTATATAACAATAAACACTATCTTTTTTCTCATGCCCTTTCCCCTCCCTATTTTCACTCCCCTCTTTCCTCCTGAAATCTTCCAAGAAAAGTAACTTTTATTACCTTTTGCTATTAAATACAAACTGCTTCTCTCTTCCTGTTTCCTGTCTCAGCAAGCAGCATTCATTACCACTTGTGGCAGAAACCCATAGCTGTCCTCTAAAATTTGTTCTTCCTTTCTTCTATGACAGCTGCCCAGCTCTGCTACGTTTCCGATCCTTGCTGCATTAGGTGTGGCCACATGACTAATGCTCTCCAATGGAACATAACCATATGTGATAAGTGTCATTTCTAGTCCTGGCTCATTACACTTCTCCTTCCTCTTTTTTCACTTCTGGCAATAGCCTTGGAAGGCATATGTAGAAGGTAGCAGATCTTCCAACCTGGTTCCCTGAATGACTGTATGCATGGTTAAATATTCTTAATTGTGCACTGAGGTAAGCAACAACCACTCAAGATTATTAAGTGAAAAAAATATATATAAACTTCTTATTCATTAAGCCACTAAAATATGAGGTTCTCTTTGTTACAAAAGATTAGTCTATCCTAACTAATAAGCCATTCATCCAGTTAGTTAAGCAGAAATCTTACAGTAGGGGTAGAGGCAGGGATAGAACTCACAACACATATTTAACCATCAAGTTCTAGCCATTCTACATCCTTATGATATAATTCATCTGTCTTTTCAATACCTGTGCGCATTCCCTAGTTGTAGCTATAATCATCCTATCTAGATTTACTGCAACAGCTTTCTAATTGACTTACAAAGGTCAATCCACTTTCTAAAGTGCAAAGTGACAGTATAAAATAAATGTGAATGTGTTACCCCTTTAGTACACATTGCTGCCTTCTAGAGAATATCTATACAAAGTCTATAAAATCCTTTATTATTATTTAGTTCTTGCTCCAAGAACACACCAAACCTTCAGTTCCCTTAGATGGCTGGGCAAATGCTCATTTTCCAGAGCAAAGAGATAAAGCCAGAGAGAAAACAAAGCCAAGAAGAAAACATTAAAGAAGCTAGTGGTGCTTTAATTATGTTTCAAATATTTTTAATAAACTTTCAAATAAACTACTTTTTAAATAAGCTTTTAAAAGTTAGCACTGATAAAAGACAATGAAAATGATAATTTTATTAAGGACAAAGAAAACTCATGATGATTTATTCAAAAATTTTGCAAACTAGGTACTTTCCACCTTATTATTTAATGAGAAACAAGCAAATGTTGAAAAGATATGCAGACAGAGGGGCTTCAATCATAAAGCAAATTCCAAGGTAGGTGGAGTTAGAAGAGAACATGGCCAATTTCAGGCATCACCCAATTCAATAGTTTATAGCATTATCAATGAAATATTCCATGTTATGATTAGACTGCTGTGCTTACAAATGTAAAGACAAAAGTAAGAGAGACTGAAACTATGTTTTGAAATGAAAAAATTTAAACCCCAGGAAAACTAAAGCACTGTTGTAATATGAAAATAGATCATCTAAAGGTAGACAAATGAAAATCCAGAAAGCCCCCAAATAAACACAGAAGATCTAGATCACAAAGAAACAAACTGATATGGCACTACATTTATGATGCTTTTATATTTCATGGATTAAAAATATTACATTCTTGAGGCCTATTTTTTTTTTTCACAAAAAGCAAACTCCTACTGAAAAATAAACAGGACTGAAAAACATATAATCAGGTTCTTAGGTGTTACACAATAAATTTATATACTTAAAAAATCTAAAAATATTATATGAACAACCCCAATTTATTTCTACAATTAAAGAAAAATTCCAAGTAATAAACTCAATAACCTAGCAAAACACACACGTGTACACACACACACACACACACACACTCCTCCTGCATAAATTAGAAAACAAAACAGTAACTCCAACAAGCAGTTATTCTTGGATGGCAAAAACTAAACTTTGTAAAGACCCAGAAATAATGATCTCAACATTAAATATTCAGAATTTCAATTTCTACTAAATACTTTTGTCTGTAAATCTCATTAACAGTTTCTGGAAAAAAGGCAGACACTATTTCTTTGTCCACTAGGCAAGTAACACCTTATTTTTAAAAAAAAACCCACTTTTTTAACTTTCTACCTTAGTATCGTTAACAAAATATTAAAATGAAAAGTCATCAGACTTATGAATAAAATTTACATGTGAAATCTCACATGATTTTAAATATTTGATGCTATCAAAAATATTTTTCATTTACAGATTTCTCATTAGATATTTAAGGAGCTCTGAGGCTTAAAATAGAATGAAATTCAATATGACTAAGGTAGATTCACAAATGGAAATATCACACAACTGGCTAATCTGCTGGAAGACAAAAACTATAGTATATCTCATTTGGCAAAAATAAATTATATTTGGAGGGTAAGAATGCAGAGACAGTAAAACTCAGCAGACCCTTTGCTACACAACAACCCTAAAAATTGTCATCAGCCTAATGGTACCACTAAAGCAGACTTGAGAGGCCCCTAGAGCTCCCCACCTAGAAAATACTTTTAGGTAATCAAGGTTGGATTCAGAGTCTTACCAGGGAAGCACTCCAATATAATAAAAATAAACAGTCTTTCTGTCAAAAGACCCTTGATTCTACCACTTACTGGTTGTATGATCTTGAGAATGCACTTAAATTTTCTCAATGTTTCTTTACCTTTAAAATGTGCCTAAGAATAAAAATACCTATATCACCCACCTTAGAAGACTTTCTTTTATAATAATTCTTTGAAAGGGAACTATAAATAATAAAAGTGCTACACACAAACGTTAATTAAGTTTGTTCCTTCTTTTTCCTTTCTTTATGAACAACAAATATTTATTGAAACTCTGAGTTAGGCACTATGCTAAGCAAGCACTAGCAGATGCTTGAACCAAACAAACAAAAAACCACATTTATAGCTGTTCAGAGCCTTAAAGTATGGTGGTAATACAGATATGAATTATAATAATGCACTATAAATACTACATAGAATAATGAATAATATTCTCTGAACACATAGAGGAAGATGCACTCAAGGATGCCTGAGGGCTTCAGGGAAGATTACAAAAGAGGTAATGCCTGAACTGCACACTGAAGGGAAAAAAAAACAAATTTCTCAGACTAAGGTAATAGGAAGTATAATTCCATACAAAAGGAAACAGTTTATGTAGATTCAGAGAAGCATTCAAGAGCACAGCATGTTTAGGGAACTACAAATAGTTAACAATGCTATTATCACACCTGTAATCCTAGCACTCTGGGCGAGAGGATTGCTTGAGGTCAGGAGTTTGAAACCAGCCTGAGCAAGAGTGAGACCCCGTCTCTACTAAAAATAGAAAGAAATTAATTGGCCAAATAAAAATATATAGAAAAAATTAGTCAGGCATGGTGGCGCATGCCTGTAGTCCCAGCTACTCGGGAGGCTGAGGCAGGAGGATGGCCTGAGCCCAGGAGTTTGAGGTTGCTGTGAGCTAGGTTGACTCCAGGGCACTCTAGGTGGGGCAAGAGTAAGACTCTGTCTTAAAAAAAGAAAAAAAAAATGCTATTATCTATGGGGGCTGGGGATGGCAGTGGATAAGAATGGCGGGAGAGAAGAACTTTAAGAAGAATAACCAGAGGCAGGAAAACCAATAAAATTCTATTTACACTGGTCTGTATGAGACATAATCCGTATGTAAGGCTTACTGTATACCTTTAACTAAAATAGGAAATAAAGTTAAAGGAGCAGACGTTTTCCTGGAGAATGGGATAGATAGGATTTATAACAATGTTTAATTTAAGGTACCAGATCATCTAGGTGATGTCCAGTAAACACACAGGTTTAGAGATCAGAAGAAAGATCAGGCTTGAAATTTAGATTTGTAAGTGCTCAGCATTAAGGACATGGGTGAGATTCTCCCAACAGGAGAAGGTGGCAACTCTTTACCCTAAAGAATACCCTTTCCCATTTTATAGGCTCAAAAACGTAGACTACTCCGTCAGGGCTGAAAGAAGTACAATATAATCTTGATCTTACAGTTAAGTCAGTGAACTAAATGAGATTTCCATTCTTGAAACTTGTTTAGTCATGTTATTTATTGTTATTCGTATGTTATTAGTAATCTTTTTATTAGCATGGTTCCAATCTTGTTCAGGGCCTCCCAGAAGATCCACTGTATTACCTGGAATCTCCAAAACCCCCTGCACTGACCTACATCAGGAAGGTCCTCCAGATTAGCAACACCTTCCAGATCAGAATTAATCATGAATGCATTCAACGTTTTAGGTCATATAAAATTAAAAAAAGAAAATATGGTACCCATCTCTAAAATGACTAAAATTCTAGATCTAGTAACAAGACAGGACACAAGTAATGATAACCGGAGTAATGTAAGCAATTTTAATGCTGAATAATTTTATCCAGTCCTTAGGTAAGTAGCAAGAGGTAATACTGTCTTCCTCTGCCATTAATATAGCTATATAGCTTTGGGAATAGTTTTGCTTTTAATGGCAATTTTAAGAAAAGCCACTAGATGGCAATACTGCCTTCAAAAAGGTTTCTGTTTGGGGAGCGTGGTATTAGCAAACTAGTCTCCTTATTGGATCATCGTATTTGGTTATAGTTTAAAAACGATTTTATTTTGATCACAGTGATTTTTACAACCGTGATATGTTTTTTATATGCTATAAATAAAGATTTGGGAGATTTTAAATCCTTCGTCTTAAAGTTAAGAATAATGAGCCCAGAGAGATTGTGCCTTGTCCAAGATTTCACAAATGGTTAAACGGCAATTGCAGATTAGAGCCAAAGTTTCCTGATTTAGGATTATGGGTTTTATGTTACAGTCACACAAAGAGAGAAAGACACTCCACCCTTTGGAAAAGCACTGGAACAGTGACCTGATAAAATAAAAATTCAGAAGAGGGCAATATTGTGGCTGGTAGTCTCAAAGAAGGTTGTACTCAAAATAGGTACTGAAAGATGAATGAAGTAATGAAGAAATGGGGTTTAAAAAAAAAAGTTCCACAGTTCCCAGTGCAGAATGGGATGAAGTTTGCAGTTCCACCAGCAGTGTATGAGTGTTCCTATCTCTCTGCATCCATGCCAATGCCAACATTTACTGTTTTGGGACTTTTTGATAAAGACCATTCTCACTGGAGATAAGTGGTATCTCACTGTGGTTTTGATTTGCATTTCCCTGATGATTAGAGATGTTGACTTTGCTGGCCATTAGTCTATCTTCTTTTGAAAAGTTTCTGTTCATGTCCTTTGCCTACTTTTTAATAGGGTTGTTTGATTTTTTTTCTTGCTGATTTTCCTAAGTTCTATATAGATTCTAGTTATCAGCCCTTTATTGAATGTGTAGCATGCAAATATTTTCTCTCATTCTGTAGGTTGTCTGTTTGCTCTCGTGATAGTTTCCTTGGCTGTTCAGAAGCTTTTTAATTTGATCAGGTCCCATTTATTTATTTTTGTTGTTGCTGTGATTGATTGCCTTTGGGGTCTTCTTCATAAATTCTTTGCCTAGGCCAATGTCTATTAAGAGTTTTTCCAACATTTTCTTCTAGAATTCTTATAGTTTCATGCCTTAGGTTTAATGCTAAAGGTAGATTGCTTTTAAAATCAGTATATTATTAAGATTCACTGGGAAAAAAATAGTTTTTAAAGGTATTCCATTATGTTAATATTAAGCCTAATTCTCCAATGGATTTTAAAGAAATTAGAATTAATTTAATCTAAAAAAAGGAGAGGTTTTAAAGGAGTATATAAACCCCTTAAGGATATTTGCTTATCAAACAAAATGACACACCAAGCTTTTCTCTAATAAATTTAATTGAGCAGAAAAATTCAGTATACATTACCTGAGATACAAAGTTATAGGATTTAAGATTTCCTGATTCTTGAAACGCAGTACTCCTGCATCAATCCAGCAGGGCAATGGGGACCATGGCCCAAGTGAATATGCCACACCCCTGGCACTCTACTGGAACCCAAAATTGCATTTTAAAATGAAAATCAATGGAAAATGGAGTTTGATACACAAAATTTGGCTTTAGTCAGTTTTTCTTGAACATATATATTCCAAATATACACAAATATCTGTATAACAAGAATCTATTAGATGAAAATGATAATTAGCTGTTTTCCACCCCCACCGAATCCTAACAAGAACATAAGGGGATTTATATTCAAGCATGATAGACACATACTTGTATTAAGGATAATCTAACTAAAGTGAAATCTCAATTAACCAGCTTAGCAGATAGAACCCTTAATTAATCAGAATTTCTCCCAAAGAAATAGCCACAGAAATTTAGTCATTCAAAAAATACACTTCATCGCCTTGGGCTATCGCAATGAAAAAAATATATATACTTCATGTGAAGTTTTGGATTAAATACACATTCAGATTCAATGGTTTTTTTTCAATTTCTACCGAGAAGCAGTAGATATGCTTCCATATGATGGAAAGAATGAAAAATTAGGAGATGAAAATCTTGAACCCTTAGCTCTGCCAACATTTTTTGACCTTTTTAAAGTCACTCAACCATTCACAATAGCCAAGATAATAGAATCAACCAACAGATAAATGGATAAAGAAAATATGGCATATATGCACAATGGAATACTATCAACAAAGAAATCCTGCCATTTGTGACAACATGGATAAACCTGGAGGAATTAATGTTAAGTGAAATAAGCTAGATACAGAAAGACAAATACCATAAAATTTCACTTATATATGGAATCTAAAAAAGTTGAACTCATAGAAGTAGAGAGTAGAGTTGGTTACCAGAGGCGGGGGGCCTGGGGGTCAGGGCATGTTGGTCAAAGAATATAAAAGTTCAGTTAGATAGGAGGAATAAATTCAAGAGGTCTATTGTACAGCATGGTGACTATAGTTACCAACAATATACTGTATTCTTTAAAATTGCCAAGAGAGATTTTTTAGTGTTCTTACCACAAAAAAATATATCAGGTAATGCATATATTAATTAGCTCAATTTAGCCATTCCACAATATACACATATTTCAAAGCAAGTTGCACATGATAAATATATACAATTTTGTCAATTAAAAAATAATAATAAAGTCACTCAACCCTTTCCAGGTCTCAGTTTTCTCAAATACAAAATGAGGGATATAGCTTTTAAGCTCTAGAACAGTTTTAAACTTTAAAAAAAGCCATATAACCCTTTCTTAAAATAAATATTAATTGTAAATGAAGTAGGTAAAACAAATAAAAACACAGTAACTCTAGTCGAAGCAGGTGTAGAGAACTGGAGCCCTGTCCATCACAACTCTATCCACAATGTACTTTCTGAGAGCTTTCTACTGGATCCAAAATACACCACTTGAAAACTTCCACTTCAGAAAACAGTAAACAATGAAAATAATTTTCATAATAATGTCACAAGATTAAAAATAGACTTTTCACTCTGAAAAATTCAAGTAAGAGTTTTTGTCTATTTCTTCAACTAACCAGACTCTGGCAAAGATTCACTGAAAGGAAACACCTATTTCTAAGAATTCCAATTAACTATGTTTCACCATTAAATTATGGCGGGAAAGAAACAAAAAAACCTCGGGTGATGGGTACACCAAAAGCCCAGACTCCACCACTATACAATGTAATGGAATTCAGCTTGTACCCCCTAAACCTGTAAAAATAATAATGATAAAACTATGGTGATACTAAAGAAATGACAGACTTGTCATAAAGAATTCTAAAATTTAAAATATACACAAATAAATCTGAAAATAAAGACAGGAAAGAAAATTAGGCTAAAATCACTAGAGATTTCTTAAATCCAATTAATTATGGAATATTTTACATAAAATCCACTATGATAACAAAAATATTTTATTTTTAAATTCTATATTAGTTCTAAGACAAGGCATATTTCACTATCAACAGGCACAAAGGGAGCCAAGTAGGATATATACCCACAACTTTAGCCAAAGAACTTTTCTACCTTTTCCTGTCTTATACACTGAACTGCTGCCTCACAATAGTTTGTTTAAATAAAGGGTTTAAGGGAGTTGAAAAAAAGAACAAGATACAACTAAAAAAACTTTGAAGTTTAAAATAATAATGAAAACAAAGTTTATAAGTTTAAAGAGGCAATTTACAAAGCTAAGGTTTTTCACTCACATAAAAATTTTCACTTTACTAAGGTTTTTCACTCACATAAAAATTAAAAACATCTTACTGTTAGAAACCACATTAGAAAATTAAGCATGAATTTTAAAAATTCATGAGTTCATTTCAGTCACATTTAAAGCTGCATTTTTTTAAAAAATCATATTTACTTGTGTTTAAAAATCAATTATTTTTAAATTGAGATAAATACACAAAATTTTATAATTAAAATAGTCAACCTGACATTAAAATTTCACTGTTTTGCATATTTACCCATGAAAAGTAAATTTCCCTTAAACTATCAATAAGGTGTTCATAATATAGCTTTTACAACTGGACTCTATAGTATTTACTTAAAAGTACTCTTACCTTTCTTCTGAGCTATACAATCGTGCAAGTCCAAAATCTGCAAGTTTTATCTGC
>VBSM01002217.1:13306120-13320413 GCA_008086735.1 Cheirogaleus medius
AAAAAAAAAAAAAAAAAAAAAAAAAAGATGTTTGCTGCAAAAGCCCTTTCTTGCCCACAGGTTCACACTTTACAGGTAAGAGGACTTCACTCTACATACGAAATCTCAGCAAAAGTCTCAACCTCACAGACAAGAGAACTATAAGGCTCAAACTGGCCAATTTGAGTCATATGCCCCTAGGAATGGAGTGGGCTTCACAGCTAAATGGATTGAGAACAGATGAAAGCTGGATCCTCAAAAACAAAAACAAAAGCCAAGGCTGTTATAGAAAGTAGGATAATCTGGTGGCCCCAAAACACACTGAATACAATATCTACCCCAAAGTAGGGCAACATCAAGTTATATTTTAGGACTACATTGTCCATTCAGAAGGCATTAGTCACATGTGGCTATTGAGCACTTGAAATGTGGCTGGAACCAGCTGAGATAAGATGTGCTATAAGTGTACAATACATAAACAGATTTTGAAGATTTAGTAACAAAAAATGTAAAATACCTAAAAAAGTTTTGATATCTGGGGTTAAATAAAATAACTATTAAAAATAATTTTACTTTCACCTTTTACTTTTTAAAATGGGGTTTCAGGAAAATTTTAAATTTATATACATGGTTAACATTATATATCAGAAAGATACAGAATCACCTATCTGACCAGCTAACAGCTTTGAGAGAAACCAGATTAATTCATATAAACTTGAAATAGTTTGTTGTTTAAAAAGTTAATGAACTATCTTGAAGCAAATAGTTCAACTATCACTTTAAGTACCACAGTATTTTATCACTCAGATTATTTCCCAATTTTTTTCCTAGTATTTTCATTTTAAAATGTAGGTTGGGAAAGAAATGTAAGACACAGCAAAGGTCTATGAAATTTAGTTAACCTCCCTTTGCCCTCCCTATAGTATGTTTTGGCTGTCTCAAGCAAAAAAGAAATAACTGCTTTAAGTAAAGGGTCTCTGCAGGCAAAGTAAAGGAATGTTGTGGTCATTTATGGGATCACTAACCATTTAGGAGGGAAGAGTAAGGCAAAATGAATTATTTTAAAATAGTATTTTTACATAGAATTTCTCTTTCTTTCAAATTTCAGTGGTGAGAAAAAAAAAAGGGTAGCTATTATTACTTCTGCTACTGAAATACTCTCCCCACGTGGTTAGCATTTAGGAGAGATGCTATTAGTGCTTCCCTTCTGTTAACCACAGGTAAGGAAGAATGGGAGTGAGGGGGAAGCAATGAAAGATAGCCAGATAGGACCAAGAAGTGATCCTGACTGGCCTTTTCCACTACTATAGACAGAATCTAAACCTTGGCTTACTTTGGCAACAACAACAACAAAATGCTTCACATAGAAAAATACCTGTTAGCAGAACTGGTTTTAAAACCAAGAGAGAATAAAGCGCTTGTTTTATTAATTTTCTTCTCAAAGTGTTTATATAAGGCAAGAAGGAAGAAACTATATCAAGAAAATAAACAATAAATTCAATGGCACACTGTTTCTAATGAGATGAAACTAAATTTTTCACATATTACTGATTCCAAAATAGTATTTCATACGCAACCAAAAGATTATGAAATGCAAAGTAAAATCATAGCTAGCACAATTTATAAAAATGTGTTTTAAAATCCTTGAGTAAGATTATTCCTAATGGGGGAAAACCTCATTTGAAGAAAAGGATATGAAAGATAAATCAACTTTCAATTACCCACTCTAGAATTATTTGTATTAACCTAGATCCTATTTGTTAAGACTAGCAAGTCTGCAAAAGTTGGAAGTAGATAAAAGCCCATGGTGAATGTGGATCAAAAAACTACAACTCTACATTGACAAAACCTAATTTAAGTGATTTTTAAATGATGCATTTTATATAAACTCTTTACATCAATTATTTTATAAAACTCTTTATACTATATCAATTATTTTGGCATTTTAACTTTGTGGAACTATTCAACAAAACAATCAACAGAAGTCTACTGTTTATAAGGACAAGGATAAATAAGAGTTGCCCATTATCAGTACCCTCATAATGTAGCACTGCAGATAAATATGTAAATAAAATAACTATAGTATTATAATGCTTTAATTGATAGGTTTAGAAATTCAGGGATATCCCAAAAGATGAAACTTGACTGGGGTATCAGCAAGAGATATTTAAGCTGAGATTTAAAGCAGGACTAACAGCAAGCAGGCTCATGGGGGTGAGGGGCATGCTGAATTTGAGATATCACTGTGAAATATGAACACAGAGATATCTAGAAAATAGCTGTAGCTATCTATCTGCAGTTCAAAACTGGAAATATTTTTATATGGTAATGGCATAGAGAAAATGATAATAAAAACCACAGAGCTATGAGAGTATTTCAGAAGGAAGACCACCACCGAGGCCATACCCCCAGGGAACACCAACATTTAATGATAAGGCAAAGAGAGCCGGAGAGGAGGGCTATGAAGCAACTATCAGAGAGGGAGAAAGCAAGCCTGAAGACAGCTCTTTCAGAAGAGCCAGGAGATTTAAAAAGCAAGTCAACATAATAAATGCTGCCCATGTCAAGTAAGAAAAAACAGAAATGGTTTTGGCAAGAGATTATTAATGTCTGCATCTCCATGAAGTAGGTGAGAAAATCCAAAATGAGTGAACAACAAAGCAAGAAGTACAGACAGCAAGTACTGATTCCTCTTTCACAAAGTATGGCAACAAAGAGAAGGAACAAAACAGAGTAATAATCCATATGCAGACACAAATTAGAGACAGGGTTTTTTTGTTTTAAGACAGCAGAGATCTGAGTACAGTTAGTGCTGAAGGTAAGAAGCTAGTGCTAGCAGAAAGGGAAGCAACTGAAACCATAGAAGACATAACATGAATCAAAATTTCTTAGGAACTTGAAGGAATCAGCTTCAAGTAGGAAGGAGAAATATTAGATCCTCTGAGACAAAAGAGTGAAACAGACACAGAGTGAAGTGAGTGTATGAAAAGTTAAAAGTTTAGAGAGTGAGTTCTTACGAAGTTAAGTGTGACTTTCTCTGCAAAAATCAAGCAAAGTCTTCTATTCAGGAGAATGAGAATAGAAGCTGAATAGGAATCTTTAACTTGCAGAACAGAAGAAGGAACTGATTAAAAACAAATAAAAGAATGGTCTAATAGTCCTTAAGTCCCAGTTTTGCTAACCATAAATCTGAGGAGAAAATAACCCACAAGGCTGTAATGATTTTTAATTAAAAACACCAATTCTTTTTCTTAGATTCATTAAGTGTCTAATTAATTTTCATTAAAAGTATGTTGGTTCTTTTTTAGTGATGTTTTCATAATTTTTTTTGGCCTACCTTGAAGAGAATTGTCTAGAGTTAAAAGTCAAAATTATTTTTTCTAAAGACTAACACATGAACTAATTTTGGGAATTTCAGATTAATTTGTAACTTTTTAATATGTTTAAAGTAACTCTAAAGTTACTTTGTTTTTTTAAAACTTTACCTACAACTTAATTCACCTATAACCATATCATCACCATCTTAAAAGTATACTTTTTATATTTAAGCAACGTTTATTTAGCTTAATTATGAGTGCTCCATAAAATTGCCATCATTTACTATAGAATCTGCTGCAACAGTTGGAGGTATAGTGAGAAGTACATACTCAAGAGCAACCTCAATTACAATCTGAAACAAATGTAATCACTATTGACATTTTAGGGGCAGCATGCCAGTCCAGCCTTTCTTATGCAACGAAATATATTGGAGGAACAGCAGAAGGAGAGGGAGAGCCATAAGATGAAGAATAAAGGTGTATGGAACTATCAAAAACGGAATCTTGGTTGGTAAAATGGCTACTGCATAAATAACATGAGGTAATAAAAGAATCTGAACTCATGCAAATTGAAACTTTATTGGTTATATTAAATTTAGAACATAATGTAAAATTTCAATTCAGTTTCAGAAAACTCATTTTAAGCCAGAGACAAATAACAAAATAGCTTTATGAAAATGCAAAACTCACTCAATTCCTATACCCAAATCTCTGTAAAAATGGACAAATCTTATGTGTATAGTGTTTGTTAGAAAAATCTCATAAACTAAAATGATCATGAAAATCCCCAAATTGAAAGTTTGGTGCCTTAAAAATTCAAGAGTGGCATGAACTTAAACTCTAATATTTTGTTATTGTAAACAATATAATGAAGAACATTCTTGTTGCTATATCTATATAAAGTCATGATTACTTCTTTATGTTTCCAAAAACAGAACTGCAGAGTTAAAGGACACATTATATTTTAAGAAGTAATAATTATTATTATAACAGCAACATAAAATAGCTACCATTTAGCATGGGTCGGGTTCTATATTAACTCCTTAAATACTCTCTAAAAGTTTTAACAATTTTTACTAACCAGGATTACATTAATATCCTTGTCAATGATTCCATACCCTGATTGTTTAAAAATCTTGTCCCTCTCCAAATTAACATCAATGTAATTCCAGTCAAATCTCCATCAGCATGTTTTCAGACCTCACGTCCATGAAAATAACCAAGATCTTTTTTTTAAGGGGGAAAAGGAAGGAGACCTTTATCTGCCAGAAACTGAAATATGCCACAAGGCCGGATGCAGTGGCTTACACCTGTAAGTAACTCCAGCACTTTGGGAGGCTGAAGCAGGCTTGAGCCCAGGAGTTCAACTGTGGCTGTGGTGAGCTATAATGGTGCCATTCCACTCTAGCATGGATGACAGAGTGAGACACTGACTCTAAAACATACAAAAATTTGCTATAAAGCTGCAATATGGTATATACATAGTAGCAGGACATACAAAAGGATCAATGAAACTGGAGAACCCAGAACATGTGGGAACTTTATATAAGATAAAGAACAGTATAGGAAAGATTAAAATATCTGAATAGTTTTAAAAAACCCTAATAGCTTTTTAGAGTAGAAAGTAGAAAAAAATACAGAAAAACATTCTTATAATTTTCCAGAGGATTCAGCCTTCCTAGGCATGAGACAAATGACCCCCCCCCACACACTCGAAAAGTCTCCAAAGAGATAGACATGACCACAGAAAAGATTTAGAATAACAACAAAGAACATAAAAAAAAAAACAAAGTTAAGGTTAAGCAACAGAAATGGGAAAAATTATCTGACACATGAAAACACAAAATATTAATATTTGTATTTTACCAAGTCTCCCAATCAGTAAGTAAATATCAAAGACAGGCAATTCACAGAAGAAACAGCAAAATATGAAAAAAGTTTGACAACAGAAAATATTAATTTCTCTTATCAGATGGCAAAAACATAAAATCAAAAACAATGTGTTTCAGTAAACTAGGTATTCACAAAATTTTTATTAGAATGTCAACTGGAATAAGTTTCCTTATAAGTTAATTTGCCTAATAACTATTAACATACAAAAGAGCTATGTCATTTGAGCGAGTCCACTTTCAGGAATGTATCCTATGAAAGTCCCAAACAAATATACATAGATTTACATTTAATGATGTTTGGTAAAGCAATAACCTAAATATTCATCTACAGGGGCAAGCTTAATAAAATTAAATACATTCAAATTGCAGAAGTAAAGAATACTATCTTTTTTTAAAATGGCTATATAATGGCACACAAAGATATCTATTTTTCAGAATATTGCATGCTATATCCTCAATTTTGTAAAATTAATGGATAAAATAACATATATACTTGTTTTACACAAAAAATGTCTGGAAAGAAACTGAAACAGTGGGGAGACTCTTTATTGTTGGCCATGGCATTCACATTTGCTACATATGCACACCCCCTTTCTACTCATTTATGCTTTTTTATTTCTCTATTTCCAATGTTTTTGTTTTTGTTTTTTAAGAGAAGCAGTAAAGGGGACTGGTGGGAGAAAGCAAGCTTTGTACTCTGTGTTTCATGTTTTAATCAAACCACATGTTTTAGTTTTGTAATTCAGAAAAAAAATCAAGAAAGAAAAGTTCTTTTAAAAACACTACCAGTTTTTGAAAGGTAAAAAATACACCCCATTTAAATTACATTTATTTTATTATAGTGAAGCTGAATATTTTTTCTTACATTTACTGGAAAATTTTTTTTCTTATTCCCTGTTTATGTCCTTTTATAGAAAATCTTTTATGAGCTAAAGAGAACTGTGCCTATGTGTTTAAAAGAACAGTTATGACACAATTCATGCTTCTTTTCATCATCAGATGACACACTCTTAAAAGTCCAACATCTGACATAATACCTCCCAAACTCTAACACCTGACTTTCAACAAAATTTTAAACACAAACTAAAAGAAATGAGAAAAAAGTCTTATATGGTAATTGTATGATGGGTCAACTATTCCATAAAAAGTCTCTCCTATAACATGTCATAGTAAGAGTGATATCCTAGTATATATAGGTTGACTCTAATGGTAACCATAAAGAAAGAATGGTAAACTATTACAGAAGTGAAAATACTTCACATATTATCTCATTTAAGCCTCATAATATCCCAAAGAACACAATTATCTCCTTGTAACACAAGGCTCAGGGACATTAAATAATTTACCCATGTTCATATAACTACTAAGTGGCAATTCCCCAGCCTGAATGTCCTATCCTTCTTCTCACCATGAAGAAACAGCAGTTAATTATTAGCTTTCTCAGAGAGGGCTCACAAACTGCACAGCAATAAAACAGGTATCTTTTAATTTAATGTGCCCTAAATGGCACTCTGCCACTTCCATTCTTCACTGCATTTTTCCCTCTGCAGAACTCTTTTTGGCCACAGTAATCTCAATGTCACAGCATCTGCTCGGTAACTACCCCTGTACTCTCCATTTCTAACCCACACCAAGGCTTCAGCTATTTACATCTCTCTTATTGTCTGTTACTGAGTTTCACTCTTCTGTCTTTGACTACCTGTTTGAGCCTGATCACAACCAAGCAACCAACAACTCACTTTTTTCTTGAGGGTGGGTTAACCATATTCAGTTAGATGTGACCGAAGTTCTTCACTTTCCTTGACAACTTTTACTTGTAATAATTAGACACTGCTAAGCTTTCAGAAAAAGTTTCCTCATCAAGGTATTGTCACTGAAGGAAGGGAGGGAGGGAAGAAGGACGGGAGGAAAGGGGAGGGGAGGAAGGCAGGCAAGCAAGAAAGAAAGCAAGAAAGCAAGAAAAGATGGGAGGGAGGGAAGGAGGAAGGAAGGAAGGAATGAGGAAACAAAAGAAAGAAAAGACAAGATGGATGGACCGGAGAGAAGGGGAGAGAAGGGAGGGGAGGGGAGAGAGAAAGAGAGGGAGGGGAGAAAGAAAGAGGGGGAGGGTAAGGGAGAGGAAGGGAGGGAAGGGAGTAGAGGGGAGTAGAGTAGAGGAGGGGAGGGAGGAAAGGGAGGGACGGGAGGCAAGGGAGGAAAAAAATGTTTCTTTTAACTTCTGGATCAACTCCATTCCTGATGACTGATCTCCACATAATGAAATTTCACTGGAAGACTAAAACTAAAATATTCATTCCTTCCAAAACAACTTCCTCTCTGCCTAACAAATAATTATTCTATTAGTGATCTAATACTGCCCTCACAATCAGTCTACCACTAAGCTATAAAGCCAATTTTACTGCTGTGTGCTTACTATGTGCCATATTCTAGGTGGGGTACTTCACATGCATTATTTCATTAAATAATCACAACAAACCTATGAGTCAAGCATTATTACCCACAGTTTCCAGATGAGGGAAACACAAAGTAAACAAAAAATCAGGATTCTAACTCATGCTCTTAACCATTACCTTATAATACGTATTCTAAAAGCACATATTTTTTGTTCACATATTCAGGCAACAGTTACTGGGGAAAGGTACCCCCAACCTTTCCATTCCTCTCTACTCCTTCCCTACTTTTCCACATAGTCTTTTTCCCTAACTCCTGACAATCCTTTTGCCATGGATCATTTCCTAATGGGCACATAACACATTTTGATCTCTTTATGTTGTTTAAATTTCAACACATGGTGCTAATCATATTTCCTTGT
This sequence comes from Cheirogaleus medius, assembly GCA_008086735.1. NCBI lineage: Eukaryota > Metazoa > Chordata > Mammalia > Primates > Cheirogaleidae > Cheirogaleus > Cheirogaleus medius. The sequence goes on from VBSM01002217.1 coordinate 13,314,121, forward strand.
GACCCAGAGTACAAAGTCATTCCAAAGGAAGATTTTAATTTTTTCTTTAAAAGCATTGTTCAGTGTATCTTATTAAACATAACTGAAACATCTTCCTATATCTTCCACTGATTAAGCAAAAGTCACTATATCATGAAAGATTTGGTTATTCTGAAACAGACTACAATCTGTTTATATTATTTTTCTTCTCAATTCAACCCCGCCAAAAACTTATTGATCACGAACATAAGAAACATATGGAGAGCAAGAAAACCAGATGCCTGGATAAGTTTTTAATGTCATTCAGTCAAAAGATGAACATTCTTACAATGAAAAAATATGTTTAAAAGCAATTTAGAAAAACACTAATACCTTAGTTAAAAAAAAAAAAATGGGCAAAGAACCCAAACAGGCAACACATGGATAAAGAAATATAAATGGCCTCTAAGTACAAGAAACGATTCAAGCTCCACAGTAAAAAAATATATTAAAAAGATATCATTTTTTGCCTATCAAAGTGCCAAAGATGAGATAAAATTACTAAAAACACTGCTTGAAATGCACAATAAGCTCTACACTATTTCTGTCTGAAGTAAAAATTACTTAATATTTTGCTTCTTTGGAAGAGTATTTGAGGTCAAGCATCCTGCTGGGCACTCACCTACCTTTTCAGCCTCATCTTCTATACCAGACACTCTCCCACAATGTTTATCCCTCTCAATTTACACAGTATTTTCACCAAACTCAAAATTTTTGCGAGCTAGTTATGGTTTCTTCCTTGAATAACAGGTTTGTTGCGATATTATTCACTTATCATACATTCACCCACTTGAAGTACACAATTCAATTGGTTTGAGTGTATTCACAGACTTCTACAATCATCACAATGAATTTTAGACATTTTCACCACCCCAAAAAGAAACCTCATACCTATTAGCAGTCACTCCTCATTTCCAGTCCTCTCCCCTTGTCTCTGGCAACCACCAATCTACTTTCTGTCTCTGTGGATTTGTCTATTTAAGACATTTCATATAAATGGAATCATATAATAGTCTTTTCTGAATAGCTTCTTACAATTAACATATTTTCTCAGTTTATCCACATGGTAGCATGTATCACTTTATCCCTTTTTTTACTTTAAAAGACTGTGGTAAAATACACGTAACACAAAAGTTACCATCTTAATCATTTTTAAGTGTATAGTTCAGTGGTGTTAGTATATTCACATTGTTGTATACCACCATATATCTCCAGAACTTTTTTCATTTTGAAAAACTGAAACTATGTACCCATTAAACAGTAACTTCCCTTCCGGCCGGGTGAGGTGGCTCACACATGTAATCCTAGCACTCCGGAAGTCCAAAGCAGGAGAGGAGGATGGCCTGAGCCCAGGAGTTTGAGATCAGCCTAAGCAAGAGCGAGACCCATCTCTACTAAAAATAGAAAAATTACCCAGGCGCCATGGCACACACTTGTAGTCCCAGCAACTTGGGAGGCTGCAGCAGGAAGGTTGCTTGAGCCCAGGAGTTTGAAGTTGCTGTGAGCTAGGCTAACACCATGTCACTCTACTCAGGGCAACAGAGTGAGACTCTGTTTCAAAAAAAAGAAATTAAAAAACAAAAACAAAACCTCCCCATTCCCCCCCTCTCTCCAGTCCCTGCCAACCATCATTCTACTTTCTGTCTATGAATTTGACTCCCCTAGGTACCTCATATAAGTGGAATCACACATACAGTATTTGTCCTTCATGACTGGCTTATTTCACATAATATAATGTCCTCAACGTACATCCACGTTGTAGCATGTGTACTACATCTCCTTCCTTTTCAAGGATGAACAACATTTCATTGTATGTACCTACCACATTTCGTTTATCAATTCTTCCATCCCAGGACACTTGGGGTTGCTTCTACCTTTGGGGTATTGTGAATAATGCTGCTATAAACATGAGCTTAAAAAGATCATGTTTGAAATGCTGAATTCAATTCTTTTGGGTATATACCCAGTAGCAGAATTGTTGGATTATACGGTAATTATATTTCTAATTTTTTTGAGGAACTGCTATACTGTTTTTTATAGTAGCCACACTGTTGTACATTCCCACCAGCAATAAGGGTTCCGATTTCTGCATATTCTCACCAACATTTATTTTCTCTTTTTTTTTTTTGTCATTTTGTTTTTTATAATAGCCATCCTAATAGGTGTGAAGTAGTATCTTACTGTGGGTTTGATTTGCATTTCCCTAATGGCTATGATGTTGATCATCTTTTCATGTGCTTATTGGCCATTTGCATAACTTCTCTGAAGAAATATCTATTCAGATACCTGCCCACATTTTAATCAGGCTGTCTTTTTTATTATTTAGTTGTAAGAGTTCATTCCTTATCAGATATATGACTTACAAATATTTTCTCCCATTCTATAGGGAGAATGTCTTTTCATTTTCATGATAGTGTCCTCTGCAGTGGTACCCAACCTTTTTGGCACCAGTGACCAGTTTCATGGAACACAACTTTTCCACAGAGCTGGTGGGGTAGGGGGGCAGAGAGGCGGGGAATGGTTTTGGAATGATTCAAGCATGTAACATTTATTATGCAGTCAAACCTCTCTGCTAACGATGATCTGTATTTGCAGCCACCCCCTAGAGCTAGCATCTGTCTCAGTTCCACCTCAGATCACCAGGCATTAGATTCTCATAAGGAGCATGTAACCTAGATCCCTTCCATGTGCAGTTATAGCAGGGTTCACACTCCTATGAGAATCTAATGCTGCTGCTGATCTGACAGGAGGTGGAGCTTTTGTGATGATGCCAGCAATGGGGAGTGGCTGTAAATACAAATGAAACTTCACTTGCTCATCACTGCTCACCTCTTGCTGTGCAGCTGGTCCATAACAGGCCACGGACCAGTACTTGGGGGCCCAGGGGTTGGGGACTGCAGCTCTAAAGGACAAAAGTTTTTTACTTTGATGAAGTCCAATTTATTTTTCTTTTATTGCTTGCTTTTTGTGTCATATCTAATAAGGTTTTGCCTAATCCAAGATCACAAAGATTTACTCCTATATTTTCTCCCAAGAATTTTATGGTTTTAGCTCTTATATTTAAGTCATCGATCAGTTTCCAGTTAATTATTGTGCATGGTATGATGAAACGGTCCAACTTCAATCTTTTGCATGTAAATATGCAGCTGTAATAGCAACAGTTGTTGAGAAAGCTATTCTTTCCCACTGAATTGTCCTGGTACTCTTATCAAAATCCAGTGATCCTATATAAATGAGAGAGGCTATTTCTAGGCTCTCAATTTTATTATTGATCTACATGTTTATCCTAATGCCAGTACCAGACAATATTGATCATTTTAGATTTGTATTAGGTCATTATATGTGAAGTGTCCAATTTCGAATCATAAGCTAAGTTTATCATATCTCAAACAAGAAGCACTACAATTAATCAAAGCATGTGCCTAAACTATCAACACAGTTTTGTCATCTTAGTGATAGTTTGTTTATGCTAGCAGCAAAGAAGATTGGAGATGGAGATTGAGCGGCAATGAAATCGCGAAAAGTGTTTTCCACAGCTTGTTGAGAACTGAATATTTTTCCTTGCAGGAAGTGGTCCAAAGCCTGGAAGATGTGGTAGTTAGTTGGTGCAAGGCCTGGTGAATATGGTGGATGACAGAGAGTTTCCAAGTCCAGCTGCTGTGGTTTGTGCAGCGTTCTTTTTTGCAACATGTGGTCTTGCAAGAGGACTGGCCTGTCTCTACTGACCAATCTCAGCTGCTTAATAACAAGCATCCTCATCACTTCATCCACCTGGTTGCAGTAAACAGCCACTGTAATCCACTGGCCAGGTTTCATGAAGCTGTAGTGGATAATACCAGTGCTAGACCACCAGACACCATTAGCTTTTTCTGATAAATATTCAGTTTTGGACTGTGTTTCAGCACTTCATCTTTATCTAACCATTGTGTCGAATGCTTGCTATTGTCAAAAGAGTCCATTTTTCACTACATGTAACAATACAGTATAGAAATGGTTCGCCTTTATGTTGACAGCAAAGAAAGGCAAGCCTTGAGATGAATTCTCTTCTGACACCCGTTTAATTCATGCGGTACTCATCTATCCAGCTTCTTTACCTTGTCCATTTGTTTCAAATGGTCCAATACTGTTGAATAGTAACATAAAACCTTGCTGCTAATTTACACATAGGTTGAGATGGATTCACTTCCACCACACCTTTCAGCTCATCATTATCCACCTTGGTCTTAGGTCATCTGCGTGGCTCATTTTCAAGATTAAAATCACCAGAATGGAACTTCTCATACCATCAACATACTATGTTTTCATTAACCACATCCTTCCCAAACACTTCATTGATATTTTGAGCTATCTTTGCTGCATTGGTTCCACCATGGAACTCATATTCAAATATAACATGAATTTTTGATTTATCTATGGTTTCACAAAAATTGCTCTAAAAAAAATCTGAAAGATAATCACAAACCAAAGCATACATTTGAAAGAATGAGAATATAATTTCATATTAAAAAAAAAACAAGAAGTGTCAAAGTGAAATGTCAAGACATATCAACTGTCAACTTTAGTACTTAAGGAAGCTGGACATTCCATACTTAATAACCTAATAGTAAGATCTGAAATTGAGAAGTGTAAGGTCTCTCTCCAACTCTGCCCTTCTGTTTTAAGATATTTTGGCTTCTGGCTCTCCTGAACTTTCATATAAATTTTAGGATCATCTTGTCAAATTATGAAAAGAAGCCAGCTATGATTTGACAGGAACTGTGCTGAATATGTAGATCAACTTGGGAAGTACTGTCATCTTAATAATAGTAAGTTTCCAATTCACAAACATGTAATAATGCCTTTTCATTTAATTAGGTCTTCTTTAAATTATTTCAATGATGTTTTCTAGCAAAGTACAAGACTTATACTTCTTTTGTCAATCTATTCTTAGATACTTTATTCTTTTTAAAGCTTTTATAAATTAAATTGTTTTCTTAGTTTCACTTTGGACTGTTTATTTCTTGTGTATAGAACAGCTGTGTTTGTATAGTGATCTTACATCCTGCCACCTTGCTGATCTCGTTTATTAGTTCTAATAGTTTTTTTAGCGGATTCCCTAGGATTTTTCGTATTTTCACACATACATGCTAACTAAAGATAGTTTTACTTTTTCCTTTCCAATCTAGATACTTTAAATTTAATGTTCTTGCCTAGTTGCTCTGGCAAGAACCTCTAGTACACTGTTGAATAGAAGTGATAAGTACAGACATCCTTGTTTTCCACAAATGCCCTTTATCAGGTTGAGGCGATTCCCTTTATTCCTAGGTTGTCAAGTGTACTGCCTTGTATTTGGGAGTATAAATTGGCATCTTCTTTCTGGAAAACAACTTGGTAATATGTGTCAAGAAATTTCAGAGTTCAATACCTTTGACCCAGTAATTCTATTCCCATTGATCTATTTAAGAAATTAATCAAATGTTTCAAAAAAAACCCAAAAAAACAAAAAACAAGAAACCTTCATGCCTAAGGACATTCAGAATGGAAGGAAATGTGGTTCCAAAGTCTAGGAACCCACTGATATATTGATGGGATATGTACTCATTATATAAGACCTTTATTCTCAATGCTTCAATTCTAACCAAAACAGTAATTCTGAATTGATTAGGACTTTTGCTAGCAGATAAAAATCTCTTCTTTAGCTAAAGGTATACGAATGGCTGTACGCACCATCTAGAATCTCCAAGTGTAAAACTTCAATATAGGAAACTATAGACAAATGCCCAAAAGAACCTACATACGTAACAATGAAGGAATGAAATATAATTCATCCAATTGACATATTATGCCATTACAAAAAGCACTTTATTAAATAAGACTTAATGAAAGAAGCAGAACCTCCACTTGATAATAAGTCATCACATATACGTAAAAAAAGAGGTACTAGGGAAAAATACAGAAAAATCATGATAGTGATAAATATCTGGGTCATTTATTTTCTTCTTCATACTTTATTTTTCAAATATACAATAATAAACATTACTTTTATAATCAAGAAAACCTGGCCGGGCAAGGTGGCTCACGCCTGTAATCCTAGCACTCTGGGAGGCCGAGGTGGGCCAATCATTTGAGCTCAGGAGTTCGAAACCAGCCTGAGCAAGAGCGAGTCTCTACTAAAAATAGAAAGAAATTAATTGGCCAACTAAAATATAGAAAAATTAGCTGGGCATGGTGGCACGTGCCTCTAGTCCCAGCTACTTGGGAGGATGAGGCAGAAGGATTGCTTGAGCCCAGGAGTT
>VBSM01002217.1:13320513-13331493 GCA_008086735.1 Cheirogaleus medius
ATATAGAAAAAATTAGCCGGGCATGGTGGCATATGCCTGTGGTCCCAGCTACTCGGGAGGCTGAGGCAGGAGGATACCTTGAGCCCAAGAGTCTGAGGTTGCTGTGAGCTAGGCTGATGACACGGCACTCTAGCCCGGGCAACAGAGTGAGAATCTGTCTCAAAAAATAAAATAAAATAAAATAAAAATAAAACCTTCCTCCTTTAAAAATGTTTAATACAAAAATAACAAAAAAAAAACATTGTTCATTCTCCTCTTCTGTCCCACCCAAAAAGCTACTACCTCTACATAGTAATAGTGCTACACGAATAGATGGGATAGAATCTTAAAACTATGAATCCCTGACCATAAACCTTAATTGGAAATTTCACATAAAATTCTAAATACAAATAAAAATGTAGAACTGAGACTATTTTGCAAGTTTTATCTTTTATATGACATAATGAATAACACAATGTAGGCAGGTCCCACTGGAAAAAAATCTTTAAACTTACAGGTGACTTTCAACCCTGCCTCAATATGCTACTGGAGACTACCCCATTACAGGAACATTTTATCTTTAATAAAAACAACCTGCAAATTCATTTCTTTTTTTAGGTGGGGGAAAAAAAGAGAGACAGACACAGTTTACAGTTGCTAAGAACAGACTCCTTAGCAAAGCTCTCTTACTTATTTGGCAAGTTCCACAGCTCATCTTGTTTAAATGTTTTCACTACTTTTGAAACTCAACACCTACAACTGAAATTCCAACAATTATAGATTAACTGAGTTAACAGTATGGAAAACCTTCAAGGCAGAAACGGGTTTGTCATTCACATATTAGTCTGATTTAGAACTAGTGGTGCTTGCTGATCCTTCTATTTCCCAGAACTAGGTTGAGTGAGGGACCAGATAGGTTTTTATTGGGTTTGGGTTTTTTGGTATCCAAGTATCTAGTGATACTTGGATTCAGTATCTAGACAAGCACTATTCCAGTCTAGACAAGCACTATTCAATGCTGAGATGATGGAAATGTCCTATCCCGGCACTATCAAAAATGTAGCCAGTAGCCACACAAAGATACAGAGCACTTGAAACGTGGCTAATATGTATGGAAAGACCTAAACTTTTAATTTTAATATTAATTAATTTAAACTTAACTAGTCATATGTGGCTAGTTGACTACTGCATTGGCCAGCCCAGGTCTAAAACCTAGCACAATTGACATTTGTGAAATGAAAAAATGAACAAATCAATCAATGTTGCTCTCTTCCCAAACCTTAGGAGATATTCGCAGTTTTATATTGTGGGAAAATGGGTTCAGACTTTTAAGAAAATGAGATAGGGAAGGTAATCTTGAAGCAAGATATTCTTTAGGGGATATGCCAATCCTTCACTGACTTGTAAAAACAAATTACAACAGTAATTACAATGCCCTCCTCCCTACCTATAAAAACTGCACCCACCTCTTACATTCCACCTATTCCACAGAACCTTCTCACCTCTGCATTGCATTCACTTAGTTACTCAAAATTTAGTGATAATCAACTGTGTGTTACATACTATGAACACAAAGTAGAATAAAATACAGTCCCTGCCCTCAGAAATTCAGTAGGAGTAAGATATGAAAACATAATGACAAGTTGAAATAGAAAATCCTATTACAGCACTATGTGTAATTCAAGCGTAGGGGAGCATCTAATACTCCATGTGAGAATCGGACACTACAGAAAAACTAACACGTGAGGACTTCTTCCTTGGACCAAATAGTGGCACACTGTCACAGGCATTTACTACAGAGTATTGTTTTCTCGATTTTTAGGAGAATTCCAAATCAGAGTGCTCAAATCCCATCACTATACAAAGTATTATAAATAAGTTAATTTGTGTGTAGCAGTTATACTGGTGTTTGGTTGTCAAGAATACCATGTTAACTTTAAGTAACAAAACATTATATATTTTTTTTCGTTTTTTTATTTAAATAGATTTAGGGGTACAAGCGGTGTTTTGTTATATAGATGAATTGCACAGTGGAGAAGTTTTAGGCTTTTAATTTACCTGTCACCTGAATAGTGAACATTATACCCAATATGTAACTTTTCATCCAACATCCTCCACCACCTTAGTCCCCAATATTCATTAAGTCACTCTATATGACTGTGTATACCCACTGCTTAGTTCCCACTTATAAGTGAGAATATGTGATATTTGGGTTTTTTTGTTCCAGGGTTATTTCTCTTAGAATAATGGTCTCCAATTCCATCCAAGTTATTGCTAAAGACATTATTTCCCCCTTGTTAACGGCTAAGCAATATTCCATGGTGTATATATCCCGCATTTTCTTTATCCACTCATTAGCTGGTAGGCACTTAGGCTGATTCCTCATCTTTGCAATTGTGAATTATGCTGCTATAAACATACACGTGGCTTTCTAACATAATGACTTCTTTTCCTTTGGGTAGATACCCAGTGGTGGGATTACTGGATCACACAGTAGATCCACTTTTAGTTCCTCAAGAAATCTCCAAACTGTTTTCCACAGAGGTTGTATTATTAATAATTTACATTCCCACCAACAGTGCATTAGCATTTCCTTTTCACTATATCTGTACCAGCATCTATTGTTTTTTGACTTTTTAATAATGATCATTCTGACAGAGGGAGGGTGGGTACCTCATTGTGGTTTTAATTTGCATTTCCCTGACGATTAGTGACATTGAACATTTTTTTATGTTTGTTGGCCATTTGTATATATTCTTTTGAAAAATATCTGTTCATGTCTTTTGCCTACTTTGTAATGATGTTATGTTTTTTTCTTCTTGCTTATTTGTTTGAATCCCTTATAGATTCTGGATGTTACTCCTTTGTCAGTTTATAGTTTGTGAATATTTTCTCCCATTATGTAGGTTGTCTATTTACTCTGCTAATTCTTTCCTTTGCTGTGCAAAACCTTTTTAGTTTAGTAAGTCCCATTTTTTTATTTTTGTTTTTGTTGCATTTGCTTTTGGGATATTAGTCATAAATGCTTTGCCAAGGCAGATGTCCAAAACAGTTTTTCCTAAATTTTTTTACAGTTTCAGGTCTTAAAGTCTTTAATCCATCTTGAGTTAATTTTTGTATATGGTGAGAGATAGAGATCTAGTTTCATTCTTCTGCATGTAGCTCCCCCAATTTTCCCAGCACCATTTATGGAATAGTGTGTCCTTTCCTCGGTGTATGTTTTTCTCTGCTTTGCTGAAGATCAATTGGTTTTAAAGGTGTGGTTTTATTTCTGGGTTCTCTACCCTACTCCACTGATCAATGTGTCTACTTTTACAACAGTACCAGGCTGTTTTACTTTGTATAGCTTTGTAGTATCAATATAATTTAAGTCTGATAATATGGTACCCCTAGATTTATTCTTTTTGCCTAGGATTATTTTGGCTATTTGCCTCTTTTTTATTCCATATGAAATTTAGGATTCTTTTTTCTAATTCTATGAAAAATGACATTGGTATTTTGATGGGAATGCAGAGAATCTCTAAGTCACTTGGGGCAGTATAGACATTTTCCCAATATTGGTTCTTCTAATCCACAAGCATGGGATGTTTTTCCATTTGTTTATATCATCAATGATTTATTAATATTTCATCAGTGTTTTGTACTTCTTATAGCAATCTTTCACCTCCTTGGCTAAGTGTATTCCTAGGTACTTAATTTTTTTTGCAGTTATTATAAATGGTAGTGAGTTCTTGATTTGATTCTCAGCTTGGCTGTTAGTATATTGAAATGCTACTGATTTGAATACATTAATTTTGTAACCTGAGACTTTACTGAATTTATCAATTCTAGGAGTCTTTTGGAGGAATCTTTAGGGTTTTCTAGATATAAGATCCTATCGTCAGGACCAGGGATAATTTGACCTCTTCTTTTCCAATTTGGATGACCTTTATTTTCTTTCTCTTACCTGACTTCTCTGGCTAGGACTTCCAGTACTATGTTCAGTAGACGTAGTGAAAGTGGGCATCCTTGTTTTCTTCCAGTTCTTAGAGAGAATGCTTTTGAACTTTATCCCATTCAATATGATGTTGGATATGAGTCTGTCATATATGACTTTTATTATTTTGAGGTATGTTCCTTCTACACCTAGTTTGTTAAGGACAAAACACTATTTTGTTGGAATTAAATCATGATTTCAGTTTTTGGGTTTTGTTAATCTAAATACTGAAATATTTACATCTTGAGATGGAGATCAAAAATATAATATATGGTAACTTGAGTCATTACTCAAGTTTTTATTTCATACTGCATACAACTGCAAAACAAGTCTTCTATACCCAGAAAACTATAAACTGCATTAAACTTTTTAATTTTAATTATTATTATACTCATTCAGAAAGTATTTTTTCTATAAGTTTATAATCCTCAGAAGGAACAAAACAACAAAGCAAAGCTTTTGTTGCAAAATAATTCATACTCTAGTTCAAAGCTGTCTTGAACAGTAAATATGAACACAAATACTAAAATTAATACAGGTAACTGCATCTCACTCTCCTTCCATACATGAAGAAACTATATATCTAGCAAATCAGGAAAAGTTTTCTTTGAAACGAAAACCCCACCTTGCTAACAATAAAAGGTTAGAAAACAAATAGGTTCAAAGATCCCCTCAAAGTCATTAAAAAGAGAAGAAACTGTCTGAAGATGAAAGAGGAAGAAAACTTAGAATTAGTTTATTCTCTGTCCAGCATCTGTATGTTTTTGCACACAAATACCCCTGTGACTTGTTGATACCACTTAATCCTCTGTTTTAAGTACAATGATTTCTTTTAAGATCAAGTAATATTTCACTTTCAACTTTTCCTGATTAACTTTTTCCTCATTCTTAAGGACAGCCAACTTTTCAATAAATACTTTTATGGTGTTTTTCTTATATAGCTAATGGCTTATGTTATAATAATGCAAATGTTTACATTTTTATAAGTTAATTTTTACTTGATTTAGTACTATTTATAATTTTCATATTTAAATTGTCTTAAATATACAGCTTAATATTTTTACATTTACAAATTCTAATATACTCATATTAGACTAGCCCACAATATTAAACCAAAATTCCTAAACTGTCTTTCTGCTACACTACGGCAACAGAGCATAGCAAATCACAATTAGTATACTGTCACACTGCTAGCATGGTCAGGATTAGAACCTAAGGAATCCAAATCTAGTTTCCTTTTCACCAAATCATGCTTCCTCCTCATAGTTCTCATCAAAATTATTAGATGCCGGGCAGGTGCAGTGGCTCACGCCTGAAATCCTAGCATTCTGGGAGGCCAAGGAAGGAGGATCATTTGACCTCAGGAGTTCTAGACCAGCCTGAGCAAGAGCGAGACCCTGTCTCTACCAAAAACAGAAAGAAGTTAATTGGACAGCTAAAAATATATAGAAAAAATTAGCCGGGCATGGTGGCACATGCCTGTAGTCCCAGCTACTTGGGAGGCTGAGGCAGGATTGCTTGAGCCCAGGAGTTTGAGGTTACTGTGAGCTAGGCTGACACCATGGCACTCTAGCCCAGGCAACAAAGTGAGACTCTGTCTCCAAAAAAAAAAAAAAAGAGAGAGAGAGAGATACAAGCTTTATTATGGACAAAAATTGACAGAAGTGACATCAATTAAAAAGATGATTCTGATCTCCACATTGCATACAGAATACTTTCAGATAGTTCCTTTATGCAAAATAATTACCATATATCATATCAATCATTTACAAACTGTGTCCCCCAGAAGAATAAGATTGTGTGTTATGTGTGTGTAGCCAGTGAGGAAAGGAGGCTAAGTACCATGGTTCAATCAGAACATACCTACTTTAATCTGTTTTATATTAGATTTAGTTTGAAAAAAGAATTTTGCTGTTTGAAAAGCACAGATTTACTTCTAAACTCTTACACTGGTAGTAGGGCATTTCTTTCACCCATCACATGTCCTATGAGTATTAATTTAATAAGCAAGCTAATTTCATATTTGCTTTTCTGCTAAAAGACAACCATATATATATACACTACTATAGTTTATTAAAGGCAACTTCCAGTAAAATTTTTGCCTTCACATTTTTAGAAATAATAAAAATGCCGACCATAAAGTGCCCTTGTATGTTAAGGCATTTGTAACATAAAAGTGTAGGGTAAATATACTCTAAAACTACTACAAACTGTTTTGTCCATCACTAAAAAATGAACACTAAAAATTATACATTGATGCTCAAAAAAATATTATTAGTGAATACTTTATGTGTAACACTAGGAAACATGTTTTACTTAGCTGACTCAAAAACCACTGAAGTAAATAAAATAATTCTTCAACTCTACTAAATGTAAAGAGAGTCTCACAGTATGGCAATAGTTTACAACAAAATCTGCAAGTTGACATCAATGATGACTACAAGGAATTCGTTATTTAAATATGCACACATACCTTTGTCCTTCTTAAAATCCAAAGCGTCTTCTTTATCAGTCACTATTTCCTTCATATTGATAATACTCTGATGGGTAAGCTGCCGGAGAATTTTAATTTCTCGAATTGCTGTAATTGGAAAGCCTTCCTTTTCATTATCCAGACGTACTTTTTTTAAGGCTACCATTTCTCCTATAAAAAAAATTAAATAAAACCAGGTTACCAGTTGACCAGCAGATGACACTTTTCTTGATTTTAAATTTATTTTAATTCGTAATTTCTGTTCCTACTTCTCAAAATTACAACCCACAAAATATATTTTGGTTTCCAACATAACAAATGATTTTATGTGTAGTTCAAGAAATTAAGTGCCACATTAAACAAAGTAAGTATATTACAATGCCATTTATATTTTTAAAAAGTGAAGGAAGGGTAAATATATCCAATATGCTTATGTATGAATAAAATTTCTCTGAATAGAGGAGAAAAACTGTACATTGCACCAGTGAGAAAATATTGTCAGACATATTACTTGCCCGCAGCTGCCCAGTTACTTAGTAATGAAAACGGTATTCAAAATCTGATTAGCTGTCTCAAAAGTATGTGTTCTTCCCCACTACACTAAATTTTAGATACGTGTCAGTTTCCTATCAGATGAGACCTAAACAGTAAATAAAACATACATACACACAAAACCTATTATAATAAAACACTCACTATAGTAAAAGTTTGTTCACTCCAATTCTTTAGAGAAAAAACAACTGTTCTTACAAATTTTCTAAAAGAAGAAAGTTTTATCTTTTTAATTATTACAACTTATTTTATTTATTTTTATGGAAGTCTTCCTATAATGTAGTATGATTCCTCGTTTTAGCAAGCAATTTTTAAAAGTTGTAATAATTTATTCTTTTTGATAATATGTAATTATAAATACCAATTATTACTCTATGCAGTAATTGCCTTCAGTAGTTTCTAACCATAAGGTCATCTCTCCTATACTAAATGGCCTCAAACAGCTATGCTATTTTAAAATCTATTGGTTTATTTCACTAAGAAATTATGAGTAAAGATAAAATACTAGCTCTATGCATTATTTAGTAAAATACGTAACTTCTGACAGTTACTTTTTCCTCTCCTGTGAGGCCTTTTAGAACTTTCACCCAGGTTCCTGATTATATTCTGAAAGATTAAGCTGCTAAATGTGGCCTCCAAGTTTCACTTCTATAGAAAAAAATTTTTTTTTGCCTAAAACAAAAGGATTAAGACAAAAAGAACTACTACACTAAGACTAATTCAGGTCAAGATAACTTCCCCCCCTCCCCCGTTACTAACAGTTTAAGAATTACTCACTATAAAAGAAAACCTAAACCACATCATACAGCATATTACAAACACTAAAGGAACTCTTAAAAAAAAAAATACATGTATACACATCCACTGACATGTAACTCATCTTACATAAGTGTATATATAGAATAAAATTAAAAACAAGATGCAAGAAAAGCACAGTAAATTTTAATTTAACTTTTTTGGAAATTCCTAAAGCTACACAGTAAAAGAGAAATGCAAACAAAGTAAATTCTACAGGCCCAAAGATCCCAAGAACTTGACATTCTTACCAGTGTCTTTATCCCTGGCCTTGTAAACTTGTCCGTAAGTACCTTCTCCAATAATTCCGATGATATCAAATTTATCCACGCAGCGTTTTCCCCAGTCAATATCTTTTTCTTTGATTTCACCATAGCGTGGCCCACATATTCTATCAAATATAGTTCTGAAGTTTTTATATACAATCAAGCAAATTGAATGAACTGTTTAATAACTCATTATTCACCCTCCACCAATCCTGTACCTTTTACTTTTCCCTACCCTTGCATAATTGTGATCACCTATCCACAACAGGTAACATTATGATTTGGTATTTTAAGTTATCATAAAAATCAAGGTATCATTTCTACATACTGACTCTGCTTTGGTAGACTAGTACTTACACTAGGAAGAGAAGTAGTAGAACTTACATGAAGGGCTTTCAGAAATAAAATGTAATTTTTCAATGAGTAGATGAAACCAACTTTAGTAGAGAGTCAAAGTTCTCTAATCAACCTCCAAAAAGTTTTATTTTTCATTCATTGACAAAATATATGTCTACTTTAAAAAAACAAGTTTGATAATAACTGTTACCAAAAATCTAACTATAAAACTTACTGATAAATTTAGGCTAATAGCTGGGTGAAATCATCTTAAAAACACCAGAAAGAAGGATTTTTCATTCTAAGAGAATAAAAAAGGCAATATAATAAACTCTCAAGAATCTACATTTAAGATACATAAATCAGTATGATAAAAATTTTACATTCTTCAAAGACATATAATTTTATGGTATTTTAATATTCTAGTAGATCACAGAAATTCTAGTAAAAGAAAAAGCTACAGTACTCATTAAGAGACTATTTTTAAAGTTTTCTAGCTTTCTATTCCATACTACAAAATGACCTCATACTCTTACACTAGGAAACTGAGTCTCCAAGGATCTTGCTATGAAACTGGGCAAACCAAGACCAGAACTCAAGTCCCAAATCTAAAGGAACAGACTGCCTCAAAGTAACAGCAATTCTAAAATCAGATCTAACTTTCCCTTGGTTAGGTAGAAGTAAAAAAAAAGCATCAATGTGTCTCCCCGTTAATTGAGGAACAGGTTTCACGGGAAAGAGTTTTCTCTAGGCATTTACTTGAGGCTAATTTAGAATATAGATTTCAAACCTTCTTCCACTCCATCTCTTGCAAAATGAAGAATACATTTAGTTATGGGAGAAAATAGAGCTAAAAGCAACGGAGAAAACACAGCAGCTTGCTCATTACTAATTTTGTTTGGGCTTACTGAATGTTGACTTCCACCTTGACCAATTTCAGTGTTTCTATGTTAAATATCTTAATAATAGAAATCATCTTTAACACATATAATACCCCAAGAAATTAATACATTACAAACTGTGAGAGAAAATTAAATTTGGTTTTATTAGTCATTGTGAATATGTATGTAAGCAATTACGGAAATTTTTTTCAAAACTCTAAAAGAATTTATTCATATATTTATAAGTTGAAACAATAAATACATTTTTTATTTTAAATCTTAATTTAGGATTTTATGAATTTATGATGATCCAGAATTGTTTCTGGTCAATCTAAGAGCAGGTAGAAAGCAAGCACATACTTAGGCCTCCTTTTACTATGTAACTGTGTTGCTGTTTTCTTTTCCTCTGGACTCTTTGAGAGATCATCTCCTCCTGGTAGCTCAGGGGGCAGTGGTAAATCAGCAAGCAGACATCGGAGTTTCTTTTCTACTTCTTTTTTAACTGCTTTTACTGAAATATTTCCTCGTAAGCTGAGAAAGAAGTCAGATAAACAGACAAAACAACAGTTATGAGTCCCATAATGAAAAAATTTATTGAGACTATACGACTGCGATCAGAAATTACTAAAGATGTTATCAATATAAATCATTTAATGTTAATTATCACTTCTCCTTCTGTTACTCTTCTGTTATTATCACTTGCTCCTAAGCAATAAAATTGCTCCTAAGTAAAACAAATGGATCCTTTAATATCATTTGATAAAAACTACTTAATAATCATAGTAAAATTTTGCCTTTTCTTTATAACCCTGTGTTATTCACTGGAAAGTTTTTTAACGGAGAAAAAAACATGCTTGAAAAAAACTGATCTGCAGTTTTATTTTTAAAGTAACGTATCGCACAGCCCACCTTTCAATTTTACTGTCCCTCCATTCAGTAAATATTAATTGTGGGCTTCTATGTGCTAGGTATTGTGTAAGATACTGGAAATTTAAAAACAGCAACAATAACAAATACATTAAGCTACAGTTCCTTTCAGAAAGGAACTTACACACTGGAAGACACTGTCCAAAAATAAGCATATTTAAAATAATTTATTCAGAAAATTGTACTTTTCTACAGTTTGTAGAAACTCAAGACAAAAATTTTCAGTTAGGCTTTAGTCAAAAATTCTTATTTTTCTGAAGATTCAAATCAGTATGTGGGGAAGGAAAAAACTAAAAGTCTTAATTTCACTTATTATTTAAAGTTTAAAAGGCTACCTAAATTAAAATATATATGAATTGTCAAATAGGACTTTCCAAACATAACATTATATAATTTAAAACATTACATTTTGACTGAATATTTGTATCAATAAAACAGAAAATGTGATTTTAAAAAGTTTCCACAGATCACAGCAACAAAAACAAAATAAAATGCTTTAACAAGAAATGTACACAACCAACAGAAAAAAAAATACAACATTTGACTGAAGGATATAAGATTACATCTGAACAAATAAAAAGAAACCATGTTTTCACATGGCAAACTGTAATATTATAAAGCTGTATCCAAATTACTACTCTATTACATTTAACAGATCCCAAACAAAACACATGGAAGAGGCCGGGTGCGGTGGCTCACGCCTGTAATCCTAGCACTCTGCGAGACTGAGGTGGGTGAATTGCTCAAGGTCAGGAGTTTGAGAACAGCCTGAGCAAGAGGGAGACCCCATCTCTA